>JBBPBP010009780.1:26719139-26750337 GCA_037974735.1 Cicer chorassanicum | reverse complement strand
CTCCATATATAAATTTTAATATTTTTTTTTATTATTATTATGAGATTATGTATTAAACTATTACTTGTTGGTTTTAATTATATTTTAATAATACTTATTTGTTTAACTTTATATATTTTTATTACTATTTCATGTTTCAATACAATTAATCAAATAATATTTCATGATATTAATTTTTAGTATATTTCATATATTATTTTACTTCAAATTTGTAACTTAAACATAATTGTATAATATTAATATCAAAATAATTATTTATAAATTGTACTTTAAATCAATCGAAAATTAATCAAATTTAAACCGCATTAATTTAAGTCAAATCGAATTTTTTAAAAGTTGACATACAAACCAAACTGAAACACAAGTATTTTAATATTTAATCGGGCAATTTTTTTAACTTATAACCGATCTAAATTGCACCACGAACCACCAAGATTCCCTAAATTATATTCTATACAGATTTTTGAATATTTACAAAATTATATTTAAACATTACATGTCTGTCTGTTTTAAAAAAAAAAAACATTAAGGATGTATGTACCCTATAATATCGACATTGAAAATTTCATTAATCATCTTCAACTAAAAAAGAAATAGACTTGGTCATGTTCACTAATCATTACTCTATGAAGATTTTTCTTCCCACTTATTGGTCAAAATCACATAAATATAAGTAGTTGAACATAAGTGATGACACATTCAAAGTAAGCATAAAACAACACAATTTTCAAGCTTGCAACAATGCTTGGCAACAAAATTAGGTCCTTAGTCACTTTCAATGGGCCATATTGAAAAATTCTTATGATCTTCAACCACATCAGAAAATCTCAATCCTTCTATAGTTTTTTTTTCCTTCTTCAAAATTTCCATGAATAAAAAATAAAACCAAGAAAATAAAAAACAATAAAAGTGTAGAGATGACATGGTTGATAGAATTGAGATTATAACATGTAAAAAGGTTTGGTTGGTGATGTCAAGTGATGACATAGAAGGTTGTGCCCCGTGAGTGTCCAAGAAAGCTCCATGTGATGTTCTATTATAGTACAAATGACTTTTGATTAATTTTAAATTAAATTAAAATAACCCCACATACAGTTGTAAGAAACTTCTCATACATTATTCATATAAGAAACTTCTCACATACATTATTCATATAGTATCAATATATTATTACTCCATCCAATCCTATAATAATGATTTATTTGAAGAAAAAATATTTTAAAATAAACTACACTTTTAATTTTGATTAAATTGTTAATTATTTCATCTCAAATTATATGTTTTTTAAATTATCAATGAAGTATTAATTAATTTTTTTATTAGTATACTATTATTTATGGTATATCAATTCATCTATCTACTTAACTTACCGTAATTTATAAGATTATTTAAATAAATAAAATTTATTTTATTATTTAAATCAACACAATTAATTATTTTTTTAGTAATTATATTATAAACTTCACACTCAATTCAATATGTTTTGTTTTGTATTTATGTTAATAATAAATATATAAATATTTAATAAAATATTAATATTACTTTCATTTATATAAAATAATTAAAAATGTGAATGTGAGACTGATGAAGTATTATTAATTAATAGTAAATCATTGTATATTATATTGTTGTTTGTTATATATATTAATAGCTTTCACAATACACCTCACCAGTTAAGTTTTTCAACAAAAAAGAAAACAAAACAAAAGGTACTTTCCACGTTTGCATCTATCCCTACAAGGCTTTAAATAGACCTTAAAATTCTCAAATTGCATAAACAGTTAGACTATAGTTCTTATTCATCCTTGATTTTCCTCTCACACTCTTTTGTACCCTTTTGTGTATTTTTTTTCAAAATTGTTCACAATCATGTTAGATTCTATATTGGAGTTGATTACTCAAGCTGCTTCTAGCTCCACATTTATTTTTTGCTTTTGCAATTTGATCATAGTCATTATTTTATTGGATTTTAAGCCAAGCATAATTGTTCATCAAAGAAGTAAAATTTCTCTTTCTATGTGTGAAACTCAAAAGCAAGAAACCAAAACCAAGTTTTTATTTGAAAAGGGTACAAAATCATTGACACAAGAGAAAGATGTGTCACATGTCATAGAAGTAGAATTAGAAGAAGAAGAAGAGGAAGAAGAGAAGATTGAAGTTGCTGAGAATGATGATATTGATTGCAACAATGAAGAAGAGGAAAAGGAAAATGAGGAAGAGAATGATGATGAGCTAAGGAGAAGAGTGGAAGAGTTTATAGAGAAAGTTAATAAAGGATGGAAACAAGAAATGTTGAGTACATCAAGCTTAGTATATGGCACAAATAATGAAATTTTGGCTATTTGACACATGTTTTTAGATTTTTTTTTTTTTTTAGATTTGGTTGTATTGAATCACCTAAGAATATTATAAAGATAGTTGTTTATAAGTGATACATAATTTCTATGGTTTTTAGTAGAAATCTCTCTTGCTTATTTTTGTTTTTTGGAGGTAACTATTTCCAATTACATGTTAATCATAGTGTCTTGGTGAAATAAATTAAATTAAATTGGATGAGTGAGTTGCTAAGAGAAAAGAAGATAAGAATTTTCAATTTAGAACTTTCTTCTTGTTTGCCTAAAAAAAAAACCTTTATTCTCTGCATATACATCACATGGATAAGGAAAAAAGTGAAGGGCATAGAGAGCATGCTTGGAAGAAGCATATGTAGGGATTCCTTTCATATTTTTCTATTGTTTATTACTATTTCTTTTCAGGTAAAGAAATTGTTTGTGGGAATTTCTTTATTCCAAAAACTTCTTTTCCTTTATTCCAAAAATGTTATTTTTCTTTATTCTCATATTGGATGCACTGGGTAAGAAGGGACATTTTAATTTTTGGGGGTATTGGGATAAAGATAAATACTTCCTCAACACACTATCTTCATTACTCTTTATTATAATAAGAATTATATTAGCTACTACTATTTATCATTAAAGGGCTTATGACATATTAAGGAATTATTATCTATATTAATTTAATTAGAATCCATAGTACTCCTGTCAGCATTCTATTCTTTGAGTTTTGATGCATGCCCTGACCTTTTAGATAACCATGGATAAAGTATAATATAGAATTTTTATATTATGAAATTAATTTCAAAATTTTGATTATAATGTATAAAACTAAAGCTTTACTTTTTAGAAAACACGAGCATAATATATATACACACACATTGTAGAATGATAGTAAATTACTATTTGAAATATTTAAATTAAATATTTTTGAACAAAAGTGAACATATAAACTAAAATATTTCAAAAACAGGTAAATAATATATGTCCCTTTATCTCATTAAATGTTAAGCAGGAGGGACAACTGGGGAAGTAGGATTGACAATCTTCTTTCGTTTCTTTTGCTCCAGTTGCTTACCAGGAACAAAACTCCATGCAACAACCTGATGCATAAAATATGAAGAGGGGAGTGCTCAGTCAAAAAGTTCCCCATATATGATCAAAGTAAAGTTTACTTACATAAATAGAAATAAGAAAAATATAAAATCACATTTAGATCACTAAAATTCTGATATATCTATGTAATAATTCGCCCCATATAGGATAATAATGAATAAAAGAAAGAAATGCCTTTGAACAAATTGAGATTAAAAAAAAGCATAAGGTGAAGGATATAATCTAATGATGTAATGTAGATTTTCATTTCGCTATATAGCCACAAAATAATGCATCATCCAAATTCTAATATTGGAAGCATCGATCTTTAAGCCAACAAATTGAATAAACTGGTAGTTTGACATCCATCATTGGCACCAATAATGATGTCATCGATTATAACGAATGTAAATTTAACACTGTTATAAGTGATTTCACAAGTTTTTGAATATTCTATTAGATATCCTCTTCTACAATAAAGTTACCTGCACGGGACTTGAAGCTATCAAAGAACCAGCCACTTCGCCCCCGAAAACACGGCCATCTGGATAAGCCAAAGAGACAGTTATCTTACCAACTCTCTCCTTTGCTAACCCATCCAATGTAGGCACGTATGAGCCATTCAAGGTTAACAGGTCAAAAGATCCCTGTGTAAGAGCACAAAATATGTGTCAGCATATTTCATTTAATGTTTTCATCTAGTGCCATAACAAAGAAAAAAGGAAGAGAGTGATTCCAAGTACTTGCTATTTGACACTCTTTTCAAAGTTCTATCGTATAAATCTCATGCTGGCCGCACTAAATAACACCTGGGCCCAGTCTTAATTAGTTTGGCCAGCGTGAGATTTCATCCAATGATACAATGTGTTGGAAAGAGAATGTAAAAGAGTGTGTTACTAGTGTTTCTTAATAGGAAGATAACTCTGAATTAACTGTGGGAAATTAGAGTGAAATCATGGCAAAGATATACGTATCAAATTACTAATAGAAAACATAAAAGAAGTTCTATATTGATTGTAAACCCAGTTTCCCTAAGAAGTGATTGTGACTCATCCCAGGAGAGTGGAGACATGACTTGACAGAAAGCACAAAACAATGTCATAGGCCATAATTACAACGGAGGATCATAGAAAGTTTGGAAACTAGGGAAATTAATTTATTATAATGTTGAAAAGTGAAAAGTGTGGAGCTCAATCAAAACAATAGAGAGCACTTAGCACATTTTAAAAACAACTAAAAACACTAAAATTTTATATCTAATACCTACAAAGGCAACCATATATCAAAAAAATATTAGGCAACCAGGTAAGTGTTTAATATTACATACAAACCAGCTGAGAGAGAGATATATAGCACTAAACTTCTTTATCAGGGCTAATAAAACAGGACTGAACTAAACTAACTCAATATGTCAAAGTACATATAAATCAGCTGAAAGAGATAAATAGGACTAAACTTTTATCGGGTCTTCAGAAATAAGACTGCACACTGCACAGCACTAACCTCAAATTTCGAAGTCCCAACGCCACCACAAGAATCCGACTGAACAAGTTTGACACTTGAAATAGTGCCATTTCCAGAGAGAAGGGATATAGCAGGGAATTCTTTAGAGAGAAGGAAAATTCTGTCTGCAACATCCTAAAACAGGTAATTCACAAATACAATTAACAAATAAACACATTGTATTGCCACACTGAAATAAAAAATAAAGGAAGTGTGAGTGATAGATTATTTTCAATATTTAATCATACTGTATGCAACTTGTAGTTGGGATTCATGTAATAATACTACAACACATGTCCTACTATTCATATCGCTACTATTCGATGCTATTTATTCATTAGCATATGTCTCAAATTTTATTTTATGCATATATTATCTGTTACACAATTATACTATGCAGATGAATAAATATTTAAAAATTTAAGATGGCCATCCCTACTTTTATCTGTGTAAAAGAATTGGAAACCATGTCTTCATCTCTGCAAATACACGCACCTGCCAGTTTAGCTACTATAATAACTTCAAATTAAGATATATGCATGCATAGCCAACATATGCACCATAGCTAACTTAAACCAATGAACAAAGTTTAGCTTTCTTTTATTCTCCTCCTCTTATAGATTAAGCTTCTATGACTACTCAAATTCAAACCCTGAGTAAAACCAAAAGGATAACTCCATATCTTCATCAACTTCCAAGGAACCACGAATCCTGAAATTCCTGCCCATGGGTAATGCTCACAGCCTTGGAAGTTGTGAAGGGCATTTACTTTAATCTTTGTTAGCTATTTCTAGTTGCCACTTGCCAGCCAAGTTCAGCAACAACATCTTCGAAAATGAAATACCGTTTCCATTTAAATAACCATAATTTTCCTACAGCTGAAATTCTATGCGACTGAAAAATGATAAGGATTAGTTACTGTTCTTTGTATCTCATATTTATAGAAATATCATATCCTGACATCCATACTCAAACAAATACATTTAGGCATTAGATTGTACACAACAATATTAATTTACAACAACTGTATGAACACAGTGAATGCTGCGCCAAACAAAGAAAGGGAAATATTGTATGTATTAACTTGAAAGGTATTAACATTTAAGAAATGGGATGACATTGTATTTAATGAAATGCATTAGTTTTCAATGAGTAAACAAAATGAATAGCCTTTGCATTCTGAATAAGGCATTCGGGAAAAAATGATAGGATGTAATCTAACTATTTTCAGTATATAAGCCTAAAATGGAATAACAAAAATACCTCGCCAGAATTCACTATAAGCTCGTGAGGTGTGAAATCAGAACCAAGAGAGTATGTTGTTCCATCATCTGAAAAATTGGTAGATAGGTAGATTATTAGATAGAAAAGTGGTAGAATAAGATAACCATAAGGTCAGAGAGGAAGTTATTATCCAATTCACAAAAAAACTGCAAATTGATTTCATTATGTAAAAACAAAATTACCAGACCCAAATTCAACATGCATAAATCATGAGGTCACAGATACCCATTGACATACAAGATACCATATTAGCCTGATTCCAAATATATCAGTAAAATAGATTTCACCCTGCATATGCATAAAGAATCAACTATGTGATCCTTTAGACAGCAAAGGAAATCTCATAAAAAAACATCATGAACCTGGATTATCTTCAGGTATAGAAGTAAGCAAGTCATTACAAAGACAAATGAAATGTGGCATGATGCCCTAAGATGGATTGCACATTAGGAGGGGGGATCAATGTCCACAAAACCAGTTTATGACGGAGGTATGGATCCAATAAAGCAAAGACCACAAAACCCCCCTCCACGAACGTGAAAAGACATTGTGCATTTAAATGATCATGCTAATCCAGTGTCTTCAATTAACTCTGTTTCTGAGATCAGATTATATCATCTTCCCCTCACAAAGGAAGGGAAAAAAGTATCAATATATGTGCTACCTGAACTGAAAACCAACCTACTTTAAAATGACCACAAAATATCCCCTTCCACCACCAAATTCCAGATCTGAAAGGGAATTAAGAAAAGGGTCCACTAATGCTGCCATATATTAAATTATCACATCTAAAGCATGATTCAAATCAAAAAAATACAAACACCTTAAAATCAAGATTAAGTTAATTACAACCCAAAAATTAATTCTTGCTTCACATATTAAAAAACAAACCAACATTTTGAAAAAAACAAAAAAACAATGGTTATTTATAACAAATGTAACTGTAACACCAAAAAAACAAAAACAGCAAACATGCAAAGCAGTAACTTAAAAGATTAAATGCTAAAAATCAAAAAGCAATTTTTTAATTCTACATGGTGCTGTACCTTTAAAATCATAAACAATTAAAGGTTTTTTGGTTGATTTCCGTGGCTTCCCCCTACCCCTTTTCGAGGCTGAGAAATCCCCGGTCACCGGAATTGAGGACAAAATTGGCATAGGCGACAACACCGCCGCAGTCACCGGAGTCGGCATCGGCAACTCCTCTGTGGGCTCAGAATTTTGAGCCACATTAGTCGTAAGGGCATTCCCAGAAGTGAAAATACCTTTTTCTTCCATTTCTTTTTGTTTTTGTAAATCAAAGAAAAACTAAGAGACCCTAAAACCTCAAATAACAATACAAAGACGTTTGAGGTTAGAAATTTGTAACTGCAAAGAAAAACTTCAAAAACAAACTCTTCCTGAAATGGTGAAAACCCAGAAGTATTAACAACTTCTGAGGATAAACTCAGACAGTAGCTTAAACCTCCACAATTGCTGAGAAAGCAAATAACTTCAAAAACTAACACTAATTTTTTAAAAAAGAAATATTTCTACAACTACAAAGAAAAACAATAACTGTGGTTCACAAATGCTACAGAGTGATTTATGAAAAGTTAGGGTTTTGCAGGAAAAGGTGGAGGAAATAAATAAAGAAAGGAAAACCATTTATAATGAAAATTTATTAATTAAATAATGGGAATTTTTTTATTAACTAATATTTTCATAGTAAAACTGAAATTATAAATTTTGGTTAAGAAATTGGCTCATGCCCGTCTTCTAAATTTAATAAAGGCTTTTTATTAAATGAATATGTATTTAGTATTACTTATTCCTTATTGAATGCATTAAAAAAATAAGATAGTTTTGGAAAAGAAAGGAAAATGTTTTTTTAATGTGTACACACACACACATATATATATATGTGTGTGTGTATATATATATATGTGTGTGTGTGTGTGTGAAGACATGTACTGTCAATGTAAACTAGTTTTACACTAATGTTCAATAAGAATCAAGTATATTGTAGTTATTTTCAAAATACAATTACAATATAGGTTGATGTGGCAATATGATGAGTTTTCATTGGATGTCAGTGTAAAATAGTTTTACACTAATCTCTCTCTATATATATATATTGCTAATTGTTTATTTATTTCAACTTTCAAAAAAATTCAAAACTGTAAAGTTGGGTGGAGCCAATGAGCAATTCCCCAATTTCTGGCAAGTTCTGTCTTTTTTAATTAAATTAAAGTTGGCAATAAATCAGAGTTTCACAAGAAAACCATTTTTTTCCTTAAAAAAACAAGTAAAATACTTTTTTAATTAAATTAAAGTTGACAATAAATGTGTTTCACAAGAAAAATTAAAATAGATTGAAATACCCTCCTGGTTCGATGAATCTACTCTAAAATGGAACTATAATGCATGCACTACCCTCCCTTTATTTCTCCCATTGTTTTACGCCTGATGTTTTTCCTTTTTTCCCTTTTTTGGTACAGAAAGGAAGATGCCTTTTTTAATATAAATTGTTATTTATTCATTTCAACTCTAAAAAAATTTAAAACTGTGAAATAATGCCACTATTACAATGGATTTTCACCACCCTCCCTCTTTTTCCTCCAAAGTTTTAGGCCTGAGTTTCAATATTTTTCTCCACTTTTACAGTTTGTGTTGACTAAAACGCCTCTTACTTAATTCCTACTCTTTTTTATATGAGGAAAAACAATACTAAGAATATAAAAGCATAGGATGTAAGCAAAAGAAGCTATTGTGTGCCATTTATGTGGTCCATGTAATCAATTTTGAAGCTTCTTTGGTGGTTTGTGTGTGTTGTTATTTTAGTTTCTAAAGGAAATTATAGTTTCACAACAAGGGATACTGACCCAAATTTCTCTTTCAAGCTATGTCCACACCAAAGTTGTTAAACCCGAGAGTCTAGGCAAACGTAAACTCATATATATGACATATATATAGATAATAGAAAATATAATATCATTAGAACAACAATAATTCAACATTTCATCGCCATAAAAAGCATAAATAATTATTATAGAATTTTAAGGAAAAAATGAAATGGCAGAACGATAAATGTCTTATCAAGGCATAGCAGTTGTCCCTCACAACAATACTAAAAATGTAAGATTACAATTTAAAACCAATATATATTGCAACACAAATAACTAAACCAAATACCAAATCTTATTAACCAAATTTTTTTACAATTTAAGGCCAATCCAATGTAAAATTGTAAACTCACAAGTAAAATATAGAGTTCACCAATTTTATCAGAGTTTATTTAAACTTGTAATAGTTTACCAAAAAGAGAGTTTGCATGTGAGTTAGCTCGGTTTTGTGACCTAAAATCAAAAACTCGTAAGAGTTTACAAGTTAACTCGAGTGTTTGACAACCATGGTCATATAATCAACCTACATATGTTCATTTTCTCCATCTCTTTCTCTCCCTCTCCCCATTTCTTTCACTGTCTTTCTCGCTACACGCCAAATTATCTTCACTAGAGCCACAATGGGAAGGCAATCATTGCAATTGGAACAAGGGACGAGACCAACAAATCATTATGGTTGCAGGCAAAGTTACTAAACTGAGACAAGTCATCAACCCGATCAAAGCACTAGGTCAAAGAGTTACAGTTTGAATATGTGGGTCACTAGTTCAAACACATTACCCAATATCATTTAAACACGTCCAAAAAATAACCATACACAAATTTCACATAACAAAATAGAAAGTATGCCTATTAGAAAATTTCACATAACCAATTTCACAAACACAATCACAAAGGAAACAACGGAATAACCAAGTGATTGAGCTCAAGTGGTTAATGAGTCCCAGTTAACGATGAATGTTCGCGAGAACCCAAATTCAAATCCTAGTTGGAACAATCATTGGCTAGGCATTACTTACCTCTTAATCAAATTCCAGATTACTAAGGCCTATTCCCCTAAGAATCAGGTGGTTAAGACCCCCCAAAAAAGAAAAGGAAACAGTAAAATTAAAATTAAACCACCTGGCATTCTCTTCATAATCTCATGAATCCACTTTTATAGTAAGTACTTATATTAAAAAATAATGCATAACATGTAACATTACATTACATAAAGTCACAAAAACCAATTCAATCACCTAACACCATGACATCAATTGATTAAGCTATATCTCTTCATATATATAGTTAGGTAACAATCATTTTGGTCGCTTAATGTGTGAGGCGTTGTCATTCTAGTCCCTGAATATATCAAAATTGCAAATAGATCCTCAAATAAACCCTAAACCCTAAACCCTAAACCCTAAATTGACTAACCAAAAACATATTCGAGAAGTAAACTAACTAACTTACTAACTAAAGATACATTTGAAGGTGACTAACAAAAGACATATATAGGTATTTTTTTGTAATTTTAATACATTCAAAAACTATTACGGCAACCCCTCGCTCATTCAGGACCAAAATGGTTGTTTACCTATATAGTTAGTTTGATTTAGTTATTTATTAAATTGAAATTAAATTGCTCTATTAAATCAGAAAGCTAAGAACAATGCAAAAAAAAATCAATAAAACGTGTGTGAGGATGAATAGTGAAATTAAACAAGTTGTTGAACCTGATTTGAGATGCGGTGATGGTAATCGAGCGAACTGATGGTGCCTCCGGTGCGGCGATCGGAGATTGAAGCGGACGGCGACCGGAGATTGAAGCGGACGGCGACATTTGGGAGCGAATTCTGGATTCGTCTGATTCGGACACTTGTTTCTATTTTTGGGGCAAATTATTGGAAGTATATGATACGGCGTCGTTTCAGCAATATTCAATAGAGTGTTGTGTTAGTGTTGCAAACTTACACCAAACAAAAACTAAAACTAGTTGAAAAAAAATTAATTTTAATTATAAAATAAATTATTTTAGTGTAAAAATTAATTTTGGAATTAAAATCAATTCCGTCCAGTAGCACTCAACATAAGTCAAAATCAATTTTATACCTTTAAAATTGATTTTGATTCTTCCAAAAGTGCAATCAAACATGCACTAAGTTATTTTTCTCATTTTATTTTATTCAAATAAGTGATTTTTATCTCTATTTAATTTTTTTTTTTCATGATTTCGTTGTGCGACGTTATTTTGGTTTTATGCGCGGTGTTATTTTGATTTTTTGCTTTGTTGTGGTGTTTGTTTAATTTCATATTTGATTCGGTGCAAATTCAATAAATGACTTTATTATCTTCAACGTTGCAGCTCTAAATGCATAGATATTTTAAATACTTCAATTTATTCAACATCGTAGGCTTTGTCACATTTGTAAATATTTTATCATTTTATATTTTTAAATTGCATGTTGTGAGTTTGTTTTTAGATTTATTCTTTTTGTTTTTACCTATATTGAATTATATTATTGATCTATGTAATTTACATCGATTTGAATAAATGAATGTCTTTTTTAAATAAATAAAAAATAAAACTTTAACTTTGAGTACAATGGTTAAACACCAATTATACCACGGTTAAACATCAACCAACCGTCTTGATACGTATTACTCCATATCAAAATATAAGTAACAAAGTTGACATATTTAATTTAATTTAATTTTCATGTATCATTATTGTAAAAAATTTACAAGGTCGCAAATCACAATCAATCATGTATATATCTTTCGAAGTAATTATAACAAATTATTAAACATTATTAAAGATCTAACAATGTGATTGCTTGGGAGTATAAATTTTTTTACACTTATTATATATAAAAATTAAATTTTATATTATAACTTTTTATTTTAAAAACTATTCTTTACTCAATTTTTATTGTACTTTAGTATAAATCTAGTTTACACTATCTTTGCATATATTTTTTCTCATTAACTTCAGTTATTTTTGGCTAATATCTATTTGTTTAATGTGATCTAAAATTGGCTTAAATATTTTGACCAACAAAAAATAATTGGCTTAAATATCCATTTTTGATTATAACAAAAAATATAATTGGCTTATATTTGGCCAACAAAAAATAATTGGCTTGAATATCCATACTTGACTCGTTGAATTTGACTATATAAGAAAATGTTATAATCAGAAAATTAAAAACTAAAGGAAAATAACTGAATGACATAAACCTAACACACAGAAAAGAAAAAAATGTAAAAAAAAAGCTCTTCAAACCATGTAGATTTTCTAGCTCTCGGACGGAAAATTATATCCTATATATTATTATATACTCTTCATTAGTAGTAGAACGATCTATTGTATCTGTATTATCTCTCCAATTTGTTTCACAAACATCTTTATTTAAAGAAAAAACATTTCTAAAAGTATTAAGTATCATGATATAGTGGAAAACATGTAAATAATCACATTTTTGAATGCAATCAGCACATAAGTAATTACATAAATATCAATTTATTACACTAATTAATTACATTAAAGAGGATATATAATATATTAGAAAGCAGATTCAAACCCACACTACCCTCCTCCACACTTAGTATATGCGAGTTTCGCTAATAGACTAAGAAAGAAAGAAAAAACTAAAGACTAACATGTAATTTCCTCTTTCGCAACAAACAATATAAAGTTAGGTTACACTATTGAAACATTCCACATTCACTCAAATTTCAAACATTCTTATAAAATCTAAATTAAAAATAGGAGCATAACATGTATCCTACATCTAAATTGCTACAACAATATTAGAGCTACATTAATTAATCAAACCAACACCTACTAAGTCCCAAATATAACATTTTCTTATATAGTCAAATTCAAACTTGATACTCATCTCACTATAAAAACTTTAATTAATCTCCTTAAGTCAATATTTGTAAGAATCAATGAGTCAAGTATGAGCATGCAACTCTATCATTGGAACGGCTAGGGTTTAATTAGACATTCTCATCATCCGCAGACGATGAGTTTCCAGAGCCTTGGCCGTTTCCGAAAGAAGCGAAGTTGTTGTTCACTTCAAACCCGGCAGGTGTCATGAAAGGCTTCATTCCACCGAGATCGGTTTTCAATTCTTGAACTGAAACAGGATTGTTGACATGTGATGATATAGGAAGGGACGTTGGTGACGTGTGATCGAGCCTCTGCCTCTTCGGTTTCGGCTGCTCAGGAAGAAAACTCCCTACCACAACCTGATGCAGAAAAAAAAAAAACAGAAAGAGGAAAGTGTTCAGTCAAATGTTACCTCATACATGAAATTTACGGCCTATTTACTTTCTAAAAACATTTTCGGTTTTCATTTTCTTAAATTTGTGTTTATTTTAAATTACAAATAAAAATATGGAATACTCGTGTAGTAAACACTTGTGATAAAGAGAGTATAAAAGGCGAGCGAAAAATATAACAATTTATTAAAATTCCGTTACACTATAGGTGCTATTTGAGAACACTATTCTTCTGAAACAAAAGTTACCTGCACAGGACCAGCAGCTACCAGCAAACCGGCAAGTCCACCCCCCAAAACACTACCATCTGGACCCGCCAATGAGACACTCATCCGACCAACTCTACTCTTTGTCAATCCATTCTCAGTCGGCACAAATGAGCCGGACAAGGAAAGAATCTCGAACATTCCCTGGAAAAGAACAAAATGTGTCACCATTTTCATTTAATATTTTCGTCTAGTGCTATAATTACGGAAAAAAAAGTATGAGTGATCTTGAAGATGTGTCAAAGAAATCTCTGTAGCACCGACACCACTTATCAAAGGCGTGTCCCGGTATTCGGCACCGACACCTTCATTACATTCATTTTCGCAAATTATTACCGGTGTTGACATGTCAGTGTCGGTGTCTGTGTTAGTGTCTATGTCAGTATCAGTATTCGTGCTTCATAGAAAGAAATACATATGAAATTGCTTATTCAAAACATGAAAAAATTCGATGGTGATTTTACACCCAGTTTTCCTTGGTGTAGCATGCCAGAAGCATAAAACAAGGTCATAAGCCAAATTTATAAAGGAGAATCATAGAAAGTTTGGAAACTAAGGAAAATCTTTCAATGAAAGAGATGGAACTCAAGTAAATCAGCGTTTTCGTCCTTAAAATTGTAGCAGCCGAACAATTTAGTCCCTCAAATTTACGAAATAACAACTCAGTCCCTCAAATTGAACAATGTCAATCAACTTAGTAATTTTCATTTCAAATTTAGCACCACAATTTTTACCGTTCTATATTTGTCTTGATGCAGCAAGAGACTACTGAAGTTAATAGGTAAGTCTTTCGGTAGTTTTGATGATGTTTACTTACAAATATTTTGATGGAGGGACTAAATTGATTGATGTTCTTTAATTTAAGGGACTAATTTTCTATTTCGAAAATCTCAGGAACCAAATTGCTCGACTCTCATAATTTTGAGGATCGAAATGCTGTTTTACACTTTACTCGATGGAACTATGTCAAAACAATAGGGCATAATTGACCACTTAGCACATTTCTATAACAAACACATGAATTGCCCTACATTCGATATCTAATGCCTACAATTGTGGAAATAGAAGGCTGCGTAAAAAATTTACAACATGCATTGGTGTTAAATATTAGTCATCTGAATTAACGTTTAGTTTTAAAAAGTACTAAAATTCTTTACCTGCGATAGTAAAACAGGACGGAACTAACCTCATACGTTGATGTACCACCACAAGCTTCCGACTGGCGAAGTGTGACATTCGAAATTGTGCCGTTTGCAGAGAGAATGGATATAGCATGATATTCTCGTTGAGAGAGAGACATTATTTTCATCAAGACATCCTAAGAAAAATGACAAATACAATTAACAAATAAGCAAACTTTATATTGCAATACTAAAATAAAGAAAAGGAAAAATATATTGTTCACTGCTTGAAGTTATGATTCATGTAATACAATCAATACATGTCGTACTATTTGGAATCACTACTATAGATGCTATTTTTTCATCCGTATAACGAAATTAACTTGCTAATGTTTGTATGTGAGGTGTCAGCTCGGTGGCAAGTGTTTGGCCTTGTAACCTCAAGGACGATTGCAGATGACCATTAGTATCACTTTAATCAGTAATAACTAGCTAATGATTCAATTGAAATTTTATGCATACATTATCTATTACGCAATAATACTCTACTAATCATTCAATAATTAAAAAATTAAGATTGGACCATCTCTACTTATCTGCATGAAAGAATCGGAAACCATGTTTTCACCTTAATGTAAGTGCATGCCAACTTTCAATTTAGCTATAGTAACTTCAAATTGAGAAATTTGCATTGATTGGCGTTATACGTCAGCATATTTAACTCAAATCAATTAAAAAATGGAGAAACGGCAAGCATGAATAAACAAATAAATTTTGGTAATAGATTTTACACATCAATATTAATTTATTTATTATAGTTTAAAGAAATTGAATACTTCGTCAAATAAAGAAAGGGAAACATCATATATGTTAAAAAGGGATTTATATTAGATAGTAAGATGACATTGTATATTTAATAAAATGCATTAAGTTTCAATGAGTTGTAGCCATCAAATTTATTCTTAATATGGCATTCAAACAAATTAGCTAACTTTTTTAAAAAAAAATTGGGGAATCAGGGAAATTATTATTAATTAAAATGACCATTTTACAACTGTCTTCAAGGGATTTGAACATGTTTCCTTGAAGTTATAAAATCAAGCTCTTACCATTGAGCTGACACCTCACGAACAAAAGGATATTAGTCTAACTATTTTCATAATATAGGCTTTAAAGGAAATTAACAAAATACCTCTCCTGAATTTACGGTAAGCACATGAGTTTTGAAATGAGAAACAAAGGTTTGTGTTCCATCATCTACAAAATAGGAAGATAGGTAAATGCATAAACAAGTGATAAATAAAATAAGATAACAAGATATTATCTAATTCACAAACAAAAAAAATGCACATTTATTGCATTAGGTTAAAGCAGAATTACCAGAACCTAATTCCACATGCATAAATCATATGATATGAATAACCATGTGTTACACAAGATACCATATGAATTCACCAAGCTTCAATAAATGATATGCATAAAAAATCATATACATGATTTGAAAACCAAATTGGAAACAAAACCATAAACAAGAACACATAGATTCAAGATTAGATTAACATACAACCCTATAAAAAAATCATATTTCACATAGTAAATAACAATTAACAACCCTGCATAATTTGAAAAAATTGTAATTTACAACAAATGTAAAGTAAAACTAAAAACATAATGCAAAGTAACTAATAATCAAATCAAAGACTAAAAACATGCATGGATCAAAGAAAAATATTTTTCATTTCTACATTGCCCTATACCTTCATCAAAATCATTCAACTTAAAAGGCTTCTTAGTGCCTTCAAAAGACTTCCCACCACCATTTTTCCAGCCAGAGAAATCTCCTGTCAAAGGAATAGAAGCCGAAATCGGCATCGGCGAAAGCGCCTGTTTACTTCCGGATTCAGACTTCCTAGGCCTACCCCTCTTCTTCTTTACTAACTCAGTACCACCTGCAGCCGGCACACTTGCCGGAGACGGCACCGGAAACTCTCCGGTGGGACCAGAAAAATTCAAAGAATTTTGGCCCAAATTGAAACCCTGTGGGACCTCGTTAACCTTAACAACATGCCCAGAACCAAAAATCTCTCTTTCTTCCATTTTTTTGAGAATCAAAGAAAAACTAAAACACCCCAAAATCTCAAAATCTCAAAAAAAGTTGAAAATTTTTAACTTTGTTTCACTGAACTTCAATGCAAAAAAATTAAGATACCCAGAAACAGAAAAATTAGTAACACCAAAAAAAAAACTTCAAAACACAAACTTTTTACAGAAATGGTGAAAACCCAGAAGTAGATTTTTCGATTGAAGATAAACTCCAAGAAAATCGCAACACTGTAGCTTAAACTTCTACCATTGTAAAGAAAGTAAAAAAGCTTTCAAAATTTACACTATTATTTTTTCAACAAAAAAATCTACAATTTAAGAGAAAAACTATAACTCAAGTTTCACAGATTCTACAAGACTTGATTTATGAAAATTAGGGTTTTGTAGGAAAAGGGTTGGAGTAAATAAATAAAGTAGAAAAATATATATAATATATAATAAAATTTATTAATATAATGAAATGAAAAGTAATAATTAAACAATGGGAATATAATTATTAAATAAATATTTTATTTGCATAATTAAAAGTATAAATTTTGGTTAAGAAATTGGTTCACGTCCGTCTTGGAAATTTAATAAAGGCGTTTTAATAAATGAATATATGAATATAGTAATAGTACTACTTTATTTTAATACACATTAAAAAAATAAGGATAGTTTTGGAAAAGAAAGCGAAATGCTTCTTTTTTGTTTAATATAAATTGCTAAAAAAAATTCAAAATTGTAAAGTTGGGTGAAGCCAATGAGAATTTCCACAATTTCTGACAAGTTCTGTCCTTTTTAATAATCAAATTAAAGTTGACAATAAATGAGAGTTTAATAAGAAAAATATTTTTTTTGGTGCAAGAAAAAAAATTGTCTTAAAAAATATATTTTTTAATTAAATTAAAGTTGACCATAAATGAGATTAAGAAAAATGAAAATGGATTGAAATTCAGCTACAATGCATGCACCAACCTCCCCCTTTTTTTCTCCCATTGTTTTAGGTCTAATTTTTTTTTAATCCCTTTTGCTCCTTTTTTACATTTTGTGTTTGACCAAAAGGCCTCTCACTGAATACCTAATCTTGCTTTTCTAATCTATATACTATTGATAAAATTAATATATATTATATGAATTCTTAAATATCTTAATGAATACAAAAAATCAAAAAATATATTAAATATTTTTTTAAAAAAAAAAGATAAAATTATTATCAATAACGGTGATATTAATAATTATTTTACAACATTTCAATTGAAATTTTAAATATATCTCTTAAAATTATGAGATTAAATTCTTAACATTAAACTAGTACATTTTCCACTAAAAATAATAACTTAAACTTTTATCATGCATAATAATAGAATATTCGCCTCATATAAAACCAAAAGTAATTCTAAAATAATGACAAATTAAGAGCCAAAAATTATATGTGAAAAAATCACTAAAGGGTATGAAATAACCACAAAAAATGCATGTTAATTTATGAGTTTATCATATTTTCAATTACATGTGTAATTTTTTAAAAAAGAAATTTACAATTTATTATGACATATATCATTATAAAACAATTGTATTTGAATTTTGTTTGTTATTGAAGACAAGAAGAAGCAATATGTTGATTTCAAGAATCATCAACTCAATTGAGATGATTCACAAATGAAAAAAAATAATTATGTTTTTTGCAAAATTTTAAAACGATTTCTCATTATTTCTTTGATAAAAGTGCAAAATAAAAAAAGAAAGTGTAAGAAACCTCTCATTAGCAATAATCGCTTGTTTATGGATCCAAATTTGCAAAGAAATAAAAGAAGGAAGGGTGAGAAAACCAAAAATTGATATATGCAAACGCAACCATATACAAGGATTACAACCATAACATCAATACATCAATTTTTATATGATTTAACAAAAATAATAGGGTATAAAATGTAATTGTAAAGCTTGTAAGAATTTTATGGTTCACAACATATACTAACTACTAAATATTAAAAACTAGCTATTGGAAAAATAAAAATAAATATTATAATAGTTACTAAATATTAAATGAATCAATTACACAATAATTTTCTCGTCGAATGTAATATTTTTATGTTGTTGAAATGAATCTACTAAAAATTTATTGACATTTAAATTTTACATATAGTACCAGAATTTTATAATGAAATTTATGATTTTTCGTCGATGATGTTTAATCTCACAAATGTGATTGTGAAATATTTACGAGTGCTTTTATGTACATATATTTATTACTTTCTATGTTTGTTGAAGTACTATAAGCAACTCATGTTTCCTCAATGTTATTATAATAAATATAGACATGACTTAAATTAATTGATTGTTGCAAACTTATTAATGATATATGTGCACTATTATAACTGAATGAATGGAGAAGGTTAAAACACTTAACTTTCCCAAGGTTATTTTAAATTTATGTACACCAAAGTGACAAAATTAGAAGGAATGAAATAGAATTAAATTTACCTAAAGGAAATTTTTGTTCTATGGTTAATAAACTTACTTGATTGTGAGAAATTAAATTTGTTTGGATCAAATATATATTTTTGTCCTAAGATAATTTATGTGTTTGGTTGAGAATTTTAATTTTTTGATTATGACAAAATTAACATTATTTATGATAGTGTATTGTAGCGATTGATCAAAGGTGGATTATAATATGCTTTGATTTTATCAAAATATATGATAAATTTAATGTGAGCATATATTTTATGATTATTTTGCAGCAATTTATCTTCATTTGCAAGCGGCATCTGATACCGTTTTCAATAGTTTGAACTTTTTTTAATGGAGTGAATAAGTGAAGTTTCACTTAGGTGTTTTGGACCTTGACTTGTCACTTTTGGAGAAAAAACATTTGGAGAAAAAACCTGTTGTTGATGATGACAACATCGAGAATGAAAAGTTCGAGCTTAAGGCATGAGAAGGGTCCAACCGATTGAGCCTTATATTTATGCAAATGACTATTGCAACATTAAGACTACTATTTCACAAACATAAAGTGTTGAGTACCATAAGTTTGTGGAAGAACATTTTCGTTCTGTTGATAAGTCACTCGCTGGTACACTGATGATTCAACTCATGACCATAAATTTTGATGGATCGCAGAGCATGCAAGAGCACACTATTGAGATGACTAACATTGCAACAAAACTTAAGTCTTTGGGGGCAGTGGACAATTCTTTTATGGTTTAGTTTATTTTGAACTCACTTCCTTCTAAGTATGGAGCTTTCCAAATTAACTGTAACATTATGAAAGACAAATGAAATGTTAAATTGATTGGAAAACTCATTCAAGAGGAGAATTGGCTAAAGAATTTTAAGAGTCATTTAGTCAACCTAGTTCATGGAGCTTGAAAAGCATTGAAGCCAAAAGCCAAGAACTTTAAGAAAAAGGAACATGCTAAGCATCACAATAAATGTCATTTATGTGCTAAAGAATTACACTTTCAAAAAGGTTGTCCAAAACGTAAGTCTTTGTTCGAGAAGAAAGGTATGTGTAAAATATATGTATGCACTTTTGAATCAAACTTAGTTGATGTTCCTCATAATTCTTGGTGGCTTGACTTTGGTGCTACTACTCGTGTATCTAATATGATGCAGGGATTCCTTATGATCCAAACCACAAGTCAAAGTAAGATGTTTCTCAATATAGGAAATTGTAATAAAGCTCTAATTGAAGGAAGATAGACTTATCGTTTGATTTTGGATATTGACTATCATTTAGATTTAATAAAAACTCTTTTATATACCTTCAATGTCTAGGAGTTTAGTTTCTCCTTCAAAGTTGGACAATTGTGGTTTTGAATTTAATAGTGGACTTGTTTGTTTCAATTTATGCAATGATAATAAACTTATTGGTTCTTGTTATATTATTGATGATTTATATAGATTGAAACTTCATGATCAATTTTATGAGTATTTGTTTACCGAGCATCAAAATATTGGAATTAAGCATTGAAGTGACAATGTCAATTACAAGGAAGGAGGTTTGAATTGTAATTGATCCTTTTTAAAATTCCTGTTTAATCTCAAAGTATTTAACTCAAGATTAATCTTGGTTATGAAAACACAATAAAAGCAGAACGTTCTTGATTAGTGAAATCACATAATTTACTTATGTATAAAATATATGGTTAGTTGATTATAAATAAATAGAGATAAGAGAAGGAGTATCACATAGAGATATATCCTGGTTCATCCAATGTGGGTTACATCCAGTCTTTACAATTGTGAGATTTTTCACTGAGTGTTCAAAATAAGATCGTTTTTGGTTTTTGTAACACCCCGGCCATTACCGTTACCGGCGATGCTACCTCACGACCTTCTCGCTCCCCCTTTCCCACCGTTGGAAATCTAACGAGTTTTTGTCTTCCGTGGAATTCGAGCCCGGTACCTAGGGGATAAGTACCGACTCCACACAGTCCCACTACCAATTTACTCAAACTATAATCAACACAATAGTTTTGAGTTACAAAGTGATGTTTTAAGAAGTTTGAAAAATTTGAGTGTACTCAGCCCTTGTTTGAGTTTAGATTATTGGCTAAGGACTTAGTAGAATTATTCTGATATCTAGATGAGAACTGAACTGAACATTTTGCTTGTGATTGAGGAGCTTATGAACTTTCGAGTATGATAGTGTAAGTGATAGATTGCTTTGCACATGAAGCTCTGCCTTATCATTGATCTTGAGGTTCCTTTTATAGGTTTCAAGAAAGCTTATGACAACTTATCTAACCATTGAAGAAGATTCAGCTGTCTTGTGTTAGTTTAAGTGGATAAGTGCTGTCATAAAGCAAGAATGTTCTTGCAAAACCAGAACGATCTTCGTTGCTGTTTAAAAAAGTGTTGAGGTTAAGTTTCTTTGACAACTGTCTTGAAGTATTGCCCTGCTTTCTGGTGTGCAGGCTGCTCAGAGATGCAGCAGTAGTGTCCAATCGAGTATGTCAAAATCGTACTTGCTTCTTGCTTAAATTAGAGAATGATCTTGTTTGTTTGATTATGATGTATAGATTTTGTCTTTGTTCTTTGGAATGATTCTTTTACTGAAGTGATCCTTGTATACTTCTAGTATCTATCTAGAAAATGATTGAATACACCAGAAACGACCTTTTCCTTAACAACATAAATATTATTGATTTTGGAGATAGTTAAGAACTGTGAAGAACGATCTTCGTTTTTCCAGAATTCTGTTAGAATGTTCTTCATTTATTTGAAAGAACTTGCTTCTTCTACTATGATCTAGTGTTGATATGCTTAATACATATCTTTGATTAATACACTTAAGAACACATGTTAAACAACAAAACACTTAGAATCATAATTATAAGTCTAAATTAACTCTTGTTTGATTATCATCAAAACATAAATTTGGGATTTTGTCTCAACAAGCGTAACATGCTTAACGAACGTTTTGCATACTTGTGGCATAAACGATTGGGTCATATATCCAAGGAAAGACTAGAAAGGTTAGTAAAGAATGAAATTCTACAAATTCTATATTTTATTTATATTGGGTTATGTGTGGATTGCATTAATGAAAAGTATATAAGACATAACAAGAAATGTGCCATAAGAAGCAACCAACTTCTTGAAATTATACGCACTGATATATGTGGACTTTTTGACACTTCATCTCTTTGTGGAGAAAAATATTTTATCACCTTTATTGATGATTTTTCACGTTATGAATATGTTTATTTGTTTAAAGAAAAGTCTAAGTAGTTGATGCTTTTGAGATTTATGTTAATGAAGTCGAAAGACAATTAGAAAATAAAGTGAAAGTCATAAGATTTTATAGAGGTAGTGAATTTTATGAAAAACATGGTGAAATGAGACGATGTCCTGGGCCATTTGCAAAACTTCTTGAAAGGCACGATATCTGTGCACAATACACAATATCATAATTCCAAAATAGTCTCTAACTTTTTTTCACCGTTAATCAAGTTAGTCCCCCGTCAATTCTAATTAATTAACGATGTTAAGACGGGTGAGTTGGCACCTTAACTACCATATAATATCTTGGAGACCTATTTGATACTTTTTAGTAATGAAATGTAGCCATTTTTGCTCAATAATGTTAGGAACTATTTTGATATTTTTAAATTAATTAGTTAAAGTTAGAAAATCTTTCCTTTATAATACATCAGTAAGAAAGTCTTTTTCCATACACCTTACAAAGAAATCTTTTGTACTCTATCAAACTCACTATCTTGTTCAGACGTCACAAAAATAGATAAACATTGCATCAATTACATTCAAACCTATCAACAATTAACTTAAACAACTACATTGATAACCACTACATTAATAGTGTTTTTCCCTATCACAATTTTTCTCCCACGGAAACACAAAGGAACAAGATTCATCAAACCAAGCAAATTGAATAGTGCTTTTCTTCGATACATGATTCATCAAACCCTAAATTATCAATAGTATTTTTCCCTTTCATAGATGGAGTAAATTGAGAGCCACCATCGATCATATTCATATCGTTTTCGCAAATATGGTAGAATTTATAAATAATTAAAACAGAGGTGGAAGAAGATATCAATAGAGGAAGAAAAGAAATTTGGGGAAAAAGATTTATCAGCAATGTGTTGTATATAAACACAATTTGTTGTAAATTTATTCCTTAATATTATTGTCTATTAGTTAGTATACATGACAATTTTTCAAATTAAACAATGTCAAATAGGTCCCAAAGATTTGCTTAAATGAATTTTCAAATTAAAACAATGTCTATTAGTTAGTTAACAGGTATTGACAGATTGACTAACTTTAGAAACGGTATAATGAATCAGAGACTACTTTGGAATTATGGCTAAGTGAGCGACTAAGTTGGTATAGGTTAACAAAGATAGGGACGAAATTGGGTATTTACTCAACAAATTTTGGAAACAAGTTCAAATTCTGTCTAGATCAATCTTTAGCCAAATTTTACTAATATTACGACCGAACTTCATATTACCAAGACCTATTTTCCTTAGGAACCATATGATTAAATAAAATAAACCAAGCAAATGAACATCCTTAATTACAACCACATGTGATACTCCTCAAGTAAGACAGCTAAAAGTAAATTTGCAATAAGATAGCTAAAAATAATTTTCTTTTGCAAAGTAAAATAAGTTGCTCTAAAGTGCATTTGGCCTCCAACATAATTACTGTTTCATATAATCCTTGTTGGTTTAATATTACTGAATTTACCATTCAAGTGATTAACAAGCTTCAAAAAAAGTCAAATCGATTAAGAGAATCCGAATTTAAACTCTAATTGAAATAATATTGATCAAACTTTACTGGTCAAACTCCGTGTTACCAAGGTTGCTTTCTCTGAAAAACAGAAGGTTAAAGACCAAAAACAAATTTAGAATGAAGATTGGACAGAAAATGGTAGATGAAATTTCTATTTAGATTGCAAAACTGAAAATCTTGGAAGACTATGTATATACAACAAATCAGGAAGCTAATTACATTTGACTTGTACATCACTATAACAAACTGAAAATCAAATCATAATGTCATGCTAACACAAAACCAAGCCTTCTTTCCTCAAATGAATATTCAATCTCTTGAACTAAGTCACCTCCAAAAGGAGCTGGAGTCTTGGACATATTCATAGAAATAGGCATTGCCTTTAGAGTTCTATTCTCTTCATCTATCACTGTCTCTATCTTTGAGGTATTAGTGAATGGAAAATTGTTAATTGGCAATGTTTTCTGCAAATTATGTTTCTGCATATTCAATTCATCTGCAGCATTTTCCGCATTCTCTTGTGATGATACTGTCGAAGAGATGGTAGTAAAAGGTTGTCGTGTCAAAGGCGATTCGATATCCCGAACAATTCCAGCACCTATTGAGTATTTTCTCATAGGAATTCCAGCAATATCAAGTCCTCTTCTATCTTCATGAACACAAGGAAAACAAACACTTGTTAGAACTTTTAAAAGCATGCATATTGTACATGAAAATTGTAAGTATAAATTTTCATATATGCTGTTTGTGCAAATTATGTGAAACACAAACTAAAGAAAAAAATGCTAGATTATACCAGCAAGAAATTATGGGAAAATCTACCAGCTGAGATGTGGCTTTGACCTCCACCATCAGCATCAAACAAAAAAAATGCCTAAACCGTTCCTTGATGCCACCTCCATCGTCAACATCAAACAAAAAAAATCCTAAACCCTTCTGTGGTGCCATCTCCACCGTCAGCATCAAACAAAAAAAAAAAGCTTAAACCATTCCGTGGGTGCCACATACAGCCTTACAAAATAACCATCATCAAGAGTACTTGGGAGAATCCGGTGGAGAATCTTCGTCTATAACAAAGGAAAACATAAACAGGTATCCAAAAATCTGAGGTTGTGTTTTAAATAACAAGTTCAAACATAACTAGGAGAATCTTGTTCTAAATCCAAGGAAAACATTAACAAGTACTCCCTCCGTTTCCTTTTAAGTGTCATTTTCTAGAAGTTCCTTGTTCCTTTTTACTTGTAATTTCAAAGTTCATAGTTGTATTAATTACTGTTTTGTCAAAATCACCCCTAACTATTTATTACAAGGAGAGAAATAGAGAATGAGATAATAAATAGTTAAGGGGTATGTCATGAAAAAAGATAAATAAGTTCATAAAAAATAACAAAAGTTATTAGCTTTATTGGTTTGTGTAAATAAGCTTCCAACGACAGATAAAAAAGGAATGGAGGGAGTATAAAACAATTAGAGGTTGTCTTTAGATTGAAATTCAACATTGATGGAGGCTGCTTATGTCATTGATTTTGAGAAGAAAAATTTACAGATGAAAATGCTATATGCTATTGGAATCTGACAATAATGAAATAGCCCCTTTCCGCAATCGAATAAAAGAAAGAGAAAAACACCATAGGAGGAGACAAGAAAAATGCATTTACATTTTTCTTAGCAGGATATGCACCTAGATAACCTACCACATCCAAAACAACACCCTTACCAATTGAGCCAAAACTAAAAGGCATCAAATTCTAAAGATATTTTCCTGATCCATGTTCTTTCCTTTCAACCAAACAGGAAGATAAACAAATGTTAAACCCTTACCAATTGAGAAACCTGCAAACCAGAGATTTGCACACAAAAAAAAAAAAAAACAAAGAGTAAAGTCCAAAACAAAAATTACCTGATGATAAACATGAAATGCCATCGTCTAGGTAATTTGTTTGATCAATTTGGCGCAATTTGTCAGTCTTCCTCGTGGAGCTTGATTGAGTAGCTTTTGAATCAGGTTTTAGTGTCGATCCTCCAAAGGTAACTCTTCTACTAGCTGAACTTCCATTTGGCGTCCTAGGCGCTTTTCTTGCACTCTGTGGCTTTGAAGGGCTTGATTTAGACCCATATAATACTTCCTGTTCGGCTATCAGTTGTCCCTGAAGTTTCTTCAGACCCTGAAACAGAAATGTAATATTTTAACAAGTCATGGAGACAAAACACATACCATTAAGCACCTGCCATGGCAGCAATTCCAAGCATTGTGCTAAGGGTCCCCTTTTCAAAGGTTTTCTTATAACTAGATAACTTATTTGGACTTTGTAAACTCAAGCGATGGAGTTCGAATCCCATGTCCCTTTAATTGATAATAATTTCGCCCTTCCCCAATTTGATTTTATATTAAAAAAATATAACTTATTTTTGAGCAACTTTTAAAATATAAATGCAATTAGTGTTTCCTACCCGCTGTCTACGCCGTTCTTGCTCCTTCTCTTGCCGTAATAAGATGTAGCCTTCAAGCATAGAAAGCAGGCCGACCTAGAAAGCCACACACAACAAAATTAAGTTTTGGCACAGATTTACTTAAGCAACCAATAGATGCTTAGGTGACACCCAAACTTTCTTATGAAGCTAGCTCATTGCATGTATCTCTTAGAGGTTACTTACACCATCATAGATGAACTCAGTGCCTTTCTCCTTTTCCCATGCTACTGTTTTTGAAGTCAATTTATCTGTCATTGCTATGGGCAAAACAAAAGAAAATTAAAAGACATTCTGGAACTAATAAAGAAAGAGGCTATCTGCAAATAGAACATAATGAAAAAGATATTCTACACTAAACAAACACTGAGACACAGAAAAGAAAAAGTTGTGTTAAAGTCATTGAGCCATTATGATATTAGCCAAGACAACAAATCAACAAATATGGCCGACAATTAAGATCTAAAAATACCTGGAAGTTTGCTCACCAAAACACGGGCTTTCTCAGCTCGTTTGAGATTAAGATGAGTACCTCTACCAGTATTGTATCGATTTTCATCCTAGAAGAAACAAGTGCGCACCAAAATTTAATAAACTGTGAGATGATAGATATTTGGACTTTAAGCAACAAATATATGAAGGAACATTCAAAAGAAAAAGGAAAAAACTAACCCTGCTGTACTCCTCAAGCCAAGACTCTTCATCACATGCTGATAACCATTTCTCGACCTTTTCGAGTATTTCTATTCTGCTAAAAGCTTCCTCTTTGCCTTGAGAAATCTGTAGTTCAATTTGTTCAAGCACACAAGCAGGGTCTACAGATCCTGCATGAGAAAGGAAGATGCATGTTTAGGAGTTTAAAGAAGAAATAATGGCACTCATCCATTGATATATCTCTTGGAAATT
The DNA here is from genome assembly GCA_037974735.1 of Cicer chorassanicum. Classification (NCBI taxonomy): domain Eukaryota; kingdom Viridiplantae; phylum Streptophyta; class Magnoliopsida; order Fabales; family Fabaceae; genus Cicer; species Cicer chorassanicum. The sequence goes on along the minus strand of JBBPBP010009780.1, from coordinate 26,722,846 downwards.
ACCAGATTCTATAGCTTCAATAGTATATTCGACCGCACCATCAATTTCTGGAATCAAATGAGTCTTTCGACAAATCTCCTCTAGCTCTGCTCTTTTCTTCAAAACAAGCTCTTTCATTTTGCTTGATTTTAAGTCCTCTAATCTAGAAACTTCTGCCTCCACCTGCAAGAAATTATTACTTCTCTAGGAATTTTGAGCTAGGTAAACAAAGAGAACTACTCCTTTTTTTTTCCCAACAATAGCTTATAACTCACATGATTAATGAATTCATCAGACAAGGAGTTTGGTTCAGTTACTTCATGTTCTGAAGCTACTATGTTACAAGTAACACTCTGAAACGCCTGTTGCTCTTCAATCGGTGTATCCATCAAATTCCAGAGCTCCAACATCGTTGTTGCTAGATCTTGGAGCTGCCAGACAATAAGCAATTTATCAGTTTCAACCAGAGGAAATAGCATGAAATGAAATTAAAAAAATAAAGTTATGTTAAATATACCTTTTGCATTCTCTGCAATTTAACATCCCGCAGTTCTTGTATAGCTAAAGCCAATTGCCCGATGGTATCATTATTTACACTCTTAGGTCCTTCTGAATTTCCTAAACTGGGATGGATTTCACTAACTGTCTGCTTAAAGTCCAAACCAAGTACTGAACAGAGAGAACTTAAACTGTATAGGTGGTCTTGGACCTTCTTCAGACGATCACTCTGCGTTAAAAATAAATACTAGCATTCAGTAATAGAGCAATAAATATCATATTTCTTACAATCACAAGCGCAGAGAGAGAGAGAGAAGTAAGTCATTAACCTTCTCCTTTTGAAGTGTATGAAGTTGTCTGTGCAATTCTTCAAGTTTCCTCAACGATAAATCAGTTTCATCTACGATGAATGAGACGTTGTCTCCTGGACCATAAATCTCATTTGATATGCTTTGAATCTGCTCTTGAACGTCTATGAATTGCTTCCTACGCTCATACTTTCTTTTTTGCATTTCCTCCAGCTCCGGGAGAATCATTGCTAGCTCTTCCTTCAAGCTTCTAGCCTTTTGATCAGACTAACAAATGAGAGAAACAAGAAAGAACCAATCTTCTTCTTAGTAGATAGAAATAATCTTGACTTCATAATTTGAGAGTAACGACGACCAAAAAAGTGTAAATTTTGACAAAAGTACAAATTCTGCCTCTCTATTCAACATCTTCATTTAGTACATAGAAATAACTGAAAACAGTTTAGATGCAAAATTGTGTATAAGCTTTTATTAATGATAAGAATATTATTTAATCATTCCAAATTATTGTCATGCAAATAATAAACACTGTTATATCTAACTGAAACTATATTTTCTCCATCCTGATTAAGCAGTACAGATACGTGCCCTAAAACAGCAACTGGAAAATTAGCAATACATAAAATATCCAACCTGTCTAATATGTGCCGGTCGCTCTCCCATTGCTGAACAGATAGCTGTAAGTTCTGCCTCGGAATCAGAAATTTCCTGCCTTAATTGAGCTCTAGAGCGATTAGCTGTATCTAATTTTCTTCTGTATACTTCTAGACACTCTTGATCAATCTCAAACATAATCTTATCTTTGTCAGTGTCAGACTCCCCAACTTCATTCCATATTATCTAGTTTTAAAAAATAAAAAAAGATAAACAATAAGAGTTACTCCACAGTTTTTACCAAATATTCATTAATTGAAAACAGTTTGCAGCAAAAGTTGATTTGTACCTGAAGTTCTTGAAGAAGTAATCCACATGTTGTTTCAGTTTGTGGAAGAGGATCATTATGAGGTTTAGACATTTTGGACCACCTTTATCAACTAAAAAAGAAAGAAAAATGTCTTAGAACATTCACAAAATAAACGATCAAAGAAAGTGACTAGAAATTGATGTAGATGTATCTCAGATATGGTAATTTTTGCAACAACCCTTAATTAATAATTCAAATAAATCACCATGAAAGAGGAATGGAATCTACTTGCAATGTAGAATTAGTTATCAATTAAATGGTAGTAAGAAAAAGCATGAATACCATTTATATACTAATGAGTAAAAATCACTTTAAATAACAAAATACTCATATTCTATTAAGGGTCCCCATTGAAAAAGGTTGTTTCCACAAGAAATCATAGAAAAAGGTCATTTTGGTTGATGTCAAAATTCTATAACCAATGCCTAAAAGAGGTGGCCATTAGTCCCATCTCACCATCTGGCTAAGGCTCAAATGATGAATTGCCAAATATGAAGCACGAATACTAACAGGGACACTAGAAATGACACTGACACATCGACACCGATAATAATTTGAGAAAATGAATTAATTGAATGTAATCAATGTCTCGATTATCAAGACACACCTTCAATCAAAAGTGTCGTTGCTATCGAGATTGCTAGACTTAAAGCATCTATTGTTCCCTTCACTAAAACAAACACTTCTCAAAATCTATATAACACCAACAATTCAAATCAAAGACATGTCCAATGTCTGACATCGGTTGGTTGTGCAAACGCAAAACCAACACATGTAGTTATATTCAATCACTTAACTTTTTGTCAAATTATTACCGTTGCCTATCAATCAGGTTTATAGTTCAAAAGTCCACACAACATTAACCTGTAGTACCAAACCTTGATGATTGATCTCAATGTTTCCTTTTTTTTTTTCCTGATATTTTGATTTTTTAATAGAAAACAATTATGTCATTTGGTCCATGTAATAATAATAATAATAATAACAACAAGGACAAACACCTATAACAACTTCAAACCATTTTCCCTAATTCAATGGAGAAAAAAAAATGAAGATAACCAAACACAAAGAAAATTAAAATTGAACCCTTAGATAGAATCATTCAGTACTAAACATCACAATTCACAAGTTTCAAAGCAATGTATAAGAAACTGAAACCAAATCCACAATTGAATATAAAAACAACAAGTAACCTAAACACAAATAATGCCAATTATCAATGTTGCAAAAAATGTAAAGGACATAGAAACTACATTAAGAAAATATGCTTAATTTACGTTGATTTATATTTTTTTTGAAGAATTTTTGGAACCTAAATGAAAGATGAGAAATTTACCAATTTCAGTGAATTGGTGAATTGATTCTGGGAATGGCTTTTTTATTTTCCAAGAAAATGAGAATGTGATTTTTTTTTTTCAGGAAAATGCAGTTTTGTGAATTTTTGAAGATTTTTCTGAAATGGAATTGTTAGAGAGAGAGTGTTTTAAGAAATGAAACCGTTGAAAAACTGCTTTTTTCTTTATGACATCAAACCGTGGAAGAACGCTTGACGAGCACTTTAGGATTTTGATTTTTGGATAAGCTATTACATCACATGTATGTTTCTATAAATTTTCGTATTAAAATTTATAATAGATTATTTTTAATAATAATTTTGGAAAAAATATTATATTGAGGTATTGAATCTGAAAACTTTCTCTACCATTAACTAAGACATCATCTCATATATTATGATCATAATTATTTAACTTGTTACATTATATTACACAATTGTTAAATTAAAGATGGCTATTTAATTACCAAAAAACCAATATTTTCAAACAATTTTTTTTGGCAAAAAGAAGTTTTCTTTTAAGGAAAAAAATAGAAGTTAAGAATTGAGAAAATGAAGTAGTTTTTAGAAGTTAGGAATTGAAAACACACTATTTCTTTTAAAAAATAACTACAAAGGGCATATT
>JBBPBP010009780.1:26660178-26718691 GCA_037974735.1 Cicer chorassanicum | reverse complement strand
ATGATACATAAAATACTAAACAAATATTTGTAATGATATACATAAAAATTAAATGATAAATATCTTTTATTGATACATAGAAAAATATGGGACACAATTTGAAACTGATAAATATAAAAAAATAATAAGATAAATATTTTCGTTATCATATAGAAAAACACAAAATAAATATTAAAAAAATATAAAAAAAATATTTATCAATAATACATAAAATTCAGACTTTTTGTATAAAATTTAATCAAAAACACTTATAGAATACCAAATATTTACCGGTTGTGCAACTCAGTTATGTAACAAAAGAAGACAATTTTATTTTAAGTACGCAAGATTTTTATACGGGGCAAAAAAACACATTTATGTGGTTGTTTATTTGTCCGTTTTTTATAGGTGTGTTTTTATTTATTGTTTTATTAGTTGATATATTTAATTAAAATTTTAAATTAATAATATTATTTAATTTTTTTTATTTACTTTTACTAATAAATAAAGTCAAAAGGAAAACATATTGATAAAGTCGAAAAAACTACTACTTTTAGTTTACGAGAGTGTAAATTGTGTTGGAGGTTGGGGTGTATATTTTTTACTTCACGTTCTAATTTTGATTCATAGTTCAAAGGAAATTTAATAACTCAAAATTTGAACCAACTATATTAAAAAATTATTTTAATTATATTCGAGTACTTTTGATTAATTATTGGAAAAAATTGAACTTATAATTAGTGTTATGTGAATTGAAAAAATATAGCCGTCATAACTATAAGAATATCACATATTATTAGTGTTTATAATACGGAGATATGACATTAAAGTATTATTTGTTCCTAAAAAAAGAAAAAATAATAATAATTAATATTTATTATTATTGTGCATTTTTTCTCCCCCATCAAATGTTCATTTTTTTATTGAGTCAGCATTTTTTCTTACTCGATCAACTCATTATTTCTTACACCGAAAAAATAAAGAATTCCCTTATATATAGAGAATCTCTCACTTAAAAATTACACCGAAAAAGTTCGGATATTTGAATTTTTTTCACTCTTTCTCCATTTTTTACTTCATCTCAACTTTTCTTTTTATTTGAATTTTGAACGGTCATGATATTATATTACGAGAGCTTCCTATTACCATGAATAACTGAAAATAAATTTTCAATAGTTTATCGAAACTCAAACACAACGTTTACTATGATATGATTTTGTAAATATGTTGTTTTTTATTGATGTGTATTCAATGACTTGTTCTTCCCTTCATTCAAGCACCCACTTTGGTTTTGTAACATGCTTATAAAATATAGTTTGGCGATTCACAAAAATTGCAATACCTCTTGGCAAACATTAAAGGAGCATCACTCAACATCACAAAACACACTGGACAAGAATTTTAGAAGGCTATGATCATTTCAACGCTATTTAAATTAAGAAAATTATAAAATATTTTTAAAAATAAATGAAGTGAAATTGAGATATTATTTATTTATTACGTTATTCTTTTAATATTTTGAAATTTTAAATATATTACAAAATATATAGTTAGCCCTTCAAATTCCTCCAAAATTCAACTCTAAAAATTAATTTTATTTTAAGTGGTCTCATATAATCTATCATATTTTAGCAACACTTGATTAATTTACTCAAATGTTTGATTCTTTAAAATAAATCTCTTAAGGACATTAACATGAACAAAATAAGAGATATTGTAAGAATAAGTTTGTTGAGACAAAATTTATTGTGATGTTTTAAAGATAACAAACTTTAATGATTAAATGATTAAGAGATTATGATACATTTTGTTATCTAATGTGTGCTCTTGAGTTATTTTATTAATTAAGACAGATAAATTCCAAAAGGATTAAACAAAATTGAACTAATCACAAACAACATTATCGCTGAAGAATCTCAACATTCTACAGTTCAACCACTTTAGCTGGTTTTACCACTTGAGAATTATTCGATCTTTTGTTGGGGGTATATTGCAAATCTTGAACAAGAAGAAGATGAAGTTGATGATAATGAAGGTTGCACAAATAAATTTCAAAACGTGTGTATCACACTAAGCTTTAGGTTCGATTCACCCCCACCAATCTATATATATTGGATGCAAACGGGTTAACCGACGAATCCCCTTCAGGATACTTTGCAATCCTTGAAGTGAATTGCACATTCACATCAAGCCTATCGATCAATAATAGTTTACAAAATAAAGTTCATTCAGTTACTCTTGTGCACTAGAGAAAAGAAGAAATGACTTAGAAATATTTTTGACTGAAGTTTGATACATGTAACATGAAATTTGTGTTATGCTTTTCTGCCTCTAAAGTGTCTCTATTTATAGAGAAACTCATACTAATTGGTGATAGAAAACAACTCTTGAAAAAGATTGTAACATTTGATAACTTAAAAGATGCATTGGTTTGAATTAAACTCAAGCATTGCAACCACTTAACCAAGTGGTATATTAAGTTATTTAATTTTGCTATATTAATATAGCTATCAGAGAATTCCAAATATTTTTTGGAAATTCCCCTCACAAAAATGATCCAACTCCAAATGTTCCACCACATCTCAACATATTATTTCCCAATTACACAAATCACATACCACATTTAGACGAATTTGTACACCATTTCTAAATATAGTATTTCTAAATTAAACGTTGATATTAATAAAATGTCTCATTCTGCTTACTTACGTGTTGTGTGATTTTAATATTTGTCAGGTTAGACTTTCTCTTGTGAACAAATATGTGATTTCAAACTTAAGTAACTTATGTTTTATACCAAATTTATTTTTAAATGATTTTAAAAAATGTAATTTTTGTTGTAAAGCTAAAATAATAAAGAGTTCACATAAATCAGTAATTAGAGAATCTGAGCCTTAAAGATTTAACTCTAATATATATGAACTTGACAGGACTTTAACTAGAAATGAAAAATGTTATTTTATCCATTTTATTGACGATTGTTCTAACTATACTTCTGTATATATAATGAAAAATAAAAGTGAAGCGTTTGACATGTTTAGGATCTTTGTAACTAAAATTGAAAATCAATTTAGTAGAAAGATTAAGAGGTTTCGTAGTGATAGAGGAACATAATTAGATTCTAGTCTATTTAATGAATTTTATAAACTACATGAAATTATACACGAAACAACTGCACCATATTCACCTAAAATGAAGGGTAAAGCTGGAAGAAAGAATTTAACTTTTACTAAACTAGTTATTGCTATTATGCTTAACATTGGTGTTGCATCTCATTGGTGGAGGGAAATTGTATTGATTGTTTGCTATATTTTGAATAGAGTTCCTAAATATAAAAATAAAACATCTCCTTATGATATTTTGAAGAAAAGACAACCGAACTTATCTTATTTTCAAACTTGAGGTTGTCTAGCCTATGTCAAAATCTCCGATCCCAAGCGAGTTAAAGTCGCTAGTAGAGTATGTGAATGTGTATTCACTGGGTATGCAATAAACATCAAAGCGTATAGGTTTTATGACCTAAATTCTAAAGGGATCATAAAGCCAAATGATGTTGACTTCTATGAAAATAGATTCCGTTTTAAATTGAGAAATAGTGATGGCACCATAATAAGTCACGTTCTTGTGATCAAGAGCACTGAAAGCAACGAACAAGGTGAAACAGAGCCTCGAAGAAGTAAGAGAGCAAGAGTTGCTAAAGATTATGGACCCGATTACACGGGTTATACTTTAGAAGAGAATACTACAAATCTTCAAGAAGATCTGTCGTCTTTGGATGCAGATATATGGCAAAAAAAACTATAAACAATGAGATGGATTTTTTAGAGTCTAACATGACTTGACATTTAGTAGACTTGTCTCCTGGTTGCAAACCGATAGATTGTAAATGAATTTTGAATAAGAAACTAAAATCCAATGAAACTGTTGATAAATCCAAGACTCGTCTTCTAGGCAAATTTTTTAGACAAAGAGAAAATATAGATTTCTTCGACATATTTTCACCAGTCACTAGAATTATATCCATAAGGGTACTAATTTCACTTGTTGCTATTTTTAACTTGGTGGTATACCAAATGGATATCAAGACAGATTCTTTAAATGGTGACTTAGAAGAAGAAATCTATATGGAACAACCTGAAGGTTTTCTGACTCATGGACAAGAAAATAAGGTCTGTAAGTTAGATAAGTATATGTATGGTCTTAAACAAGCTCATAAACAATGACATGAAAATTTTGATAGCTTATTATATCGAATGAGTTTAAATTGAATGAAAGTGACAAATGTATTAATTACAAATCTGAAAATGGTGTTTTCACTATCATATGTCTTTATCTAGACGACTTACTCATGTTTAGTTCAAACATTCATGTTGTAACTACTGTGAAAGCATTGTTGTGTAACAACTTTGATATGAAAGAACTAGGAGAAGCGAGTGTAATCCTTGAATTCAAGATCTCTAGGTCAGAAAAGAGAATTTCTTTGGACCAGTCTCGCTATGTTGAAAAGATTTTAAAGAAATACAAATACTTTGAATGTAAACCTACTTGCACACCATATGATCCAATTGTGAAACTTTTCAAAAACACTAGTGAAGATGTTAGACAAACTGAATATGCGAGCATCGTTGGCAGTCTCAGGTATGCCACTAATTATACTAGACTCGACATTGCCTACATTGGGGGACAATTGTGTAGGTTTACCAGTAGACCTAATATGGAGCATTGACATGCTCTCGAGAAAGTCAAGAGATACCTTAAAAAGACCACGAGTCTCGAATTATATTATCAAAGATTTCATGTCATCATTGAAGGATATAGTTATGCTTATTAGAACACTTTATCAGAAGAATCTAAAGCAATCAATGGTTGTGTATTTAGCATAGCTGATGGAGTTGTATCTTGGAAATCGAAGAAACAGACAATATTGGCTCAGTCCATTATGGAGTCTGAAATGATAACTCCAACAACTGCTAGTGAAGAAACGAGTTGTTTAAGATGTTTGCTAGTTGAGATCCCTTTATGGAAAAAAAAAAAAAAACTAGTGTCAATTGTGTTGATCCACTGCGACAGTACCACAACTATTGCAAAAATTTAGAATTGTGTTATTACAACGATAAGAGATGGCAGATACGTCATAAGCACAACACAATTAGAAGTTACATTCTAAAGAAGCTGTTAGAGTGGATCATCTACGCACTAATGAAAATTTAGCAGATCATTTGACGAAAGGATTAGCTAGAGAGAAAGTTCTAAATACAACCAAAGGAATCAGACTATTGCTTTTAGATCAATGAATCACTCATGATGGTAATCCGACCTGAAAGACCGGAGATCCCAAGAATTAGGTTCAATAGGTAATAATAAGTCATTAAGTGATGTGAGATAAACATGCTATTATAAATCAAAGAAGCGTGATTCCTGAAGCGATGAAAGGATGAGGTAATAGAAACACTTAATGAAATCTATATTCTATGTGGAGCTGAGTACCTAGCTACATGAGCACTCTTGATAGACTCACATTGTGAATGTGGAAGTGGGGTAACTTCCTATGAAATTTTGAGGCAGAATTCCTAGAGCGTTCACTATACTGGGATAGATGTGCAGAACCATCAATGCACGAACTTTTGACAATACACCCTATAAAAATGTTGTATGTGGGTTTGATGTCAGAGATAGAGTTCAAGACTACGAGTCACTCTAGTTGAATCTGAATCTTACTTACTATGCAAATGTTCAAGTCGGAAAAGGTGCACAATCTTATAAAAGCGTTTGACGCTGCTTCAGAAATATTTTTTTTAATTCATGTGTGGGATTATTAGAACATAGAGAGTATAAAGTATGTTAGTGTGTGAATTTAAAAATTGTTGAAGTGGCAAATTAGAAAACTCTCATATATTGAGTAGTTTTCAACTCTATAAATACTAAATTCTCAAATTGGATAGTTAACATATGTGAGATTGCTTCCATCACTATATCTTGAATGCAATACCCAACTTTCTCTCTTCTTCCTCTTCTGCTCGATGCACTTTTGAGTCACTTCTTCTCTTTCTTTATGTCCCTTTGATTTTTTAGTAGTCCTAATATCACTCTCCTTTTAGAACGGTTTTTGTGTCATAGTCCATTCGATTTTTGAGTGGTTCTAATACCGCTGTCTTTTTAGGTCGATTTTTGTGCCGTAATCCCTTCAATTGCACAATTTTAGACAGTGTCGCACGAAAGTAAATAGAACTACCTAACCCGCGACTCAAACCAGTAATATATTTAGAAAAGTCTTATCACATTTAAAGGTAGGTTGTATTATTAAACTACACTTTAGATATGGAGTTTGATTTAAATTGATGGCAAGGAGGGAAAATTAGTGGTAACCGGTTAATTTACCAAATTTATTAGATAAATTAGGAGAAATTTTTGTTCATACGATACAGGGAAACTGCAAATTATTTTATTCATTGATTATGAGTGATTTCGCTTATAAGAGTAATTTAGTCGTGACTTGTTAGGAACAAAGCTAACAAAATAACTTTAAATCAAGAGATAAAACTGATTTGTAAAACATTATTAGGAATTAATATAAATAACATCAGTTTTTATTTATTGTCTTTTTCTCACTTACATACGTGAAATATTTATAAAGAGAGTTATTTGCCTATTTTAATACTAAATATTTATTTTCTTGTGTTAAATTATCAGGCAAGAGATAATTTGAATTGTAATGATAACTGTATCTAGAAATTCAGGGACAATAATGATAACTCGATTATAATTGTTGGGTTTATTTACACGCGCGGAAGTAATAATGTGATACAATATATGTCAATATCAAATAAAACAATAATATATGTTTTTTTTAAAAATTGTTAATATAATCCGATACACTATTATCGAATTGAAGTTACCACCAATTTTATTTAAAAAAAAAAAAATCAAAAATTTGAATTTGAGAAACTAATTTGAGGTCAAGTAGTTCATCCCATTTTATTAGCTTACAAAGAAAGATGACTAATTTGTTAATTAAGGAAGACATATTTTGCACATAAGAGCAAAATATTTTTAGCTTAAAAAGAGAGAAGGAAGGTAAATCGAATTATTTTCATGCATTATTTTCACTCAACTGCGTCGATAAGAAGGAAGGTAAATCGAATTGCTTTCTTGGAAGATTCTCTAGGGAATCATGTTACAGAGCACACTAATTAGTGTATGTTTAAAATCAAGTTTCAAAACAATATATCATTATGGCTAAATTTTTTCAATTTCAAAGTTCAAGTCTTTTTGTTTGCTATAATACATAAAAATAGAAGATGAGATAAAAATATCGGTTAGTTTTATAAAAATTGGATGGGTAGTTAGAAAATATTCTTTTAAAACATCAATATTAGAAAAAATACAAATTTCCTTTAATAAAATCTTTAAAATAAAGTTACTTTTGAAAATCTTTGATTCTTTTCGGTCAATTTTTCCAAATAAAAAGGACACTCTATCCCAAATATCTAAATGTGAGCAGCCAATTGTGATCAGTTTGTAAGATAGGTCTTGGTCATGTGATCAGTTTGTAAGATAGGTCTTGGTCATGACTGTAACAGGCATCTCAATTACTCTTCATTCCAAATGTTTCGTTAATGAAATATCATCATATATCACCATGTCATTTTCAGTCATTTAATTTAAAACATATAATTGACAAATGAAATTTGAATTATAAGAAAAGTATAGCATCATTTTCAATTAAATCAATACATATGGCAACATGAAGTTTATTAATCAATCAGTCATTAACAATACAATTCGAATGAATATTAAAGAATACTACAAACTAAACACACATAAAAACTACAAGGAGCATTTTTTAGAATTTGTCGAATTCGGTCAGCAAATCTAGCAAATCTAGTACAGGGGCTAATTTGTTCATAATCTATCAAATTTGCTTAGAGAATTTATAACTCGCTTGTGAATTGAAATTTGAAGCAACCGTGTTGGTCCCAAGACTGAATTTGTCTAGTGAAATTGTTGTTTGCTTGACAAATTTCAGCGAGTTCTAACATTTTCCCTTTGTTTTAACAATCGAGTTTGAGTTCTCTAGATTTTTGATTGAGATGGTTGGTATCTTTGTTTTGACAAAAAACAAAGATTTAATCGATATAATATGGCTTTAGTTAACACCAAGACAGAAAGAAAAAAAAAATTGTGACACATTAATTTTAATAGCGTTTATTAAAAAAGAGCGTTATGAAAAATATAAGTGTTATCTTTAATAGCACTTATAATTGAAAACAACATTTAAGTGTTGGCGCGCATTAATTTTAATAGTGCTTACATAAAAAATACTATAAAAAATATAAGTGTAACATTTAATAACGCTTAAATTATAAGTGCTATAATATATTATCCGTGTAATATTTAATAGTGTTTATAACTAAAGTGTAATATTTAATTGTCACTTCATGAAACTTTTCCTTATAAATTAAATCAATCCTATTCAATCATTCAACAATTTCATTTATATTTAAAAAACATTATTGTTCTAAAAAATAGTGAAGTAACAGCATTTCTCACTCTTTATTTATCCAATACTATAAGTGAAACAACATGGTTCCCATCTCATTAATTAAATTTAAATTGAATATTTAAAAAAATTATTATTGATTATTGAGAGTACAACTTTTTTTCTGAATAATTTGAGAATACAACTTTGACAATAGAAGGTAACCTTAGAGAAAAATAAATTCATGTTGGGCCATTGAAATATAGATTAAAGATATAAATTTTATTTAATTTATAACAAAAAATAATGATAAAAGATATTATTTAAAAATAAAATTGGATAAGTTTCCTAGATTTTCTATAAAAAAAAAAATAAAAGATACGATTTCAAAAAAAAATAAAAGATACGATTTCTAAAAAAAATAAAAGTTTCCTATAAATTAACACAACTTAATTGTTCTATCATCATTCAACAATTTCAAGTTTGCAACTTTTCTTCTTAAACCTTCCCTCTTCTCCAAATTTTGCCGACCAATATTTTTCTTGAGATCGAAACTAAGTGAAACAACATGGTTCCAACAATTTGTTCCAACAATGAATGTGGTTCCTATGATGCTGCTGGTATCAAGAATATTTGTGGAAAGTGTTTTAGAAAATGGTTTGACGACACTACTAATTCAAACATTGAAAGTCGTGTTTCGGAGAATCCCATAATTGTACCATTTTGTTCGAATAATGGTTGTGGTTCCTATGATGCGGCTGGTATCAAGAATATTTGTGGAAAGTGTTTCAAAGAATGGTTCAACGATACCACTGAATCAAAAATTGAAACTCACCAAAGAATGGTTTTGAAGAGTCCCATATTTGATTTATGTTCTAACATTGCTTCTATGACTCTCACCAATTCTACTCACCATGAAGAAGATAAATAGGTGCAAAAATAGTTTGAACGTCGTGTTATAAGAGATGAATAGATAGAGATCATTGATGTTTTTTTATTTTTTCTTAACAAAAGATGAATTTGTTGTTCAATATTAGTTTCTTTTTTATTATTGTGAATACATGATGTGATCATCTTTATAATCCATATAGTGCTATTGAAAAATTGGTTCTTTTTCTAGATCGGTTTCTATCCTTCGTGATATTATAGAATTAATTGAATTTTTAATAATTTATTTTTATTGAAATTGATATTCCTCCTCAAAGCCTTCTCTTTAAAATAAGGACCAATTCCGCGCATTGGTGAAAACTGAAGGACCAATACTGAATTAAGTTTAAATTATAAAATTCTACTAAATTTATGTTGAATTAATGTCTAAATTTTAACAATGAATTTTGAGAATTTTTTTGTAAATAATATAGATGAAACTTAAATTTTCAATTGATATTTTATAAATGCTTATTTTGTAATACTACAATATTTACAACTTATCTGATCTAAATTCAATTAAAGGCGCATAATTACTCATCTAATCTAAAGACCTCAAGTGAATCTCCAACTGTTAAACCTTCTTATAATATTCAGTGCTGAAATATTGGACAATGTTCAATGGAGGCTCAAGAGATATAGCTTTATTTACCATTTCAAGCATAAACAAATTCAAAATGAGAGACTAAAATAGTCATCAGTGTCACTTTAATTAATAATAATATTTGACATAGCACACGAAATAGTGCTATAAAGTATAAGAAGATGAACGCACCTTTGTTGTTGAGAAAAAAAAAAATCTTACGATGTTCTGTCACCGTCGAATTCTCTCTTTATGATTTCAAACACAATTTCATTCCATATATCAACAGGTCCCGGCATGCACCAGTGCAAGCAATCCTGCGGCGGTGGTCTTCCATCTCGGCCTCGTTTCGTAATCTTGTTAGGATCAGTGCTCCTATATGGACCGGGATGACCATCATGTCGGTATTGAAAGGCTTCAGTAATATCCATCAATCTCATCTTTGAACCATTTGTCGCCTTTTTTACCGCACGGTTAAAACCTTTAACCTGTTGCTCGTACATCGCAATGAGATACTTACTTTCCACCAATTCACCAGGTGAAAGAGGCTTAATTTTCCCGGTACATGATCCACCTGTGTTCCATCCTCCACCCTCATAATGATCGGGCGAATATGAGCGCAAAATTGTAAGTCCGGTATAATTTGCATGCGTAACAAGAGCAGTAAAAATTGTTTCGACAGATATACCGAATGCTTCAACGCTGTTGATTTTCATACGCCGAGACTTGTCTGGCCACCACAATTGTCCTCCTACGATCTCGTTGTTTAAGATATATGCAGATTGCTTAGTAAACCAATGGCCGGAAGAAAGAACAACGACGTCAAATGTTGGGAGAAATTCCATCAACATCTCATCAGGGGATTCAAGATAGATTTTTTCCACACCAGCTGGAGCAAAGTCAAATGGTTCTGAATTATGTTTGACAAGCCATGAGGACCATATTCGGACAATCGTTACAGATGCAGACTTAAAATAATATCGCTGTATGTTGCGATGTCCCTGATTCTCGGGTTCCTCTACCTGAAATATCAAATTTTGCAGTTGAGCATTTAATTTGTATGAAGCACTGACCCAAACATGAGATACCAGACACAGCATTGACACTGAGTTAAATATGACTTATTTTCACTTATAAAGTGGAGTGACGTAACTTTGTGAATTGCATAATACAAAAAATACACCAGTCACTCTAATGTCGGAGACGACGACACAATTTACTGAACTCTGTGATCAATCGTTTGTGTTCTTATGTGAGTTTATTTATCTATTTTCTTTAAAGTCGGGTTTGTTGTTCTAACAGCTATAAAAATAAAATTAGTATATGGAGTGAAAATAACCTGCCAAAGAATACACAACATTGACTCCATCTGGTTTCGAGCCACCGAATCTCCAATGAAAGCCAATGTTTTGCCTTTCATTAGCTCCAAAAACTTCCTCGGATCAAATCGTGGGATGTTGCACTGAAAAGGTTTCCATCGCCAATTCTCATAATCTTTATCAGGCCTACCATTACCCTGACAATTCTGCGTCTGTGTCAATACAGGACACGAGTTGTTTGTGTATAACGGTCCCAATGGATCGTATATCCAATTTCCATGGTACAGATCACAACCTACATAACAAATGAAAACACCAGTCACAATAAACAAGATACAAGCATTAATAATTTATATATGTTGAGCATATTAAGAAATGCATAACAAAGTAAAAGTGATAAAATGAAACTACTCCTAACATAATGGCTCCATTGTATTTCCAAAAGAGAACAAAGCAAAGAAAATAAAAGTTATAATGATTATACTATAAAATAAGAATATGGTAAGTAAAATGAAAAATTGAAAACAAGGTTGAGCAACCCTGCAAGCCAACAGAAGATGCAATCTGAATTACCAAAAACAGCGTAGGATTCATCATTTGACTTATATTCATTAAAGCTATGAAACTGATTTTCTCAATTCTAATATTACCTTTCATAATGGAGGAATTGGTAGCAGCCACTGGAATAGGTGCTTTTGAAGTCACTGCATCAGAAGTTTTTAAGCCATTCACCTCCTTAATTACCGGAACAATTTTCGGTGAAGCAGATTCACCAAAAGGTACTTCTGAATTTGATTTAGTATCAGTTTGTTCTATTTTGCTAGTATCACTTGACACACCGCTTGAAACTATCGATGGTTGAAGATCAGCGAGTGGTTTATTATCTACTAAATCTAAACTTACATTCATGTGAAGATCAACAAAAGTTGTATTCATTTGAGAGACTAATAAATCAGAAGTTTTTGAAGCTGAATTCTCTACACCATAGAAATAACCATGAAAAGTGGAACCAATAGGATTTGATAGAATAAACCAAGAAGCAAAAGTTAAGAATATTGCAACTACTCCAAATGAAACTACAATCCAAGAAATTGGTCTTGCATTTGAAGAACCTTTTGGGGATGCAACCCTCCAAAACATGCCTTTCAATTAACCCTACTAGCTTCAAAGTTGACACTAAACTAAACCCTTAAGCATATGCCAACTATAGTTGGCACAGATAGTTGGACCTTCCGCTCACACCTGCTGTGACTTTGGTTCAAATCCAAAATTTCACAATTGGTAGGTTATACATAAATTCTATTATAGTTGGCACAGATAGTTGGACCTTTCGTTCGCACTAGTTGTGACTTTGGTTCAAACTCAAAATTTTTAAATTCTATTATAAATCATCAATGAGATTGATGGTTCTCCCCGATTGCTTCATCAAATCTAATTTTTTTATCACCAAAAAGAAAACTCAAAGCATATGAAAACTTTCCAAAATATAGAAACTTTCCACAACTTTGTACAACACAGCTTGAAACAATGAGTAGTTGAGTTGTACCATATCCATTACCATCAATCTCCAAATACAACCCTGCTATATAAATCCACAACAGATAAAACAAATAATCAAAAGTGAGTGAAAATAACTACAAACTATATGACAGTGAAGCATAAAGGTTCATACTTGCTATTGTAGTCTACTCTAAATATTTCAGAGCAATTCAAAAACCATAAAGAATCAAAATTTAGCTTCAAGATGTGCATGTTTGGTTCTGCGATGACAAAAATTGAATTAATTGATTTTACTGAAAAGTGATTTATGTTTAGATACATTTAATTAAAAGTGAGTCTAACTATAAATTTCAGTGTAAAAATCACGTATAGACTCAAAAGCTACAAATTCTAGCTTCCTGAGTTAGAGTAAATTCTGGAGGAAGAATAAATTCTACTCAAGAGCAACCAAACATATCAAAATCAATTTTACACCTCAAGAACCAAACATAGGCCCCACTAGGGAAAAAACACTTCTTTCAAACAAATTTGAGATGCCCAGAAAAGGAAAGTGATAAAAACCACTTGGGGTCACTCAATTAATTCATCAATTCATATATATCAAAAGAAAGAGTGAATATGAATCTATAATTAAAAACTATATGAATGAAGTAATAATAGCCACAAAAAAAGGGTCACACAAACTTGAACACTTGCAATTCCAACCCTTTCATATGAACTATGAAGACAAATTCAGAAATCATAAAGGAACAAACTTTAGCTTCAAGACTCAAACCCCACTAAGAAAAAACAATTTTTTCAAACAAATTTGAAATACCCAGAAAAGGGAAAGTAATAAAAACTAATTAATAATTATTAAATTAAAAAAAAAATGCATAAACATACATGTTGACTAGCTTTTACTCTCTTCTGGTTACTATGTTTTCAAGAAATTGAATGTGGATGCAAATTCCAAACAATGAGTGATTTATGGTACAAAGAAGTAGAGATGCAGCATCTCACTGACACACTCTTTAATTATACATTCTTTATTCTTGAACTTTCTTCATAGGGTCTCATTTAATTTAATAATGTTTAAATAAAATAATAAATAATAATAAAATGCATTTTCACTAAAGAGTGCACACATGAGAGAGAGGGTGATGTTCTAGGGATTCATTCCACTTTATTGATATTGAAGAAATTAATTTTAAATGAACCAAAGAGAAATAAAATGGAGTAAATAGTCATTGCATTTCGATAAAATAATAAATTAATTTCTACTAAAAACTATCGATTAATTTAGTACTTTCATTAAAATACTTTTTTTATAGTAAATATTCGTTAAAGTTAAATAAAGATATATGTATTGATTTAGATATAAATAATTTTTATTACATCAAAATAAATGTATAATCTTTAAAATTGTAGTGTAAAATAAAATAAAAACGATTAAGTTGATCAGTATTTTTTAATATAAAGGATTAAATTATTATTTTGTAAATTTAAAATGATGAAATTAATCGGTTCTTTTTTATTTTGGTTTTTTCAAAATAAAATTGTAACTCACACTGTAAATTAGCATGTTATGACTAAAAATTTATTGTTAATTTACACCTATTAGATAATGAGTGGATGTTAATTAGCAAAAAGAATTTAAATTGATAAAATGGATATATGAAATACAATATATCGAGCAAAATAGTATTATTGGTATCCTCTTCGATATTTTCGAATTGTTGATCAAAGTTTTATAGCATAATTCAAGAGACATGTTATCAGACGGTGATTTATATCGTTCTAAATACTTTAAGAGGGTAAACACATTAATCCTTCTTGTGATTTTTTTTTTTTGTATACATGATTTTTTGTTAAGGGAATTTTATGCTCTTTAGACTAATTTTAAAAGTCTATCTCTTGATTTCTCAACAATAGAACTATATAGAAGTATTAATTATTAATATGTTGTTTATTTAATTACAAAAATAAATTTTTTTGAAGTTAAAAGTTAAGTTTTTAAAAGATATAATTGCAATTTCATGAATGTCAATTATTTTATATCATCATATTATATGTCACGTTATTTAAAACATGTTACGTCGTTATTTTTAGTTTAAAAACATCATAATTAGGGACCAAAACTGTCAGAGTTTAAAATAAGGAGATCGATTTAGATAATTAATAAAAATAAGGGATTAAAATTGCAATTAAGCCACACAAAAAAGTGTCATACAAATGTCTCAAATCATGCATGTTTTATGACCTTTTGGTGAAAATTATATATGTTTAATTGCAGTTTTGGTCCATTTATTATCTATTCACGGAATTGGTCCCCTATTTTAGAAGTCGACAGTTTTGGTCCCTCGCTCAGATTTTTCAACTAAAAAAACGACGATTTGACATATTTTAAATGACGTATCATATAATTCTATGATATAGAGTCATCTCTATATGCATTAATTATTCATATGTCATTAATTAACTTAAAAATATGAAAAATTTCTAAAGTTGAAAGCTTAGTTTTTACGGCGTTTTATTCCAATTTCATTGATGTTAATCACTCTACATCATCGTATCATATGTCACATTATTTAAAACATCTCACATCATTATTTTTTTAGTTAAAAAATAAGAGGTAGGAACCAAAATTGTCCACTCTTAAAATAGGGGGACCAATTTCGTGAATCAATAAAGATAGGGGACTAAAGCTGCAATTAAGTCAATTATATACTATAGCATCCTTCTGCGTATTCTTTTTCTTTACTTAAGAAATCACATCCGTAAAATGTCTTTCATTAACAATAGAGCGATTATGCAAACTAATATATGTTGCTTTTCCATCATCTCTACGATTTGTTTTCATAACATCTCTATTTTTATAAAAATCTCGCAATATCTTTAACTCATGAACAAAGATGGCATGTAATTATTATCCAAGAGAAAACTCGAAGACTAGGTTTCAAATTTCAGGTTCCAACTGTTTGAACATCTTGCAAATCGTTAAGATAAACAAATGAGAACTCATCTCAGGGGAACAACTTGCTGTGAACCAGTCAATTTTCATATTGTTAAAAGTTTTTCACATAAAATCGACACCGTAATTGTTAGATATGGTAACTTTATGTTGTTCTTTCAACTCGCCAAACCTAATCAATATTCATCTTTTGGAATTTTGATAGCGAGTGTCGATCCTTTTGTTAAGAGCCCCATCTTGGAAGAAATAAGGTCTCTCAAATGGTTTATAAGTGGTGGGGAGTCATTAGAGCTGTCAAAATGAACTAGCTAATACGAGTTAATCTGTCCAACCCACTAAAACATAGAGCTTGAGTCTAAGTCTAATAATTTTTTTGTCCTGGTCCAAATAAACTTGTTGCCAATTTGGGTTAGCTCGTATGGGCACCAAGTAGCTCGCAACACACATAATTAGTATTAAAAAAAAAATAAAAAATAGTAAAATTGGGCCACAAACCAAACAAAAAGTTAGCGCAAAAGATATCCAACTCACTTATTTATCAAGCTGGTATGTGTACCAGGTAGACCACAACCCATATAACCAATTTAAAAAAAAATAAAAATAGTTAAATTGGGCAATAGACCAAACAAAAAGTTAGCCCAAAAGAGATCCAATTTAGTTATCTATCAATGACCCAACGGTAACACTCATTCAATTTGAGTTAGATATCGGTTTATAATTTACACTCATTCAAATTGACTGCTTCTTAACATATTTACAATATTACTCAAAAAAAATAAAAAATAAAAACAAACATGAAAGAAAATTTTTAAATTAAAATAGTTGCAAACAATTTTTTTAAAAAATAAACAAATAATGTTAAGAAAAATGTGCAGACTACTTGCCTAGGGCCGAACACGTAGTGTTTTTTCAGTTCATATTAAACCAGAATGTTTTGGCTCGACTCAATAAAGTTTGCAATTTGTTAGGGCCAACCCTAAACGGGTCAGATAACTCGTTTTGATATATCTAGTAGTTTTTATTCTACAAGCCGATTTTGTAAGGATGAGTTAGACTAAATATTATACCTTAAATGGTATCACAAACTATTTGATCAGGTTCACCCACCATTTATATACACTCATCAAACCTAATAATATTAGACGTGAGAGTGTTTTGAAAAAAAATCAATTCCCACATTAATGAGAAACATATAATAGTTTACAAAGAGATGCACTTCTAACCTTTCAAACCGATTTTTCAAATTTGAAGACATTTGATACAAAGTTTTGATAACTATCATGAATATTGAGAACTTGGACAAATGATTTGAATATTAGATGCTGCATAGATTTCTCGTTAATGTCCTATTTTTATTTATTTATTTTCAAAATAATAAAGTTATCACGTGGCTTCGTATCAATGTTTCGCGCGCAAAAGTTAGTAAATCCAGATCCTGATTCTTCTCCGTTCCGTAATCGTTACAGCTCCTATTTTCTAGGAGCCAAATAAAAACTGAATCTAAATGATACACTACATTAAAAAAGATTCAGTTTTATAATTATAATAAATTCAGCATTTTTTTTTTATTATAGAAGGAATTGAACGAAGAAGTTTATTAATTATTATTTTTATTTCCACTCAAATCCTAAACTTTCACTCGTAAACCGTCGCGTCACACCTCCGTCGCCGCCAGCCTTCGACCACCGTGTTCCTCCATCCGTTCACGGTTTGACTTCCTCGCTTTCTCCCTATTTCTCTTTTTCTTTTTTCTGCTTCAGTTTTTTTTGTTTTGTTTCGTAATAATAATATTTGAGATATTTTTCACCAACTTTTGCTAAAAACTCAAATTAGTTCCTCGATTATCATGTCAGGAATTAAACTGACAGAAGTTTTGATGATTCAATGACTAATTTAAGTTTTGATTGAGTTAGGGATAAGTCTTGATGATTTGAGGACTAATTTAGGTTTTTGATTGAGTTAGGGATCAATGATGATTGGATGCCTAATTTAAATTTTTGACCGAGTTATGGACCAAAGTGAAAACTTCATGTACATTCAGATACTAAAATTGTGGTTTACCCTAAATAATTAGTTATATGGATGAATTGGGAACAAGAAAAGTGAGTATGTAGATTGTGATTTTGAGATTGTATATGTGGTGTTCTGTGTTTTTCTGCGACTGAACTATTCGTAGATCCATTTTATTGGCTAAAATTTAGAAAAATATCCCTAGGGTTTCGATAATTACACAGAGTCTACATCTATAGTTTGTCATTATTACCACTGGTTTCTTTGTTTATTTTCCATCCAGAGTCAGTTTAATTTAATTTAGGAGAAAACTTAAGTACACTTTCTTAGACGCTTTCCGTATGGTTCATAACTTAATCAACTATGATTTCTTCAAATTCATAATTTTCTCAAAGTTTGTTATTATAACCACAAAAAGTGTATTTTAAATTATGAACCATACGAAGAACGTCTAAGGAAATGCACCTAAATTTTGTCTTTTAAATTAATGCAACATGTTTAAAGTTGAAAAAGAGTGGAGTTATCATCATCATTAATATAAATTTCAAAATATTGTTGTTAACGTATGTGGTTCTATTTTTAGGTCAAACTTCATGGAAGACAGGAAGAGAAGTAGAACAGAATTTCAAGTTAAGGAAAAGGAGAGTTCCACTAACGAAGACAATGGTTCAGAGTCAAAAGAAATATCTCATTTGAGAAAGGTGTCAAGACAAGAGTACTTGACGAAAAGAGAGCAAAAGAAATTACAAGAACTCAGAGATGATATTGAAGATGAGCAATATCTATTTGAAGGAGTGAAGCTTTCAGAAGCAGAATATTGTGATCTCAAGCACAAGAAAGAGATATACCACTTGCTTGTAAATAAGAAGGGGTTAGAGAGTGGAGACAATGAGTATAAAATGCCAGAAGCTTATGATGACCGACAAGGTGGCGTTAATCAAGAAAAGAGGTTTTCTGTGGCTATGGAGCGTTATAGTGATCCAAATGCTGAAAAAGAAGAGGATTGGGAGGAACATCAAATTAGAAAGGCAAAGCTGAAATTTGGTTCAAAAAAAGTCCCTGATGATTATCAGTTTGTGTTTGAGGATCATATTGATTTTATCAAGGCAGCCATGATGGATGGCGATAAGTTTGATCATGAAGAAGAGATCCAATTGGAAAAATCTAAAGATAGGTCAGTTTTAGATGCACTTCAGGAGGAGAGGAAAAAGCTACCCATTTATTCTTTCCGAGATGAATTACTTCAAGCTGTTCATGATCACCAAGTAATTGTCATTGTTGGTGAAACTGGTTCTGGAAAAACTACGCAAATTCCCCAATATCTACACGAAGCAGGTTACACAAAGCATGGAAAAATGATTGCGTGTACTCAGCCACGGCGTGTTGCTGCTATGAGTGTTGCTGCCCGAGTTTCTCAAGAAATGGGGGTTAAACTAGGACATGAGGTTGGTTATTCCATACGTTTCGAGGATTGCACGTCTGAGAAGACTGTTTTGAAATATATGACGGATGGAATGTTGTTGAGGGAATTCCTTGTTCAGCCTAATCTGGAAAGTTATAGTGTTGTGATGGTGGATGAGGCTCATGAAAGAACACTTTCAACTGATGTTTTGTTTGGATTAGTAAAGGATGTTGCTCGTGCCCGGCCTGATCTTAAGTTGTTGATATCAAGTGCTACTCTTGATGCAGAGAAGTTTAGTAACTACTTTGATTTAGCTCCAATATTTAAAATTCCAGGGAGACGGTATCCAGTTGAAATACACTTTACCAAAGCACCAGAAGCTGACTACATGGATGCTGCTATTGTCACGACGCTTCAGATACATGCTACTCAACCTGTTGGAGATATATTGGTATTCTTTACTGGTCAAGAAGAAATTGAAACGGCAGAGGAAATCTTGAAGCGTCGGATGAGAGGTTTGGGGACTAAAATAGCTGAGTTAATTATATGCCCTATATATGCAAACTTGCCAACTGAACTGCAAGCTAGAATATTTGAACCAACACCTGAAGGTGCTCGAAAGGTTGTCCTTGCCACCAATATTGCAGAAATGTCATTGACAATCGATGGGATCAAGTATGTCGTTGATCCAGGATTCTGTAAGATGAAATGTTATAATCCAAAGACTGGAATGGAGTCTTTATTAGTAACTCCCATCTCAAAAGCCTCGGCAATGCAAAGAGCTGGTCGTTCAGGAAGAACAGGTCCTGGTAAGTGCTTTCGATTGTATACTGCGTACAGTTTTCAAAATGAATTGGATGATAACACTGCACCTGAAATACAAAGAACTAACCTTGCAAATGTAGTATTAACTTTATTTAGTCTTGGTATTGAGATTGAGAAGTTGTTGCAGTTTGAGTTCATGGATCCTCCACCAACTGATTCCATCATGAAAGCATTAGAGCTTTTAATTTCATTGAGTGCTTTAAACGTGGATGGCAAGTTAACTAAGGTAGGCAGACGGATGGCGGAGTTCCCACTTGATCCTATGTTGTCAAAAATGATAGTTGCTTCAGAAAAGTACAAGTGTTCCGACGAGATCATCTCCATTGCTGCTATGCTTTCTGTTGGCAACTCAATATTCTACCGTCCGAAGGATAAACAAGTACATGCAGACAATGCACGAATGAATTTTCACGCCGGAAATGTTGGTGATCACATTGCTCATCTAAAGGTCTACAATTTATGGAAGGAGAACAATTATTCAACACAATGGTGTTATGAGAATTATATTCAGGTAAGGAGTATGAAACGTGCTAGGGATATCCGTGACCAGCTTGCAGGTCTATTGGAGAGGGTCGAGATTGAACTGTCTTCAAATTCCAATGATTTAGATGCCATCAAGAAATCAATAACATCTGGATTTTTCCCAAACTCAGCACGGCTGCAAAAGAATGGTACTTATCGAATGGTTAAACATCAACAGATTGTTCACATACATCCTAGTTCGGGGCTGGCAGAGGTCGTTCCTAGATGTGTTTTGTACCATGAACTAGTACTCACCACCAAGGAATATATGAGACAGGTCACGGAAATAAAGCCCGAGTGGTTGTTGGAGTTAGCCCCTCATTTTTACAATCTCAAGGATGTTGAAGACTTGAGTTCCAAGAAAATGCCCCGTGGACTTGGACTTAGAAGTACTAGTTAGGAGGTGGTTTTGTTGGAGGAAAAAATGTGTCTCTGGAGGGAAGTACATTACTTGCTTAATTTCTTTCTTAGTAAATCATTATCATACTGGTTCTGCAAAAGACTTGAATTTTAAATATGTTTATGAAAGTCTTTTACGACCTTTTTTCATTTTGTGGTTAGTTTATTACCTAATGGACAGATGAGAAATATATTGGACCTTATATTATAATTTGGAGTTTCATTTCTTTAATATTTTCCATTCAGTGATATATTTGTTATCATTAAGACATTAATTAATATGCAGTTAATTAGCTATTTAAATAGTTGAGTTCCTTTCACTGATAGTCTATATGGTTTGAATTCCCATGTTCATTCAGTATAAATTGTTCTATAGCAGTAATTTATTCTTGTACTGAGGTTCTATGTCATTGCAGGACAGTAACATTAAAAAGCTGGTTTGTCCCAGTGATGAAGTTTTTCAACTTGTCATGTTGGGATTTATATATTACCTAGGTAAATCATTTGCCTAGCTGGATGAGATTTCTTATTATTGAGCATGATCATTTAATTATTTACCATGGGCTGTTCTGTTATTATATACTACCATAATATCATAATTAGGTATAAAACAGATGGAAATAAATAAGTATTGCAAATGCCTTTGCCCAAACAAAGTTGTTGAGCTCTGATGGCAGACAGCTGCTGCTGCCCAACTCTGTCATCAGGCATCTTTTACTTCTCAGTTAAGGTTTGAAAAACAAAACAAGAATCTGGAGATGAAAATTTTGTCTCACACCATGCCAAAGGCTGTCATGCAGTTTTGGCATTCAGTTGAGCTACTTCTAGACAAAGATGTTACTGACCATAATTGTATTGGTGGTTTAGTATAGTAACGGCACAGTATCCGTGCAGAAGCCCAGGTATTTTACTAGTTTTTATTTTTATATTTTAAACTCAGTAACAATTGGCTTTCACAAGAGCCAAGTGACTTCAAGGAAGTTTATTCTTGTCATAACATTCTTATTCTTGAAGAACTTAGGCCAATTAGGATAATTTTATTTGAATATTCTTTGTTTTGTTTTTTCAGTTTCTTCTTATGATAGTGATGTTCAATCTTTTTGTTTCATGCCTCCAACCAAAATGGGGAAGAATATTTGGTCTTCAGCATTGATTTTGCAACCTCACCTCAATACCATCTCACTGTAGTTCCATCAAAGCTACAGATTAGAACTTCTACATGGTCGTGCATGGTGGTTTCTTACTGTGGTTCCAAACATACTCTAAGAACAAGAAGAGATGGTTGATTCATTCATTTTTTGAATGAAATTTTAATGTAATATTATTGCTTTTCATCCTTTACTCGATTTATGCTCTGATGATTTTAAATTGGATGATTGTGTGTGTTGTATAATTATACACATATTCTCTTACACTATTGAATATATTTGTTGCCTGATTTTTACCTATTTATGTTTTGCTTTGATAAATTTTTATTACAACACTTTACTTTGTGGAAATTGTTTAAACAACTCAAACTCAACTTTTCAGTCCTGAAAAGTGAAAACTGTGTCATAATCAACCAGCAATAGTACAAGAAAATGGACTATTACAGTAGGATGACAAAGTTAATGAAGACTCTGCAACAAATGTATGAAATATGTAAGATGACAAAGTTAAAGGAATTATGTACAACTTGGTGCATTTGGTTGGAGCATAATGCAATTATGTTTAAAGGAAAGGTTGCTAGTTTGAATGAGGTTGTCGATAACATTTAAATGTTGTCTTGGACTTGGTTTATTTACTGGGAGGGTTGAATTAGAAACTTGATTTTTTCAAAGTGTTCGAATCTCTTGTGTTCTGCTTTGAGTGGTGGCTTCCACACTGTAATTTTGGTGTCTTGTTTGCCAAGTTCATTTTGCATCCTTTTACCATTAAGCCTTATAATTTATTGACAGTTGCTGCAATGTAATTCTTGTGGTAGTATGTTAAATAAAATGTTTGTTATAAAAAAATATAAAAATTAAGACATTTCAAATACTATATATATATATAAAAAATATTTTAGAACTAAGAGAGCCACCTGGTCTAGTAAATCATAGATTCAAGTCTGACTTATGCAGTCATATGATGGTTTTACAAATAAACATATCAGATCCAATATAATATTTGTTTCTAGCCATGTTTATTCGAAATCCCAAATATGTTTACCCAGGCTAATGAAAAATAAGTTAACCAAAATTATCTTTACTCCAAAAGATATTCTTTTTCCATTTTCAAGAACCCAACTTATATATCAATTATTCAATAAACATTTTGACACTTAAGAATTAATAGACACTATGATACATCTTTGTCACCAATTCACTAAACTAATATTTTTCATTCCCCAATTAGATATTCAAATACAATAAATCTATCAAAAAGTTTTACTCGTAACCAAACCAAAAGATTTAAACTAAGATTTTTTCCTCAATCTCTACTAAAAATTAATGAAGCTTGTGAAGTTTACTAGTTACTACAATCTTTAGCACTTTTTATTAATATTTTAAAAATTGAACCAGACATTAAACTGACAAAATGTTTCAATTGCTTTAAACTACTCAAATTATAACAAAACTACAATCTAATCGTTCAAATAAGCAAATTGTAGATATTGATATAATCTCAATTCTATTTGTCACAACATTCAAATCTCCACCGATCCACCCCAAGCCATATCTAAATCCCTTCTTTTGTTTGACACTACATGCTTACTCAAAGCTTTTGCTTAAAACTCTTCTTTTTGAAACTTAACTTATTTGTAAGAATTTTAAATGTGTTTATTAAACTCTTTAAAATACATTGATTTTTTTATTATAAAAATATTAATAAAAGGTATCTAAATTTAAGTGTGACAAATGAGAGAAACATTAACCTAAAATAGACATCTTAGTCTTTAAATTTGTAAGGGTCGATTTATTCATTCTCTCAAATTTACTAAACAACAATATAGTCTCTTTAAGTTAAAAATATTAATCAATTTATTCCTTCAATTAAAATATTTCTTTTTGTAAATATCTACCAAAATTAATAAAAGATGTACACATTGATTTAAGTAATCTTTTGTTGCATCAAAAGAAACTTAAAGCAGTTAACGTTGTAATAACTTGTAATGCAAAATATGAAAAAATGACTTAATTAATTCATATTTTTCAATTCAATAATGCTTGTTATTCGAAATGCAAAAATTACACTAATTTTATATTACAATTACCTTTCTAACCTTGCAATTATATCTGTTTGATCAGCTTTTCACACCTTCATCAAATCTTATGCACAATAAATTCATACATTATAGCATTGTTCTTTTCAATTTAAATGACTAAATTATTATTTCTTAATTTAAATAATAATTAAATTAATCAATCTTTATAATTTTAAAGATTAAAATAATTATTTATTAAATAAAATAAAATTTCCATACCATAAGTATATAGGAATCAAGTAAAAATATCTAAATACTTCGTTTTTTATCATTTAAAAATCAAAATACTTAAAAATTATATTTTTTTACTCGTTAATTACTTTTCCTTATCTTTCATGTGAAATTCACATACTCAAATATGTCTCATTTACAAATAGAAAAAAGATGAAAGTCTTAGTTGGATTCTAATTTAACTGAGAAATATTAATATTATTAAATTTTTCTTAAATTTAAATTATGAAACATTAGATTTACCATTTCATCAGATTACAATAACAAAACATAAAAGAAGATGAAAGTGTGCACACTACAAATTCATTCAATTAATCCAACTATAGTCTCAAAACCTCTCTCTCTCACTCTCTCTCTCTCTCTCTCTCTCTCTCTCTCTCTCTCTCTCTCTCTCTTCAATGGCTTCCATTCCCACTTTCTCTTCTTACTCTCTTCTACTCAAACCCAACAACACACTCTTTCCCCATTCAAACAACAATCACCAATCATGCACTCTCTCTCTCACCTCTCTCTATGGAACCAAACTCACTTTCCAACGACCCATTTCATCAACTCGTTCCTTTTCCATTACAAATTGCCGTGCAACTTCAGCAACGGTGTCGTTTAGTCTCCCCGCTGCTCCGTAAATTCATTGTTCTCTTCAATTTTCCTTATGGGTTGGTTCTAATTTGTTTAAAGTTTGTGACTTTTTTGTTTGTTTTTTGTTTTGTAGGAATTCACAATCTGGTGAACCTAAGAAAACCCCAAATCCAAAGTGAGTTTTTTGCTTGTTCATGTTTTTATCATTCAGCGTGTCTTTTGTCTTTGGTTCTGCACTGACTAAAATTGATGTTGAATGAATTGATTGTATAAATTGATTTTAGTTAAAAGTGACTTTAATGTAAAGTGGTTTTTGTTTGAGTATATTCAAGTAAAAGTTATTTGAGTAATAAACTTCGGTCACGTTTGGCCTCAAAAGCTACAAATCTTAGTAGAATTGGTTTTGGAGGCAAAATCAATTCTACTCATATCATTCAAACATGGCAAAATCAACTTTATACCTCCAGAATTGATTTTGTCTCATCTAAGCATGGAACTAAACATGCACTTAATCATGTGTAAACCTTCAATTTGGTCCCTACTATTTGTAATTTTTGTATTTGGTATAATTATTAGTCTCCTTAAATTATTCTCAATTCTTTAAGTTCATGTTTGGTTCCATTTTTGGAGTTAAAATCAATTCTAAAAATGTAAAATTGATTGACATATTTGGGTGCTATTGAGTAGAATTGGTTTTGCCTCCACAGTTAATTCTAACTCCAAGCTAGAATTTGTAGCTTGAGTCCAAACGTGAATTATTGTTAAATTTACTTTTACGTGAATATATTCAAACATAGATCACTTTAAATTCAACTCACTTTTAACTAAAATCAATTCATTCAAAATTAATTTTTATCGCCGTACAACCAAACACATACTAAGTTAGTCACTCATTTGCTTTTACGATAGAAGTGAGAATGAAAGTTTGGGGATCAACTTGATTGTTTGATGATACTTTAGGGACTATTTATTACATTTTTATAGTTCAGGACCAAATAGGAGAGATGGTGATAGTCTAGGGACCAAATTGAAGGTTTACTACTCAGTAATTCATTCATGTAATTGGGTTGCTTTGTTTTGTGGTTAGATAGATGACATGTTCCCCTCATTTTGTTATGTTCTTTTTTGTTTGGTTGAAGTTGGTCGGCAAGGGCTATAAAGTCATATGCAATGGCGGAATTGGAAGCGAGGAAGCTTAAGTATCCTAACATAGGAACCGAGGCACTTCTCATGGGGATTTTAATTGAAGGTTTGTTGCAATGCCTATTGGTTTCTTTTATTTTCATTTTCAAATTATAATAGCAAAATGTATTTCTCTTTTGGCTTGAAATAAGTGCTTCTCCCATTGAACTTGTCCAAGAGAGTGCTTGGCTAAGCTGTTATGCAATAGGTGGTTTGTGTTATGTTAATTTAAAATTGAACTTCAATGTTATGCAATAAGTGGTTGTCACACATAAGAGTTTATTTTATAAACGCCTAAATTTAATAAGCTATTTGCATCTGGGTACATTTTTTTGCATTCTTAATATTGCGTTGGAGGAAAATTTACATAAGTTGTTTCCATAAGCTATATATGAGTAGCTTATTAAAATAACTTGGAAACAGATTATGGGCATCTTCACAAATAAACATTTTTTATAATCTCTTCCCAATATTTATACAAGTGCTTTTATCATAACAATAATATCAACGTTAATAAACTTTTCCATACGTCAACTATATGCCATTAGGACCTTTTGGCTGTGTTATTTTGATATGTTCCATTGACATCCTTTGTCATAAGTTCGGTTCCTATATGGATGCGTGCTTGTCTAAATATATTTTAATGCTTTGTGCTTGTATGTAAGAACCAAGAGTGGATGTAGAAAGATAAGCACTATGATGTTTTCTAGCAACTGCATAGTTTTCCCCACAAGATTTACTTTGGAATATTGGCATTGTGTATTTAGGTATTTTGAATTCTTTAAAAGATTAGCAATTTAATTTTAGGTATTTTGAATAGCATACATTGAAATTGAACTACATCTAAGTTTTGTCATAATTAGTTTGAATCGTGAATTTAATTTTAACGTAGGTATTAAGGGATATTAGTTTGGATTTGAAATATATACACTGATATAGGGGATAAAACAAATTGAATTTGAATTGAAAATAACTCTGCTCTAGAATCACAAACAATGATGATTATTTTTAAAAATAAAGAATTAAAAAATATCATGCCATTTTTTTTAAATCATGCAAAGATCTATTTATCTTCCCATTTATTCTGAAGGCAGTTGCATTAATTGAATTTTGAATACATCTGTTCTCTGGTTTCTGATTGGTTCCTTCTATATGCTGTTGAGCATTTGATTAATTTTTGTTTTTTCAGGTACGAGTAAAGCTGCGAAATTCTTAAGAGCTAATGGAATTACTTATCTCAAAGTACGCGAACAAACGATAGAGATACTTGGTAAATCTGACTATTACTTCTCCAGTCCCATACGTCCTTCTTTGACCGAACCAGCTCAGAAAGCCGTCGATTGGGCAATTGACGATAAATTAAAGTCAGGTATGCATGGTTTTACGTGATGACATGTCTATGTATCTAGTAATACCCCCCTGCCATTTTTCCCAATTGATCAGCTAGATTCACGTTTTTGTTGGGAGTGTCCCGTTTTCCATTTTTGTGCCATTGCTCTGTCAGACGTCCGACACCGACACATGTAGCTACATTCAATCATGTCTCTTTTCTTTAATTGTTCTCTGTGTCTACATCTCAGTGCCGTGTCCTGTGTCCCTGTCAGTGTTTTATAGTTCAAGTAAAAGAAAAAGCGTTTTGTTATCTTGGTCTGTGCCTGTTTTGTTAGAAAAAAAAGCTGAAAGCTGAAATATGAAAAATGATTTTAATTTTAAAATGTTTATTTTTCCTGCTGCTTAAGATAAAGAGTGAAAATCTCATCAAATTCTTCCAGCTTTAGCATGTTTATAACTTTTAAGCTTCAGTCATGTTGATAGTCTGCTTGAGTCTTAAGTTATGTCTCAATGCCTAATGTAATTATTATTTGGGAGAGCTTATGAGCATGACATGTCCATAAAATGTTTTCAGCTTATTTCTTTAGGCTCTTCAGGATAACTTATATGAAAATAGTTTAACCTTATTTTGTCTTTTGTTATAAAAATGGTGTATACATAAACACGTATATCATAAGCGCTTATGCTAGAAGCGTTATTAAGTTGTTTATTCAAGTAGAGCCGTTGTGTTGTTGCATTCTAACAATGGAGAAATTGCATTCACCTCCTTTGAGGTATGCTTAAATGACACATACACCCTGTCTATTTTGTAAACGGCATTTATCTCCTTGATTGTACACACCTACCCTCACACGCCAAGTGTCCCTTAAATTCATCGATTTCGTCGATTATTGGCAGCTCCTTGCCTAGATTCTCTTTTATATTCATAGCACCTACCTCTGGGGAGGCTGAACTAAATTTTCTATTATTTCAGGGATGATGTTTGTCTTGCTTCCTAATAGTCTTAGTTTAATTTTTGATATTTTCTCTTTTGTAATACTAAAATTATAATGATATAAAATGTAGGTGAAGAAGGCGAAACAAACGTGACACATTTACTTCTAGGAATTTGGTCACAAGAAGAATCGGCAGGTCGAAAGGTCTTGTCTGCATTGGGTTTCAACGACGAAAAAGCCAAAGAGATTGCTAAAACATCAGTAAGTTTCAAATTCTATCACGTCATTATCTATGCATCACGGATACTGACACTGATAATAATTTGAGAAAATAAATTAATTGAATATAATAAATGTGTCGGTGTCGTATAAGAAGTATATATTATTATTCACTTTGGCCGACTATCGCCTTAATAATGACAATAAAATATGGTTTGTATTTTTTGTAGGCAAATGGAGATATTGATTGGAATTTCATCAAGAAACAAGCTTAAGAAATTTGTTGGGATAAAGGGTTGATTGATGATCCTTATTGAACATTGGTGTTGCAAGTTCCTGTAGAGAAAATTGACTATACTTTTTCACTCAAGTTTATCAACCAGTGGTGGATACATTAATGTCCTTTAGAGTTTAGATTTCCATGTCAAATACTGTTGTACACTGATTGGAGATTATACATTTCTCATTCATTTTATACAAGTATTTTGGAAATCAAAATTTTAAGCAGTTTTGTGACTGTGGAATTGTTGTCTTTCTCTGCCCTTGTAACATTATCAAACTTTTTAGGGAGTAACTTTACACACCAATAATCAATTATAATAATCACATACAAATGGTACTATCCAACAATACATTATTGTTTCAATAAAAAATAATGTTCCCTCAACAATGTTTAAGATTTTTGCACATATATTAAAAAATGTAATAATTAGAAGAAAAAAGAATAGTTGTTTTATCAAACTATCCTTATTAATTATTAGTGTACTTTATTTTTATTATAAACACACCAATAGAAAATGTTCTTTAATTAGAAAAAAAAAAAGAATTAAAGTTGATTTAAAAGCGACATTTATTTTGAAATATCTTTTTTTTATTAAAGTGACCTATGAGAAAATGCTATTCAAGGTTGTGAGAAAGTAACTCATTTAACTTAACTTTATTTTTACTACTTACCCTTACTTGGACCAAAGTTACAATATATATTTTTCCAGTCATCTACATATCTTAATTGCACAAGCACAAAATGTGTTGCTCTTATAAATTATAAACATGAACAACATATTTTTTAAAAGATATGTATTGATTTATTTAAATTGATATTGATCCATAAGATTTAATTCAACAGACAAATATCGATATTGTTAGAATGAATATCTTTTTAACTAATATCTATTATGTTATATTATATTACATAATATATTATTTTAATGAAAGTGTCTGGCTTATATGTGCCATACAAATTTTATATTAATTTTCTTCTTCTTATTTTCCACCCTACCAAACAATCGAAGAGAAATTTTTTCGTTCCAACCAAACAACTAAAAACAATTCCATTTTTCTATCCTCTTTCCTTCCTTCTCCTTTCTTTTGAAAACCAAACACATGCTTAATCATTTTTATCCCAAGCTAATTTCAGTAGAGAGAGAATCACAGTTTCATCCCTCCCTCCCGCCAAACTCAAAACCCAAACCCTAATTTCATTCATTGAAGGGTTTAACACTTTAACCTCAAAAATTCATCAATCACGAAACAAACTTCAAAAAATCCAGCATGAGTTTCGCAGCATACAAAATGATGCAATGGCCAACCGGAATCCAAAACTGCGCCTCCGGTTTCCTCACTCACTCCCGCTCCGATTCCACACCTCGCATTCCTCCTATTCAACAAAACGACGACGATGATATCGATTCCGATTGGGTCCCACAGCCTCGCGACCTTGCTCCGCTTCCTAATCTTGTTATCACTGCCGCTAATATTCTTGAAGTTTATACCGTTCGTATTCAACAGGATCCTCCTAAGTCGTCAGCTGATCCTCGTGTTCTCGATGGTCTCGCTGGTGCATCGCTTGAACTCGTTTGTCATTACAGGTTTCCAATCGCTGTTTCTTTTATTCATTTTTTCAGTTCTGGAATTCACAAATCAGAGTTTGTGCAATTAGTCATTGTGCTGTGGAATTATATGGAAATTTAGTGAAATTTAGTTGAAATTTAGTGAAATTTAGTTGAAATTTAGTGTTAATTTTACTTTGCTAACAAGAAGATGAGGGTTTCTTGTAGTGAACAATTATTTGTACTTTTAGAAACAATAAAAATTCCAAATATTTGAGAATTCGATTTGGTGTTTCGTGTTTTTTTTTTGACAGAAGAATTGGTTGTTTTGGTGTGTACATTGTCATAATCTATTTCTATAAGTTCTCGTGAAAAAATGCATTTGTGGAATATAGCAGAAAAGGCCTTTGTATATGTTGTTGAGTGAGAGGAAAATAAAAAGGAATAGGGTGAAACTGTGTGTTTAAATTGCACATAGGAGACTCTTTTGTATAGGCTTAAAAGCAATAAGGTAACTACGAGTATTATATCTCTATTTATAAGATATGATAAGATTGAAAACTAATCCTAAAAGATAAACTAAGATGTTCTAAGATGATATCAAGATATTATTTTATATTCTAACAATATCACTAGATGAGCATGGTATTCTTGAAGTTAATTTTTCACTTGATGAACCAGAACTAGAGGCTATGTTTTTCCTGATGATGATCGAGGAGATTACGGGTTTCTGACCCTAGATTTGATTAGGTCTTTTACTTTTTTGAGACAAATAGCAAAATGATGCCTCTTAGCATCTTTTTAGGCCCACTATAATAGGATTCACTAAATGTTAGTAGTATGAGAGAAATGACTCATCTTTCTTATCTTAGTATTATACTATTATTTTTGTAAGGATTACATTGTGAATGATCCCTCTTAGTCTTAGTAATCTTTTTGTGAAGGTCATTATCACAACTTTATTTTCAGAAGGTGAATATATTAACTTTAATTCTCAATTTA
The DNA here is from genome assembly GCA_037974735.1 of Cicer chorassanicum. Classification (NCBI taxonomy): domain Eukaryota; kingdom Viridiplantae; phylum Streptophyta; class Magnoliopsida; order Fabales; family Fabaceae; genus Cicer; species Cicer chorassanicum. Next base: position 26,687,258 of record JBBPBP010009780.1, on the reverse strand, counting down.
GTTTTTTGACATGTTGAGTATACATATGCATGTACGATGCTTCATTGTCGTATATTTTGGATATTAGTCGGGTGGCAATGTCCATGTCGTGTCAGGTGTCTGCTTAGGTTATATGATTTCAGAATTTGAAGTTCAAGAGGTATTTTTATCTTCCATGTCATTGGTTGATTTGATGGAGTACATTATATATTTGGTATGCGTTTGGATGTTGGAGTGAAAACTTGATTTTAGATGAGCTTGATTTTGCAAAATTGGTTTTGGTCTGAAATGAAATGATTAATGTTTGCAAACTTTTATCTCAAAAGTAAGATTTGATAAAGAGCACTTATATGCAAATCGGTGTTTTATGCAATTGAATAATTTCATGAAAGTAAATTGTAGTTTTGGCTTTGGAAATTTAGTTTGTTATGGTTTTGTGGGTTTCCTTGATGAATTGAGTGGTTGATTTGGGCATCTATCTTGGTCCTGGTTTTATGCTTGTGATTTAGGTTGCATGGCAATGTTGAAAGCGTGGCTGTGTTGAGCGTTGGGGGTGGTGATGCTTCTAGGAGGCGAGATTCTATCATCTTAACGTTTAAAGATGCGAAAATTTCAGTTCTAGAGTATGATGATTCTATCCACGGACTTCGTACCAGGTGAGTAGGCAGTTTTAAATCCGCATTTAAATGAATGTGCTTTTGTTTGGTAAATCATGTTCTTAATGGTGTGATGTTTGGCTTTGCACTTTTGTTAACTTAAAATTATAAGGGTTTTAATGGAAAGTGGAGGGAGATAACTTCTGGAAAAATATACCTTTTAATTTGTTGCTGTGGTGTTTGATTAAGAATGGCTTAATTCAATAATAAGTTATATTCTTTCTTTACAGTTACTCTTCTGGGTTGATATTGAAATGGTTGGCTGAATTGTACAGAGTCAGATTTTATTTGAAATGATATGGCTGGTATATGACATTTTGATTCAACTTGGTGGGATAGGATGAAGTGTTTATGCCTTATCAAGATGTTGCATCATAATTTTGTCATTGAAATCTTGTAATGTTGCCTATTTAGGGAAATGACCTTAGCATTTTGATGAAGAATATTAATTATGAAGGCAAATGGCTATGAAGTTCGTAAAAAATGCCCTAGAGGTGGATAGTGTCTTCTATTATTGATAGATTTTCTTAAAATTTGGGTTGAGCTTAACTCAACCCTACAAATTGGTTTGTAAGTGAGAGATGCCTCTCACTTATAAACATATTTTCAAGCCATATCTCATCCAATGTGAGACTCTTAACACAAACCACTCATGCTGAGGATTGGATATTTGGAGCGTGACCCGAGTGACCTGAATTAACTCTACAAAACCGGCTTGCAAGGTGAGCCTAACTCAACGCTATAAAACCGGCTTGATACCATCTTAAAATTTGGGTTGAGCCTAACTCAACGCTATAAAACCGGCTTGCAAGGTGAGAGATACCTTCCACTTATATAAACACATTTTCAAGCCATATATCATCCTATTAAGTACAAATTTTATAGCATTTCTTTGACAGTTATCTTAGTGTTAATGGTATTAAATTTGTCTTGTTCTTTTGCTTGCCCTATTTTTATATAATATATGTATGATATGATTTTCTGTCTTGTGGATCCCTTATTCACACGTGAAGTTCTTTTCTCAAATCTTTCATTAATAGATATTTCCTGTTTATAAAGGGGGAAAAGAAATGAGGGTAGAGAAGGCTATATCAATTGGATGGCATTGAAATTGTGTTAATGTTGTTCATGTCACATATTTTGACAGTTTTTTTATGTCTAGCTTTTCTTATCAATATTTTAGCTGTTTAATCTGTGAGAAATTCTTGGCAATATTATGTATGTTTGGGGGATAAAGGTTATCTTTTACCATCTAAAGGTTGAGGCTTATCTGTAATCTTGTAACCCGGTTTCTATTTTCCAGTTCTTTGCATTGTTTTGAGGGTCCAGAATGGCTTCATTTGAAAAGAGGCAGAGAACATTTTGCAAGAGGTCCAGTAGCAAAGGTTGATCCTCAAGGCAGGTGTGGTGGAGTTCTTGTCTATGATTTGCAAATGATAATACTAAAGACTACTCAGGTTTATCTTCTTTACATTGATTTAATTTTTTTGGTAGTATCTTATTTCCCTTTTACCTTGTTATATGTAAAAAAAGAAATTACTAGAAAGATAATACGGACAAAAAGACAAATGCATCTTAAAATGGCCAATCTCCGTTCATATATGACAATGTAACTCCCTTGAAGGAACTATTGGTTTCCTAAATGCTTGTCCAACTTAGTCGGTAGACAGTAAGATTTGGGCTCAAGTTTCTTATGGATTCTGTTCTTGTGGTTACTGGTTCCATTTAGATTGCTGTGCTGTACCTAAAAGGATTACTTCAAATGATTTATAATAATTGTTTTCTGATCCTTTCTGGTCAATTAAGTAGTGAGTCATCTGTAGTGGATTTTTCTCGGAGAGGGTTCTGGAGTAGTTTCTTATATGTCATTTTGGTGGTTTTGGTAGGAGTAAGGGGCCAAGGACGGAAAGGTACCTTTTCTTGTGCTATGCATACAGTGATTTGGTGCGCTTGTAGTTTCTTATCGTTCTGCTTTCAGATAAGATGGTTATCTAAGCTTCTTTGTTTTGTTTTTCTAGGGGGTTTATTTATGCATATTAATGTAGCGCAAAAATGGGATCTAGGGGACATCACCAAGCCACAAAAATTCTTGTGCGTTTATAATATTTTATAAGAAAAATACGGTGTAAACAACCATATCTATAAGAATTTTAAGGATTGAGCGACTACACAGTGAACTGTCAATGGAAAATCACAGCGTATATTAACACAGTAATAATAATAAATATTTGGAAGGCTTTGTGTATACTCATGGAGTTGTTCTATATTCAATTAACCACAAAGCTGAAGATCAGCGAGAAAAACAATTTCGAGCTGTTTCATTTTATTGTTAGAACATATTTATTTCAAAAATTTTTTTTCGATTTTTTTCCGAGAAATAAATTTTTTTCTGATAAAAAAAGATTTACAATTTTTTTTTAATTTTTTCTCGAAATTTTTTTTGATTCGAGAAAAAAAAATCGATTTTTTCAAGAAAAATGATTTTTTGATTTTGCTCACAAAATTTTTCGAGAAAAAAATGATTTAAAAGTTTTTCCGTGAAAAAAGTATTTTAGATTTTCTTGAGAAATTTTTCCAATATTTTTTTGAGAAAAATAAATATCGAAAATTTTTCAAAGAAATATCTCAATTAACAAAACATTGGGCCTATGAGCCCCTTGAGCCCCCTCATTTAAACCCACAAAAGATAATGAAATAATGGGCTAGGGCCTTAAAAAATTTATTTCAATAGGGCTTAGTATGAGATTTTTGAGAGGGGGCTTGGGACTTTGGGGCTTTATTGACAGCTCTACTTACAGTGTTGCATATATATTTGATAAAATGAACATTAGCAATGATTCATTTTATTGTCTCATGGGAAACTTATATTTTTGTTGTCTTTTAATCTCTCCTATTTATGTATTATTGTTGTTGTTGTTAGGCTGGTTCCGGTTTAGTTGGGGAGGATGATGTGTTGGGTTCTGGAGGTGCAGTTGCTGCTCGTATCGACTCATCTTATATGATAAATCTGCGTGACTTGGATATGAGGCATGTAAAAGATTTCATATTTCTTCATGGTGAGCCTCAGAGTATTGTATGTTACCATCTTGTCACTTAGATATACGTTTTTAATGGCAATGATAACAATGCTAGTTTTCAAGATATAGAGTTCAGGTTAAATTTATGATGAAATGGAATTATGTTTGATACAAATAACATTAAATGTTAATTAATTCTTTAAGTATAATTTTCTATTAATTTGTCAAAAAAAAGTCTAAGTTTCTATAAAGATAAGGCAAATATTTTAGTGGGGATGAACGAAAGTAAAAAAGAAGTATCTATGGCGAAGATATCTCCACCATATCATCAATTATAACTTATAAGCATGGAGAGGTCACTAGAAGTGACCAAAATCACATGACATTTAGGAGAAAAGTTGCATGCTCCAATTGATCGGCTCCAGTTTTTTTCACACTCAGTAAGGGTGACTGATTATTGAGGCCTTAACTTCAATCCTGACATATGAATGTGGCAAAAAAGATGGTCTCCTGATTTGAACTTTGCCTTCCCAACACAATGGTTTTATTCCTAACTTGAAAGATAGACAGGTCACATTTGACATATTATTAGATGGTCTCCTGATTTGTTACTATGCTGTGTTCTTTTGGAGAGAAGTGATAAATGATAATTAACATGGAATCTCAGGATTCCATTTCTAGCGCAAAAGAACTTCCCTGGCAATTCTTTTGTTAATAATAGAATTCTGTAATCTACATGCATGCATTCTAATCCATTCAGAAACTAAAGATAGATACTAACTCTACTCTTTGATTATAATACATGGTTCAAATGTGTGATTAAAATATTGACTGTTGGTTCAGTGAAAATAATATGTTTCTAAGTTCATTTCCTTCTTCCTTCTCTAGTCTCCTTGGTTTGTAGTTTTAATAAAACTAGTCTTCAGAAGTCAAAATATTAAATATTATGGTGCTTTTGTTTCATGCTTTGTTTATCTATTCTTTGCTCGAAGAAGTATTAATGTACATTATCTTGTGCTATTTTGATTTAAGGAGTCTTTTGTAAATTGGTTTAACTGATTGTATAGGCTATATTGAACCTGTGATGGTGATCTTACATGAACGTGAACTTACTTGGGCTGGGCGTGTCTCATGGAAACATCATACTTGCATGATATCAGCACTTAGCATCAGCACAACTTTGAAGCAGCATCCACTTATTTGGTCAGCTGTTGTAAGTTCAACGTAGATGCCTAGATGATGCTTAAACAATAGACCATTTTGTTAAAATGTGACTCTGACAAAATGAAATGTTTTAGTGAGATTTTCCCCCATGCTCAATATCTATGATAAGCCAGAGTATTTTTTACTATGGTTGGTTTACTTAGCCAGCCCATTTGTGACTCCCATTCATTTGTTTTGGGTTTAGTTTTTCTTTTATTTATTTTTTAATAATAATTTTTGTTTTGCTCTCTCTTTAGTAGGCACTGGCAAACACAATGGTGTGTGAATAATGTCTATCATGATATGTTACCTTTCTTATTTATTCACTAGTTACTTCTTGCACTTAAGATCTCTTTTGTAAATGGTTAATTAATGTGCACATAGAGATTTATAATCTTTTGAATGTCATTTCCTCACGGATATCATACATATCTTCAAAGATCAGCATATTTTTACTTCTGCTAACTTTTTGCTCTCTTTAAGATTTGAATTTGTGTTTATCATATTTATTTGTTAGAATCTCCCCCACGACGCCTACAAGCTTCTTGCAGTGCCCTCACCAATTGGTGGTGTTCTTGTTATTGGTGCGAACACTATTCATTATCACAGTCAGGTACATGTGTTGCTTAGGCATAATTATGCAATGTCTACTTGATTTCTATATATTGTAAAGATATCCCAATAGATGTTGCGTGTATGTGTGTGTGCGCGTTTTCCCACATTCTTTATTTTATGGTTCAGAAAAGAGTTGGGCAATGATAATCTAATTATAAAGGTTGTTTTTGCAGTCTGCTTCATGTGCATTGGCCTTGAACAGCTATGCTGTTTCCGTTGATAATAGGTGGCGATTCTTTCTCTTTCTTTCTTGTAATCTTTGTAAAAAGGAAAAAGAAAAATTCAATTTGAACATAATTCATCTCTTTTCATGCAATGTTTTGAGTCTTTTGACCTCCCTTTATGATGCATATTGATTAAAATTTTCCTATTATATATTTTTTAAACATTTTTTCTCCAAGGTCCTATCTTTTCCTATATCTATTTGATTCACATATCATGATTTTTTTTGGTGATCTGTGATTTTCTTAAATTCTATTGATTGTCAATCTCATTTCAGTCAGGAGATGCCAAGATCGAGTTTCAATGTGGAACTTGATGCTGCCAATGCAACTTGGTTGTTGAATGATGTAGCCTTGCTGTCAACAAAAACTGGTGAACTGCTATTGCTTACTCTTATTTATGATGGAAGGTATGTTGCTCATCCTTTTTCATCTCTGTTATTCAAGTTCTTTATGCTGTGGATCTTATGTCAATATTAGCTGATTGACAGGTAGATGATATAGATTAAGATTTCACTCCAACTGACATAGGATAGGTATGGCTTCTACTGTTCTACTTTGGGACGTAGAAACTGATAGTATTCCATTATCTATTCTCAACAGCATAAAATTTTTAAACTTCCATTCTTGCAGTTGGACTTGTGTTATAATTCTTGTATGAAAGTATAAGGTAACCTAAGGCTGTGTCTGTTTTCTACACTAAACTTTTTTATAGTCTGTAGGTAGAAGGAAATTAATTTTAAGAGTTGTAGAGTAAACAGTATGATTGAAGAAGAAAGCAAGACAATTTCTTTTTTTCCTTTTGCAGTCGTTGTTGCTCCGTAGTGTGCTCAAAACAATACAAAGTACAATTATGATTGAACCTCTTTGAAGCATAAACCTACAAATGTTTTAAAAATTTTCAGGGTTGTACAGAGACTTGATCTTTCCAAGTCAAAAGCTTCAGTTCTATCATCTGTAAGTTTTAAAGGTCCTACCTATTCTGTTATTGTTGTTATAGGTTTGACTCTAGCCTTTACAGATCAGTTTTCAGATTGAGTTTTGCTTCTTCAATATCTGCAATTTTTTAGGGTATCACGACAATTGGAAATTCTCTGTTTTTTCTCGCCAGTCGATTAGGAGACAGTATGTTGGTGCAATTTTCTTGTGGATCGGGTGTTTCAATGTTGTCATCCAGTCTAAAAGAAGAGGTGTGTATTGGATGCCTTGAATCTGTCTGCTGCCTTCTGTATAGATTCTTATAGAGATATTTCTCTCAGTATATTTAAATGTGTTACTTTGACACTGCTATCTTTATTTGTTACTTCTATGGTCTATCTGTATAGTCATTTTGAACACATTCTCCTGCAATTTTATAGGTTGGTGATTTTGACATTGACGGTTCTTCAGCAAAGAGAATGCGTAGGTCACCTTCTGATACTTTGCAAGATATGGTTAGTGGTGAGGAGCTCTCCTTGTACGGATCTGCTGCAAATAGAACAGAATCAGCACAGGTAGTGTTTCGTTATGCACAGAGGAAGTAACATCTATCATATGTTGATCAACACTTTCTTCTCCAACTTTGTTGTGGTATTTTCTGAAATGTTTAGGTGTACTAAACTTGCTGAACTAGTTATATGTTGGCTGCAGAAATCCTTCTCGTTTGCAGTGAGGGATTCATTGATTAATGTTGGTCCTTTGAAAGATTTCTCGTATGGTTTAAGAATAAATGCTGATGCAAATGCTACGGGGATAGCCAAACAGAGTAACTATGAATTGGTCAGTATTATTTGTTTGATACTATGATTAATTTAATCAAACCACTATTAACTTGCTTAGATTGGGCCGAGAAGAAAGCTATGTAGTCAATAGCATATAATGGAGTGTAGTGGATAACCCCAAAAATGCTGTAGTGGTATAACGAGTAGCGGTATGGTTGCTACCTCAAAGTTTTGAGAAACAATACAAGAAATGTATATCATAGTACCGTACACATAAAAGATAAAAAAAATAGAAGAATATGCATAATTAAAGACATATTCTTTTCTAATAGACTAATAATCAAAGTTCATTGTTACCGATATTCAAACCCAATACGAAGCAAATATTTTTTTTTAAATGACCAAAAAGTCCAATAAAAACCAGAGGAAACAGACAGCTATATGTTGAGGGCATATTCAGGTTTTGAGAGGAGCTTCACTATAGCGGCTGCTAGAGCCTCTATTTGTTCACCATTTTGTTGTTATTAAGGGTCTGTTTACTTCGTGAAAAACATTTTTTGTTTTCATTTTTTAAAATGTATTTATTTTAACTTGCTAATAAGGTGATGTGTGAGACACTTGAAGTGAACAATTGTGATGAAGAGAAGACGAAATGCTAGCCAAGGATGATGCATCTTTGGAATTAATGAAAACAATTCTCTTGGCATTTTTATTGTTTTCGAAAATGCAGACAGTTGTTCACTTGAAGTCTCTTATTTCCTTGTTAGCAAGTAAAATTAAGAAAATGAAAAATAGAAAATGTTTTCACAAAGTAAACGGGCCCTTAAAAGTGCAACACAACAGGGTTTCATGTAGTGCCTAGGGCCGCTACACTATACAACACTGCTATTGACTACAGAGGAAGAAAAGGTAAGGGGAGTGAAATTACTTATGAATCTGATTGTATATTTTTAGCGTTCCATTGTGTTTGTCATTGTTCACTATTTTTTATCTTGGGCCAATATGCAGGTGTGTTGTTCTGGTCATGGAAAGAATGGTTCTCTGTGTGTCCTTCGACAATCAATTCGCCCAGAAGTGATTACTGAGGTTTGTCCATGGTTTCATTATCTTGAGCCATTTTTTGTTTCACGTATCTTGGTGCTTATGTTCATGAAGTTGTAAAATTTCTCTGCACTTTCATATCAAAAAGCTATTAATACTTTTGTTTTTGATACTATATCAGTATGATGATATTGTAAATATGTTATTTTCAGATATCAAGTATTTGATAGTGATTTACTGCTTTCATTTTTCGGTTGTTTTCTTGTAGTTTGCTGAATGGCATATGTGTGTTTTATGAACCAATTGACAATAATTCCCAAAGCTATATGGAACATTTACTATGTTTTTTAATGCATAATTTCAGGTTGAACTTCCTGGCTGCAAAGGAATTTGGACTGTTTATCATAAGAGCACACGTTCACTTAATGCTGACTCTTCTAAACTGGCTGATGATGAAGATGAGTATCATGCATACCTTATTATAAGTTTGGAGTCTCGTACTATGGTAATTTCTTTTATTTCATTCAATTGTGGAAGGATAAGTTTCTAATTCATAGTAGTTGATAAGTTTTGATTTTAATGCAATTTGTGAAAAGAATTCTAGTCAAATCAGTTGGGGGTAAGAAGTTCTAATATTACATTACATCTTAGGAGACATTCACTTGGTGGCGCTTTTGGATGAACGTTTCTTAATTTTGAATTTTGATTGTCATTTTTGGGACAACTCGATTATAGGCACCAAAAAATAATCCTAAGAACGAGAACATAGCACAATGTATTCCCACTTCAAATTTAAACTTAACTAGATAGATCGTTTGTGATGGTAACCCAATTTGCGCGCGCAGTAGAAATTATGAGAGAAATTAGATTGGTAAATGGAAGGAAAACATATCAATAGTGGAAAACAAGAGTATATTATTTCTGAAAGTGAAAGGTAACTGCAAAAAGGTGAATATCCTAATGCCCCCAGTGCCAAGTTCCTACAGAGAACAATGCTCTCTGTCCATAACTAACACTGATATTCCAACTGATACCCCATCTATCTATTCAATTCCTATATAACTAAATTCCCTAACATGAATAGAACCACTTCACTCTACTTGCCACATCAGCATTCCCTCTTCTCTTTTATTTTCCTAACATAAATTTCCAGTGTGGGCTAGGAAGTTTGACCACGATTGGGGCCCTAACAGTTTGCCTTTATGCTATTATATGCAATTGCCTTTTGGTAAACACCTTTTACTTTTGGTTTGTTTTAAGTTTAAATGCAAGAGAGAGACAGACACAATATCCTCCCGAAGAATAGATTTATATTCAGCCATAATAGTGGATCAGTTGATTGGTGCTTTTCGAGAATGATATATATTTCTGTTTTGAAATTAATTAATGTAGTTAGCATAACAGAATGCTTTTAAAGCTCTAGTTCTCTAGGAAAGTCATATGTGGTTTTATGGGAAATGCTATAGAATACCCACTCTCTTTTATGAAGGTGTACACTAGCAACATGCACCTTTTTTGGTTAGACAAAAAGTCCTTATTTTTAATTAAGAAAAACTAGATTTGTGGGTAGGAATGTAGCTTTAGCTATTCTTTTTATATATCCCTTGCGGTTCTCTTCCTTTTATATATCCCTTGCGGTTCTTTTATTTTCTCTTTTGCCATTTTTTCAAGTGTTAATTTTTTAGTATTTGTTTGCTAGATTTATTTGTTCTGTCATTTCAATGGAACTTCCCAACACAAATATTTGAAAATAAATGGCGGTATTCTTTTTTGCTTACTTACAAAGTTATAGTGACACTTTTTTTGCCTGTTATGGTTAGGTACTAGAAACAGCTGATCTTCTGAGTGAGGTAACTGAAAGTGTTGACTATTATGTTCAAGGAAAAACACTTGCTGCAGGGAATTTATTTGGAAGGTCAGTCTTTATCAGACTTTGCTTATTGCTTTTATGAATCTCTGTTGTGCTTTACTGTTATCTGTTTATTGTTGGTTGCTGATGCATGCGTAGAGATAAATTTTAGTCAGACGACAGCTAATAGCACCTTTCAAGCTTAATTGGAAAGATGAGTAGTTATATAAGACAAAATAGGGTTCAAAATGAAATTCTTACAGAAAAAATTGGGGTAGTTTCTCTGATTGTAGAAAGCTGATAGACTCTCCTTTTTGGTGGCTTACAGGTAGTCTTCAACGTCATACTTGAGCACCGATATTGATTACGAAAGATTTATACAATAGAGAGAACAATGCATAAAAATAGGGGATTTGACCAATCAGATTCTGGCTGACCATACATGAGAGAGTGGGTGGTTATTACTTATAAGTGATACATGCTTATGCTGCCACAAAGGATTCTTGTGTTTCTTGTCAAACTTCTTTAGTAACAAAAAGCAGTTTAAGGATTTGCAATGTACTTGAGGCAGGCCTAACAAATCCCTCAAGATTAGGGAATAGAACCAACTACGAAATGAAGCAAGGAAAGAATCCCATAAATACAGTCGGGATAATATCTAGAAAATACTAATATTTACAATATCTAATTTGATATAAAACCCATTTACGTGTCTTCATCTAATTGCTTAGGCTTTTGGGGTAGTTGGTTTGTGAAATGGTATCTGAACTTCTAGGACCAAGTGGTCTAGAGTTCAATTCTTGCCACCCTGATTCTGCAAATAAAAGTTGAATTTCAGCACAACTTAGGTAGGTAGGCTTGTGTTTTATTAACGCTTCGAGCTCAAAAGTTTCATTTGTGAGAGGGTGTTTTGAGGTATAATATGAAAATTATTCCTGTCTTCACCTAATTGTTAAACTTCTGGAGTTAGTTGGTTAATGCCACCATTTGTGTTTTGTATATCTTGGTTTACCTTGTTGATTTTCTTGTTTCCTATATGTCTTACTGCAGCCAATGCATTGTTTTCACAGTTTTGTATTCTGCGGATTTAAAATTATAACTATAAGGTATAGCTAATATAATTGTGGTCTTGTTGATAGACGTCGAGTTATTCAAGTCTACGAACGTGGTGCTCGAATTCTGGATGGTTCTTTTATGACCCAAGATGTAAGCTTTGGAGCTTCTAACTCTGAAGCTAATTATGGATCTGAGAGTGCTTTGGCACTCTCCGTTTCTATTGCTGATCCATATGTCTTGCTCAAAATGAGTGATGGAAGTGTTCGACTTTTGGTTGGAGGTAATTTTTTTTTAGTTTCTGAGGTCCAAATAAATTATTGTTATCAATTTTATTAGTTTCTTTTTATAGTTTTGTACACAGTTTATTCTTATTAATTTATTTTTGCTGGTGGTGGTACTTCTATTACTTGTACTGCTTATGTTAGACTCCCACTGATTGATACCATATTGCAAGCATCTATGGATGTTTCTGAGAAGCAGTCTAGTTTCTAATTGTTTTTCCCCTTGCAATTCCCTGCTTCCCTTACTCATCTCAATTTACAGATCCTAGCACCTGCACCATTTCGGTGACTTCTCCAGCTTCATTTGAGAGCTCAAAAGGATCAGTTTCGACATGTACTCTATACCATGATAAAGGACCTGAGCCATGGCTAAGGAAGACCAGTACAGATGCATGGCTTTCTACTGGTGTTGGTGAGGCCATTGATGGCACTGATGGTGCGGCCCAGGACCATGGGGATATTTATTGTGTTGTATGTTATGAAAATGGTAGCCTTGAAATATTTGATGTGCCCAATTTCAGTTGTGTTTTTTCTGTGGAAAATTTTCTGTCTGGGAAGAGCCACCTTGTTGATGCTCTGACTAAAGAGGTGCCAAAAGATTCTCAAAAGGGGGATAAAGTTTCTGATGGAGTGGTCAGCCAAGGCAGGAAGGATGCCCTGAATATGAAAGTTGTGGAGTTGGCCATGCAGCGATGGTCAGGGAAGCATAGCCGCCCATTTCTTTTTGGGATTTTGAGTGATGGAACAACTCTTTGTTACCATGCTTACCTTTATGAAAGTCCAGATGGTACTTCTAAGGTTGAGGATTCAGTATCAGCTGGCCTTAGCAATAGTAGTGTTTCTAGGCTTAGAAATTTGAGATTTGTGCGTGTGCCCTTGGATGTACATGCCAGGGAGGAGACATCAAATGAACCACCTTGTCAACAAATTAATATTTTCAAGAACATTGGTAGTTATGAAGGATTCTTTCTATCGGGGTCAAGACCAGCTTGGGTTATGGTGTTGAGAGAACGGCTTCGTGTTCATCCACAGGTCAGAACCAGTCTTCTTTACATGACTATATCTATGTTTATTAGCTATATTTATGCAATGGCCATTTAGCTATAATCTTGGGTGGTTTGGAATGTGACTTTTCAAATGTACATCACCTTTCTTAACTGTAAGTAGTGTTGCATGAGACAACTGCAATAAGTTTGATGCTTCATACTAAGATATTTAAGAGGTTATGTTAGGCCTAACATCCAAGATCATAAGAATCTCAATACAATTTACTTGCTTCTTCAAGTCATGGTTACACCGTGTCATTTGCTGGATGAAATGTGCCTTGCTGCACTTATCCAAAAATGGGTATGTATCCGACAAATATCTGATACCGGTACACATTCTATACCTCCAGATAAGTTCCCAAAAAGTATCCAATATATTTTTTCTTTTTATAAATATTTTCTTCCGACACTTCTTTGATACATCTGTCTTAAGTTGGTATAAAGACACGATTGTCATCCATATATAGATCTTTGGTATTCATTTTACTTACTAAAAACACTAAATTGTATGTTTTTTGTGACACATTCATAGTAGAAAGAATGTATTATGATATTGGTGGGGAAAGATATGTAACTATGCACACTTGTCATGATTGCGAGTGTTTTAATTGTAAATTGTTATCATCGTATATTGACTACTAATATGTTTATTAACGATAAATTAGTAATGTGAATGTCTCATTACAAACATTGCACATTTATGTTGTGTGTGTGTCTATATATATATAGTGACAAGATCAAATGACACATGATGTTAAACTTAAAGACTGACATCAATTATAACTTGTAAGAAATCAAGTGTATGTTCAGATTGGCGATGAGTTTGGGAAAATCACGGCGGCACCATGAGTTTTTGAAGCTCCAAAGTGTGGCTTTTGTCAAAATCGCGGTGATTCAATGGGATTTTGACAATCTCACCGTTAATCCAAACATGCACTAAATTTATAAATTTGACCTTTTGAATTACTTGATATTATCAACTTTAAAACAATTTGGATATTTGTTGGTATGTTATCTAATAAGGAACATTACATTTAGTTATATATTAAAGAACATATTATTTGTTAAAATAGAGTAGTGTGGTGGGGTATTGATTAATTTTTTACTTGCATGAATTTTTATAAGCTTGATCTACTTTACAAAAACTTTGAATTCAAAGTTTAAAATGGTTAGACTCGTATTTTTTTATACCAAGTTAATAAATCCTGGCGTCATGTTTTCTGGTATTCCTCTGTTAGACCTTGGCTGGCTTTTGGTATAATAGGCTCGGGAATAAGCACTACCGCCAATTGTGAATTCAATTTTTGTACAAGTTGTAATGTGTTATTGAGATTGGAATGGATATCTAGTTTGAGCTATCAGCCCATCACAATGGATTGCTGCATTGTTATAGCTTGGTGTTCATACTTAGAATAAAGTATGTCCATTTTATTAGTATTGTTGTAGAAGAAAGTTGACATTCATCTTACTATTTTCTTCCGTGTCAGCTCTGTGACGGGTCTATTGTTGCTTTTACTGTCCTTCACAATGTAAACTGCAATCATGGTCTCATATATGTTACGTCCCAGGTACAAATGACAATACCTTCCTTTTATTGATAATTTATCACTAACTAAATCGCAATCGTGGCTGAATTTTATTGTGTTTCTTCTATATAGGGTGTTTTAAAGATATGCCAATTACCTTCTGGCTCAAACTATGATTGCTACTGGCCTGTACAGAAAGTGAGTTTGTTTTTAGTTTCTCCTCTATCTGGATTTTCTGTTATATGTTATTTGATGTTATCTAATTTTTGACATGATCCTTAGGTTCCTCTTAAAGCTACTCCACATCAAGTAACTTACTTTGCAGAGAAGAATTTGTATCCGCTTATTGTTTCATATCCTGTGAGTATATGTATTCTCTTTTACTGTTTTTTTTCCCCCAAATTTTCATGCAATATTGAACAGCACAATTGATAGACATACAAGGTTAGATCTATTACACACTCAATTATAATCACAAGTATTCGTCATGGATGGAATCTTGAACACACAATGTTTCACAATTCAAGCAATAGTAAACAAATACATACAGCACATTTATGAGTTATTTCAACTTTCAGCTAAGAATTAGACTACATTACCTAATCTTGAACTTTCTTTTTCCATTTGTGTATTTTGATTAGTAAGCTGTGCTCTACAGTTGTGCATATATTTTAAAAAATGTATAAATACTTACCAAATAACCACTTTCATGTTTTTTGTTAACTTTCTAGTGCATTTTTACTCCATCAGCTGTTCATTTCAATATTTATGTGATTGAGAGTGGCTGGTTATTTATATTAATTTGTTGGTTTGGTGTTACATGATTGATTCCTAATTAACTGGATGTCTGCAGTACTTCAGTTTTTGTTTTTATAATTCAATGGAACAGCTCTTTTTCCTTTGCTTTCTAATTCTATATGCATCACAAGTAATGCAAATTTTAATCATTCTCATCAGGTTCCTAAGCCACTAAATCAAGTTATGGCGTTGGTTGACCAAGATGCTAACCAATTGACTGAGAGTCAGAATTTGAATAATGATGAGCAAAGCCACTTGTATACCATTGAAGAATTTGAGGTTCGTATTATGGAGCCAGAAAAGTCTGGTGGCCCTTGGCAACTAAAGGCCACAATACCCATGCAAAGTTCAGAAAATGCTCTCACCGTGAGGATGGTTACACTGATGGTAATTTTTTTACTTTGGTTTTCTAAGCAAGCTGAATATTAAATATGGTAATACAATTGATGATGATGAATGCTGCTTGCAATTATTGATTTCTATATGTGGAATATATCTTAATTGTAGAATACATCGTCAAAAGAAAACGAAACACTTTTAGCCATTGGTACTGCTTACGTTCAAGGAGAGGATGTTGCTGCAAGAGGACGTATCCTCTTGTTCTCTTTGGGGAAAAATACTGATAATCCACAAAATCTGGTATCTCTTTGTGAAAAAATATTTTAATTTTACTCTTAGTTTGGATAATGTCCTTATCTAGACATCATTAAAATATTAATATTCTTTACAGGTTTCAGAGGTGTACTCTAAGGAATTAAAAGGTGCTATATCTGCCTTAGCCGCACTTCAGGGTCATCTATTAGTAGCATCTGGTCCAAAAATTATCCTGCATAAGTGGACTGGCACTGAGTTGAATGGTGTTGCATTTTTTGATGTGCCACCGTTGCATGTTGTGAGCTTAAATATTGTAAGTGATATTTCCTTAAATATTTATTGTTATGAATTTATGATAAAGTCAAAAATGGAAAAATGTAAGCAAATTTTGATTATTTTCATCTATTTAATTTTTCCAATTTTCTTTTAATTGAATTAAAATTTCACTAGTGTTATATTGATTTGTGTTCAAGTTGTTTTCACTAGTGTTATCTTCTGAGGCTTAATATATACATCTTGTAAAGTATCAGAGAGTAAAAATTTCATAAATTAGAAACTCAAATAGCTGGATGTTATCAAAGGAAGTTCTTTTTCTGTTTTGGTTTATAGCTATTAACAATTTTGCAGGTAAAGAATTTCATCCTTATTGGTGACGTCCACAAAAGCATATATTTTCTTAGTTGGAAAGAGCAGGGTGCTCAACTTAGCTTATTAGCCAAGGATTTTGGTTCTCTTGATTGTTTTGCCACAGAATTTTTGATTGATGGAAGTACTCTGAGTCTCATGGTTTCAGATGAACAAAAAAATATCCAGGTTTGTCTTAAGATTGCATGGTAATATATTGTTTCAGTTTATTTGTTGTGTTGTAATATTTTTTTGACCTTTTCCTTACGACAGATTTTTTACCTTTTGTAATGTATGGAAGCAGATTTTTTATTATGCACCAAAGATGTCTGAGAGTTGGAAAGGGCAGAAGCTTCTTTCAAGAGCTGAATTTCATGTTGGGGCCCACATTACTAAATTCTTAAGGTTGCAGATGTTATCCACTTCTGATAAAACTGGTTCTGGTCCAGGCTCAGATAAAACCAATCGTTTTGCCTTGTTATTTGGTACATTGGATGGTAGTATTGGTTGCATTGCTCCTCTTGATGAAATCACATTCCGTAGACTGCAGTCATTGCAGAGAAAGCTCGTTGATGCTGTACCACACGTTGCTGGCCTAAATCCAAGAGCTTTCAGACTGTTCCATTCGAATGGAAAGGCCCATCGGCCAGGCCCCGACAGTATAGTTGACTGCGAGTTGCTATGCCAGTATGTTTTATCCTTTCACCCAAACACTATGATATAAGCTATTGAGAAACGGATTTCAGTCTGAGCCTTAATAAAAATGATAAGTAATTTATTCAATATATGGTGAAGAATTGTGGTTTGCAACAAGAGATTAATTGCAATATAAAATGCATAGTAGACAAATATTTCTGAATATTATTTCAATTGTCAAAAATACAAGCCCTAATCTGAATAGTTAGGCAAGCTCTAACTAATGGGCCTAATATAAAAAGCCTAATAAATTACATATTTACAACAGGCCTGAAACCTGCACAGAAACTGAATCATAAGATGTTAAAAGTTAAAACAAATGGATCACACACTAAGGGAAAATCTAGGTCATTTTTCTTCACTTGCATAAACAATCTATGATAGCCAATTGGGGAAAAGCTATACCCTGCAGTTATTGACATTAATACTTTGGTTCCTTGTTTTGAATTTTAAAATCTGTCTTGGTCTGCATTATTTCAGTTATGAAATGCTTCAATTGGAGGAACAGCTTGAAATTGCTCACCAGGTTGGAACAACTCGATCACAAATTCTCTCAAATCTAAGTGACCTGTCTCTTGGAACAAGCTTCTTATGAGCACAGATATCATTTGTAAATCAAGAAACAATGCTGCCCATGTCTTACCAAGTTCTTGGCAAAGTTGTTAATTTTGTTGCAGTTGCATCTTATTATTAATTGCTTCAATATAATTGAAAGCTTGGGTAAGTCATTAAAGCATAGCTGTGATATCCTACCGTCCTTGCAAGCAGTGGATACAAGAAGCCTTTGGACAGTGATTTCCAAAATTAATTGATTCAAATTGTAAGTTTCCTACTCTGTATATCAAAGATTAAGTTGTCTTATCCTTCATCCGAGGGAATCAAGTTATTATTTTCTAGGCTTGGGAAGGATGAGTGTGTCAAATTCCATTGTGGGACGAGATGAATGTAATGTAATATGAATTTTGTTAATTTATTCACCCAGAAAGGAAGTTGGAAAACTGAACCATTAGAAGGTAGGTTCTTTTATGATGTATGTCAGCATTATGTATTCTTTCTAACATCATTTATTTTTTTGACAAATCTTTGTAATATCATGTAACCAGTGTTTCTCCACATCAAAATATGAATGAAGGTTTAGTTACAAATGACATTGCAATGTAACTTCCATATGTACGTCCTTATGGAATAAAATTAAAATTTGAATTTCAAAATGATATATTTGCCTACCAAAAATATTATATTTTTTATTTATTAAATCAAATATATTATATTGCTAGTATGTTATCCATACTCGGCAATTTCGAAGCAGAAATAAAAGGTACACTTTTCGTTTTATTTTTATTTTTAATTGTTACATGTATAGGAAAATTTGGTTGATATTAACGTTCGCTGTTAACAATCGATTTCAAAGTTCAATTCAATATTTATTAATGATTTATCAATAATATTTTTAATTATTTATTATATAAAGAGAAATATTTGAAATGAGATTGTAAATATTTAAGGACATTATATAAAAGGACAATTAATAAATTTTATTAATTGTTTTAGTATTGAGTAAAAAATATAAAATAACAATTAAAAAGAAACGGAGTTTGAGGGAGTATTGGACAAAAAGGGCTACTTTTCACCTTTCTGTGTTCTAAAAAGACCTTGTGTTTTTTACTATATTTAGACAACAAAAATTTGTTGTAATTTGGAAGTGTACCATCACAATTTGAGTTATTTTTCTTGGATGTATACAACTCATGTTATATGGTGAACTTTTTCCTAGGTTTGAGAGTTTATGACGGGAAGGGGAAGGACTTGAGAAAAAATGAGTGAGGAAATTGAAGCGAAATAAGTGTTTTAGCACGAGAGAGTTTTGGGCAGTTTATTTTTTATTTATAATACAATTTTTCTTAATTTGGGGGAACTAAAACAATGCATTGGGAGGATTTTGGAAGGTTTACATAATTTATTTTCATGTTTTTATAATAGTTTAAAAATTAAAATATATTAATCATAAAAATATTTTTATCATTTTTTCTAAAATCACTTTTAAATAAGGTAAAATATTTATCTCTATTTTTGTTTATTTCTTCTCTCTAAAGTCCTTTCCTTCCCTCTCCTTCAAACTCTCAAACAGAGTATTAGATTACTATTTAACGCTTTGGGGCGCAATGTATTGGACAATACTATGTAACTGGACTGAAGCAATCCAGGTCAGTTTTTGTATAAATAGGTCTATAATCTCCTTCAAAAATTTTAGCCACAATTAATTTTGATTAACGATCAATTTATTTTGAATATGTAATTTTTCAAAAGAGATTATTCCGCATAGTCAATATAAAAAGTTTTACATTGTCCCATATATCACAATCATTCGTAAACATAACTTTAGAAGTAATTATACTAAAAGTCATATATCTCTAATAACGTTAAGGTTTGATAGAGAAAAAATGTAAAAAATCTTTACACTAATAGTATATATGAATTAAATACTTTTCAAAATTCATTATTGCAAGCAAGATTGCAAAATTCGAGTTTTTAAGTAAATTCGTTCTGTTTAGGTGAATTTGATATGCAAACTCGATACGTAAATTCGTCAAATTTACATCATATTAAAATAATATTAAAATTAATATATAAATGATATATATACCTTTATAATATCATAAATTTATCGATAATTCAAAATTTCAACTTAATTATAAATATAAAATATATAAATTTACTGTAAAGTTTCATACTCATAAAATATTATCAAATCAAACTAGGTAAATTATACCACCATTCTAGACTCACATGCCGTTCACGACTCGCAGGGCGTTCACGGTGATCGTGAAGACAAAGTTGCACCTAGGTTCAAAGCAAGAGGAAGACAATGATGTTGATGTAAAAACCTTTTTAATATATGTTTTAATGACAACAAATCTTATGAAATAAATGATTAAGTTTTGTGAATGATGATCTACTAATGATTGCACTTGAGTTTTATTTAAGGAACATGAATTGCATAAGTGAACGAGTTCATAAGTACATTCTCAATTGTTATGAAATTTCTCATGATGAACAAGTTCATTGCATTCATAAATAGTCATATCAATTCGGTAAAATTTCAAGAATCAACTTTGAACTATAAATCATTTCAAGATTGAGTCATTTATTAAGTCACTTGTTAAAAGAATGATGGAAGAACATTCATCAGAATGTTCTGGTTATTCAATTAAATAACAATTGACAAAATAGATCTTTTTGCAAGGGCAACATCCAATAAATTAGTTAGCATTTTGCACATGAGCTTTTCAACATTTAATGAGCAATTAAAAATCAAGATTCGAAGGCCTACTTGCAAAAACAAACATGCAGATTGATCTCCAGATTGATAAGAAGAACATTTTGGTTTATTAAAATACCATTTTAGTTTATTAAAATATCATTTTGGTTTATTAAAAGACTATTCTGGTTTATCAAGATCATTCTGGTTTACCAAATGATCATTTTGATTTATCAAAAGATCATTCTAGTTTATTAAAAGATCATTCTGGTTTATCAAGACCATTCTGGTTTATCAAATAATCATTCTAGTTTATTACAAGATCATTCTAGTTTATCAAATGATCATTCTAGAAGAAACAAGATCATTCTGGAAAAAGAAAGATCATTCTGGTTTCATACAAAAAAGTAGTCTCGAAAATACCAAGAACGTTATGGTTTTTGACAACATTTAAGTCTAGTCAAACCAAGATCATTCTGGTTTGCAAGAAGTACAAGCCTTCTTCAAACAACATCATTCTGGTTTGCGAAAGTACCAGCTATATTCATAGAAGATCATTATGGACAACTTTTTCCAAAAGATTAAAAGAAGCAAATCAAAACATCAAGAACCATAACAAGATGTACCTCCAGATTGATGGTCTATGAAACAAATACAACTAGGACAACAAGGATAAGACAATGATGTTATCTCTGCAGAAAGGCAACCTGCGTACAAAGCAGAAAAAGACTGATACCAAAAAGCTGTCAAAAGCTCTCAGTCCAACACTCACTCAAAATAGAAATGAAGTACGTTCTGGTTTTACAAAACAACATTATGATTATTCTCTTTTAAAGATAGAATTAAAACATATCATTTTCCACAATCCAAACCACAATTTAAAGAGTATCAAGACTGCTCAAATCAGTGGCCAATCCCAGAACTCGAGCTGAATGTCCAAATGAAGAAAGCAACCTCCAGATTGATGACCTGATCAATCTCCAATGTGATGAGTTGTGAGCAAGAACGCAAGTACATTGTACTTACATTATTTTGCATAAAGTTCTACATAAATCTGATTTGAAACAATACCAACTAACATTTCACAGCTCATTCACTCACTCATTAAAGTTTTTCATTAGACTCAAAAGCAAGAACACTCTTCGTTTGTCAAGAACGTTCTGGACAACATTATAAACATGTGTTTAATTGCTTTAAAATCGATCTGAGACTTGGGAAGTGTGTCCAATGAATATATTCAGTTTAAACTGAATATTCAAAACCTTTTATCATCTATAAATTGAAGATCAATTGGAAGATGAAGATAATAGTTCAATTTACAAATCTACCAACATATGTTCAAGTAATAACAAGTTAAAAACTCTCCAAGCAAATATCAGCTCTCTTCACTATATTTATGGATCACCATTTATTGAGTTTGTCTGTATTTATCTCAAACAAGTGTTGAGAAGTTTCAAGATCTCAAACACTTTTATGATACACATTATTTGTAACTCAAGTATATCTTTTATGTTAGATTGAATGTGTTTGTAAAAATCCTTTCTAGGGTGAAAGGTGAAGATTGTAATTGATCAAGGTGTGAAGGAGAACATTGTGGTTCTAAAGCACATATTGAAAATCTCACGGTTTTGAGGACTGGACTAGCCCAAGTTAGGTGAACTAGTATACTTTTTGTGTGTGATTTTTCTATTCCTTATCTTTAATTATTTGCACACACAAATCACACTTCATTATAAACTAATTTGTTTTATTTACTTCTAACATATCTAGAATATTCTGAACATTCTATTTCAACCATGATTGATCTTGAATTAATTTAAATTGAGCACACAAATCAAAATTTCAAAAATGTCACAATTCAAACTCACTTTCTTGTGATTGACATTGCTACTTCAAACAATTCGTTTGAGTTTGAGAAGAATAAATATTAGTATGAAACGTGTTGGAGAAGAGTGGGAAAAGAGGGGTATTTTGAATTAGCTTAAAAATTCAACCTCTTTTAAAATTAGGATAAAATCGGTGTATTTTTTAAATTCACCCGAATTTACTGTAAATTCACGAATTCACCCATATTAATTTATTCTTCCACAAATTTATCAATTTTTAAATCTATTAGCGAATTAATTTACGTGTTAGTACATGATTTAGATAACCTTAATTGCAAGATTGATATATTTAAATTTAAAATATACTACTTAAAATCCTTCTAAGTATTTTATTTGGTAAAGGCAGAATGTTTTAATCGGGTTTTGCATTTATAATCCGTTACTAATAATTTTACCTTCCAACATCAATAACCCATACTAATTGAGTAAAAAAAAAGAAAGTTTAATCAACCTACATTGTCAACAAACACAAACCGTTGATTAAATAGTTATTTGACAATTAAAATTATTACTATATAGTGATAGGATGAAATTAAGAGCTATTATTTATTAATGCAAAATTAATTTATACCGACAATACATCTTCATTTTTCTAAAAAAATAACTCATATTAATGGTTCAATAGTTCATCTTTGATAGCACACTTTAAGCATCTTAAAAGAAAATACTTGCCGCATATATCATGTCATCTCCTATATTTTTTTTTATAAATTATAATGATAGATTATTAAAATAATAGTGATAAGTTACTAAAATATCATCAAAATATTTAGGTTTTGAGAATTTGACATATATTCTCTCCTCTCCATTCTCTCACTTCTCTGTTCAAAGTGTTCTCACTCTCTTTCTCTTGGACTCTCACTCTCAGTCGCAGCGGCCAACCGTTAGCGTCTTCTTGATCTTTATCCTTAAACTATCTTAATCCGTTTCTTATATTTTTCACGTTTTACTTTTTTCCTCTTCTACTTCAGTAATTTTTCACTATTTAGAGTAAAAACAAATATCAATGGTTCTTGTCAGCCATAATATTCTTCTTATCTTTACCACATAAAGGAGATTATTCAACGGTTCTTAAATCACAATCAAGTCCCTAATATCATATTAGAAATTATGCGATTGAAGAGAGAAACGAGAAATGAAGTAGATATTTATTATAATTTATACCGATAAAATATAATAAAATTAATACAACGAGTTATACTTAAAGATCAACTATAACACCCTAATATCGAATAACAAACTCTAACACCCTAATTAGCAACCCAACTACTACCTATTAACAAACTATAACAAACTTTTACATGCTAACAATTGATATATGATATGGTGTGATACTATTTGTTAATTGTGATATGTTTAAACTGTGTGAAGCTCTAAAAAAGACATGAAAGTGGGATACATATTATTTGATTGATCGACTAATTCGGCTTATCTTAACTCTTTTGGTTTCTACAGCTACTACAGAAAGATCATTTTCAACAATGAAGATTATCAAAACAAGATTGCATAACAAGATGGAGGATGAATTTCTTGTTGACAATATATGCTTTATATTGAAAAAGAAATAGCTTAGTTCTGATTCAATTATCAATTATTTCAAGGCTTTAGGAGAACGAATGACACAACTTTAATTCGATGCAAATGTCTTTTTTCACATATATTTTTATTTTGTATCGATGTTATGTTGAATCTTTGATAAAACTATATGACTTTTATGAATTTCAATTATAATATTTTATTTAATATTTGTCGCTCCTCTAATATTTTGTGTAAGATCTGCCATTGTTTACGATCGCACTGCTTTAGATAGCAAGTTGAATATAATAAAATGGAAGTGGAACATCAAGTTCAAGTCCTTTTTTTGTGTGAAAAACTAAAGAATATGTGAAACCAATTTGTACTATTTTTTTTTTTGGGGTCATTTAACAGCACCTCCAATGGGGTATCAAACAAAGTCTATAGATAAATTAACGGGTTCTTTATTTTTCTCTCTCAATTACCATAATTTTTTTTTTTTACTATTGGGTGCAAAATATGTATGAATTGCATAAATATTTGGCATTGTGGGAATCACTTAGTAATAGTATATGAAACCAAAATGGACTATTTTAACAATGACAATCGGAGATACTCTATTAGGCCATGCATTTATTCTTTAAATTACAAATCATCCCATATTTGGTAAATAGTTTTTGATTGGTTGCTTTTTATATCTCTACTAATAAAACACCCTTGCGATTATTATATTTTTTTTCTCACATGATAATTAATGAAAATCAATAAAAAAGTTAATCACTTTCTTTTTTTATAAAAAAAATTATAATGACAATAAAATTAGAATGGTTAATGATTGAGAAATATTTGATCACATATATATATTTTTTTTAATATTTATTAACAACAAATATTTATCTCGTGTTTTTTTTTATGTATCAAGTGCAAATACTTGTCTCACGATTTTTAAAATTTATCACTAAAAAATATTTGTCTATTAATTTTTATGTATTACTTATAAATATTTATTTCGTATTTTTTAATATTTATCAATATAAATATTTGTTTCATAATTTTTATATTTATCACTGATAAATATTTGTCTCGTGTTATTTTATGTATTAGTGACAAATATTTTTTTTCAGTGATTTTTTATATTTATCATTGACAAATATTTATCTCGTGTTTTTCTATGTATCGACGATAAATATTTGTCACGTGATAAATATAAAAGTTATGAAACAAATATAAGCAAATTAATATAATGAAGTTGAATTATAAAGAACTTATATTAGAGAAACAGAGAGAGAAGAAACACAAAGATTTTTATAATAGTTCACAACATAACTGTTGTTATATCTAGTTCTCCCCTTACAAAGATATTTTGTCTTAGTACAGTCGATGATTTAATCCACTATTTCAGCGATAGCATACAAGTACTCTGCATCTTTAGACTTCGAGTGGTCTTCTTTTAGCCTCTCCAGGATGTAACCATTAGAATCACGAGATTACTGAACACCTTCTAGTCAACTGACTGTGTTGAAGTCTTCTCAACCTTCTAGTATAGTACAATCAAACTCTTGAGATTCATTTTATATACTTCTTCAGGTATCTCGTATGGGTGAAGGAGTTGTTGCCACTATCGGGCTGATTTATATCAATTTCAGTTTGTGTCTGAATTGACATAAAATCTGTTTCTAGGATTCTATCTCTCATTGAAAGGATATTACATTTCGAGCTCTATATCAAATCAAGTGTATCAAATACTTTGACTGATTTACATCAAATCTAGTATCTCTCTACTGCGAGGATTTTTCATTCATTCTTTTCTTTTCATGTGTTCTACGTTTTTACAAAATTTCTTCTTAACACTTTGCGTTTTTCATTGTCCTCCCCTTGCTCGATTGATTGATCAATTTCTACTTAAATATTGAGAAATGTATCTGTTGAGAATGTTACTATTGGAGATCTTAAATAAACATTTAAGGCAAATCAACCTTTAAGACATATCCATGTATATCTTCATATTTGATTCAACGCATCTTCAATTTAAGAAGACAAATCTCACATGATGTTATTATCAGTGGATGTCATGTACTTTTTCAGTCAATTACGATAAGCAAATGATGTTGGAATATAGACTTCTTATCAAAATATTGACTTTATCAAACGTTGACATTGTCAGATGGTTGACTTTATTAAAAGTGTTGACTTGAAACGTTGACCAGAAGTCTCAATGCAAAGTCACCGGAATGAGGTCATATTAATAGATTCATCAAAGACATGAATCACTTTATCAATTTACATAAATCACTTTATAGTTATATTACTTTTAATTAAAATTAATTTTATAAAATTAACTTTGTTTAAAATCAATTATTGTGGTTGTAGAGACATGCTAACTTTACCTTGAGCTCGCTTCCACGGTTCCTCGGTTGGTTGACTGTAAATTCCAGCTATAATTAATGATTCTCTAAGTTTTTTGGTTACAAAAAAAAAAAGTAAATTCTTTGCCAAAATTTTAAGTGGCGTTTCATTGAAAACTCTTCTCTTCTAATTATTATTACTAAAAAAAAACAATTTCTATGAGTATTAAATTTTTAGATTTTATGTAAAATATAAATCAAATTTATTAAATTATCAATTTTTAATTTCAAACACTCAACTGTCAATATTAAACATTTTGAAATAAATAAAAGATATATTAAAAATAATAGTATCAAACAATATAAAAATCACTTTTTTAATTATTTATAATAATAACCATTTTTTTTTCTTTCTATAAACAAAGGCTGGTTGGCATGATGTGATTTATGTGAGGAATTATGGGAGACGTGTAGATGGAAAAGAGCGATGGAATCTAGGCTACTTTACAAACTAACAATCATTTTCATTGGATCATTGATTATTGGGCGATGTTGATTCAATCACCTATAGTAAAAAATAATATTAATAATGTTAAAAGAAACTCCAATTCAATAATATTTTTTATATATTTTAAATAAATATTAGAAGTGCACAAACCAAACCACTTATTCTTGCCTACATATCTTACCAAACTTCCAATGCAGATGAACTCATAAGAATTCAAAACGCAACGAATTTGTATAGAAAATTGATAATCAAAAATGGAAATCTAAAAATCAATCAACATTGATTTTGAAGTGTCCCTTTGGTTTGAGTAATATTTTTTTGTAAAAACTTAAATGTGGTTTGAATAAATACTTTTTTGAAAAAACTTAAATGTATTTTTTTAATCTGTTTTTGTAATTATAATAAACTTTGAGAAAATTATAAATTTAATAAAATTATAATTGATTAAATTAAGAATTATACAAAAAACACATATAAAAATGTATCTAAATTTTGTATATATTTTTTTAATTGTTTTTTGGTTTATAAAGATTTATATAAAAGACAGTTATTTTTTGTACAAAAATATTCCCAAGTAAAAAAAAATTAGTGAAAATCCAATGAGTAAAGATTAGGCAGCTTTTTATTTCTAAATTTTTCAATTTCTTCTATTACTACTATGTATA
>JBBPBP010009780.1:26643231-26658247 GCA_037974735.1 Cicer chorassanicum | reverse complement strand
TATAGTTAATTTTATATAATATTTTTTAATTGTTAATTAAATCAACTAATTAATATTTGTTGAGATATTATTAATTTCAGATAAGATTTTATTATTTTTAAATTTAAAAATAATAGAACATGAGAACTTTTAATTAAGTATAAAACTTTTTTCGAGACTTTTTTATTTAATAAATATTTAATTTATTTTTAGAGATTTAAAACGATTGTTTTAATGGTCTTACTCTTAAGCCGACTTCGCCCTTCTTCTATTTTGACAAATTTCTAAAAATTACAATTATTTCAATTATTTTTAGTAGTGTAATTATTTTTAGTTTGTTATAATTCTCTCATGATATACATATATCATATGGTTCATACTTGGTTAATTTTGATTTAAATTTGTAAAGCACTAATTTATACATATAGTGGGATCTCAGCAGAGAGACACTTAGGTCACATCATGCATGCATAATATATATATATATATATATGGAGAGAGAAGTGGTGAAAATGAGTGTTTGACACGAAATAAAAATAGAGCCATTCATTTCTTCAAAACACCTTTGAAATGCTTTTATCATAAGGGTCCACTATCTAAAACCATTCTGTCCAGTGGAGACCAATTTCATCACTTCAAATAATTGGTAGCAGCTACATTTCAATTTCACCCTTAAATCAAAATGTGCATGCGTCACCATGCTTTCATTTATTTATTTTATAGAAAATATGAATATATTGCTAATTTAATCCTTATATATTTAATTTATAGATTAATTTTAAAATATATATAAAAGCATACGAAAAAAAAATTAATTTATTTTGTTAATTGTTTACGTGGCAAATAAATTTTTGTGAAAGAAAATCGAGTTAGAAAATCGATTCAAACCTTTTCAGTATCAATTTCTCAAATTTTGGCTGAGTCTCTAACAATTCTACCAATTATGCATAAATTTCAATAGTCAACTTAGTCTTTATTCTGACATCATCTCTTACTCTTTCTACTTTAGGAGAAACAGAGTAATCAAGAGTCATCATACAATATATATGAATGTTTAAAAATTTAGCGGCAAATTTCACTTATTAATTATAAAAAAAAAAGTAAAGATTGTAGATATAAATTTGTATCTCAACATATTAAATATATGTATAGTTATTAATATTTATCTTTAATCATCAAAATCCTCTAAAATAAATTATAAACAAAATCAGATTAGTTTTTTGAAATGTAATATATTTTTGAATTAAAAAAAAACTTCTTTCATTACTATTTTTACTTATGTTTAGACAATAAATTGAATTAATTTTTGTTGATATTTCATTTTAAAAAATTAAGTGTTTTATTCACCAAAAAATATATATTAGTGTTTTAAGAAAAGTTATACATTGATTATTCAATTTTACTTAATTTAACTTATAAGTAAAATGACCAAAATGCCCCTATTAAAATTAAGAAATTACAATTATGTCGAAAACCTAATTCAGTATCCTCTCTCTTCTAGCCCGCCTTCCTCTCTCTCCCTCTTGCTTACAGTCTTCCAGCCTTCCTATCTCCCTCCAGATTCACGAACATCGAACTTGCGATCCGCCTCCGTATGACCGTGTCGCCTCCACCTTGGCCGTTCGTCGCTCATCTGCTCACCACGGCCGCCTCTGCCTCTGCCTTCAGATTGTGTTGATCCTCTGCTCGTCGCGGCCGCCTCTGCGTCCAAATCGCGTCGCTCCTCTACTCGCCGCCTCCGATCGCCTTCGTCTTGGCCATTCATCAATCATCAAAACTCAAAAGGTTCAGATTTCAATTTCGTATTTTCGTTTATCGTCAGAATTGATGTTTGGATTTTTGTTTTGGAATTTGGAGTTTTGATTTGGAGTTTTTGTTTGTTTTAAATTAGATGTTAGTGCTGATCTTTGTTTGGAGTTTTTGTGTTGCATATAAGGTGTTTGATTTTATGTCCATATAAAGTGTTTGAGGTTTTTTGTTGCATATAATATAAGGTGTTTAATTTTCACTGAAAAGATGTTTTATGTATCCGAAATTGGTTGATTTAGATAAGTTTGTGAGAATGAAGAAGAGTAAAAGATTTGATTCTTTTTTCAAGAGGAAAATTTGTGAGAGTGAAAGAGATGAAGAAATTATAACTTCTACATCTGAAACTATCTCTGAGAATCCAAGAATTGAAGAAAATGATAATCATCTTTCCAAGGTTCCTAGAGTTTTCGGAGATGACTTTGAGAAATGTTTAGAACGTGACCTCGGAAAACGCCCTCAAATTTGGCAATATCCACCAAATAAATTGAATGCAATACGAAGAGCTTAGCTAAAATTTGGTCCTTATCAAATAAATTTAGAAGAATATCCTTTATCTAACAACGAGGTTCATCCAAGACAGTTTCAATATGATTGGTTTAACATATTTTCTTCATGGCTAGAATATTCATCATCTAAAGATGATGCATATTGTATATCATGCTATCTATTTAGCAAAAGACCAAGTGGACGTCCCAGATCAGATGTCTTCATTGGTACGGGTTTTAGAAATTGGAAGAAAATTAAAAATGGAAAATTTTGCGTATTTCTCAAACACATAGGGATGGATCCTTGCCCACCACACAACAATGCAATGAAAGCTTGTTTAGACTTGTTGAATCAAGATGGACATATTAAGAATACTTTTCATGTGCAAAGCTCGGAACAAATTTTGAAGAATTGAGTATGTCTCAAGAAATCAATTGACATTGTTCGTTGGTTAACACTTCAAGCTTGTGCTTTTAGGGGACATGATGAAACTAGCGGGTCAAGAAATCAAGTTAATTTTTTTCAATTGATAAAACTCTTGGCAACTTACAATGATGAAGTTGCGGAAGTTGTGTTGGAAAATGCTCCATATAATTCCAAGTATACTTCACATCAAATTCAAAAAGAAATCTTGCATATTTTTTCTAGTAGGGTGAGAAAACATCTCTGTGAAGAAATTGGTGATTCTAAATTTTGCATCATTGTATATGAAGCTCGTGATGAATAAAAAAAGGAGCAAATGTCTCTTGTGTTAAGATTTGTTGACAAAGTTGGTTTAATACAAGAGCGATTTTTGTGTGTGGCACATGTTAAAGACACTACAGCTTTAACTCTGAAAGAAGAAGTATGTGATATACTTTCTCGACATAATCTTGATGTTTCTAACATGCGTGGTCAAGGTGTGATGGTACTAGTAATATGAGAGGAGAATAGAACGGTTTACAAGCATTATTTATGAAAGATTGTCCTTATGCATATTATGTCCATTGTTTTGCTCATCGATTGCAACTTGCTTTGGTTACTGCATCAAGAGAAGTTGTTCAAATTCATAAATTTTTTGAGAAACTAACTTTTGTTGTTAATGTTGTTTGTTCTTCTATTAAGCGTCATGATGAGTAAAAGTTGCTTAATTAGAGGAAATTGCACATTTGCTAGAAATTGATGAGATTGTAACTGGTAAAGGTATAAATCAAATTGGTACTTTGAAACGAGCTGGGGATACTCGTTGGGGAGCACATTTCTCTTCTATTTGTAGCTTGATAAATATGTATGAGGCAACTTGTACTGTTTTAAAAAAAATTACAAATGAAAGAGTAAGTTATTCTACACGTGGGGATGTTGATAGTGCTTATAATTATTTGAATGCGTTTGATTTTATATTTATCTTGCATTTGATGAAAGAAATCATGAGGATAACTGATATACTTTGTCAAGCCTTACAACATCAATCTCAGGATATAGTTAATGCCATATGTTTGGTTGGAACAACAAACTCTCTTATTCAAGCATTGAGAGAAGATGGTTGGGATGCATTATTTACTGAAATGAAGACTTTTTGTGAAAAACATGATATTGAGATTCCTGATCTCAACGATGTTAATTCAACTACAAGATTTGGACGCTCTCGTCTTCAACAAGGTCAGGTTACAATAGACCATTATTTTAGAGTTGAAATATTTTTTACTGCCATTGATCAACAATTACAAGAGTTGAATAACAGATTTAGTGAGCAAGCAATCGATTTGTTAACTCTAAGTTGTGCTTTGACTCCTAAGGATAATTATAAAGCTTTTAACATTGAAAAAATTTGCACTTTAGTTGAAAAATATTACCCTGTAGATTTCAATATGCAAGAGAAGATTAATTTGAAATTTCAACTCCAACATTTCTTGGTTGATGCTCGTCAAGATTTAAATTTGAAGAATTTATCAACTATCCAAGAACTGTGCTCATGTTTGGTTGCAACTGAAAAGACGCAAAATTTCTACTTGAGTGATAAACTACTTCGTCTTATCATGACTCTTCCAGTTTCTGCTGCCACAACTGAAAGATCTTTTTCAGCAATGAAAATTATTAAATCTATGTTAAGAAACAAGATGGAAGCTGACTTTTTCGCAGATAGCATGACAGTTTATATTGAAAGGGAAATCGCTGCAAGTATCAGTTCTGAGTCTATTATTGATGATTTCAAGTTAATTATAGAGCGTAGAGCATTAGTTTAAGGTGTTCTTAAGTCATGTAGTTAAATTATTTGATACTTCACTTTGTGTTTATTAAAACTTAATTTTTTTTGCTATATAATATTATTTATATATTTAATTTATACATTATATTTTTATGTCGGCCACCACAAACTTTTTAGTCAAACTCTGCCACTGTTTGTGGCAGTGTGCAATGAAGCCAGCATGCATATGTTAATATAATAATGTTATAGTCCACGTATGTAGGCATGGCAACGGGGCGGGACTAGACGGGACATACTTTGCCTCATCCACCCCTGCCTCTGATTAATCGAAGAAAATTCATGATGCTCTCGTTTTTATGAGTGTGAAATTTAGACCTTCATCACTGTCCGCAATAGGGTTCGGGTCTTCCGTCCACACCCGCATCTATTCATATATATAAAATTATAAATTTAAAATCATATCTATTATAATTAATATAGTACAATAATTATTAGTAGACAATAATAAAATTAAAAAAAATCTATAGAAATGATATTAAAATTTTCAATATTTTAAAAAATATTTAGTATATTCAATATGTATATGTATATAAAATTTAAAATTTAAAAATTACAATAATATTACTAGTGTGACGTGTTCGCGTGGACATGTGGGGCAGAAATCAACATCACTAAATCCGTCGCCGCTCCCAAATTTTAATTTCGAAAAAAACCCACTTCCACATTCAATAAAAGCGGATTTTCTCTACCAAAATCAAAACAGATTCTAGTGGATACCCGCATATGCGGATTATGTTGTAATTCCCACATGAAGTATAGAATAAGATTACGACCATATACACACATATTCCCTTTTGTGTGATTATTAAATTAATTTATTTTGTTAATTGTTTACGTGGCAAATAAATTTTTGTGAAAGAAAATCGAGTTAGAAAATTGATTCAAACCTTTTCAGTATCAATTTCTCAAATTTTGGCTGAGTCTCTAACAATTCTACCAATTATGCATAAATTTCAATAATCAACTTAGGTCTTTATTCTGACATCATCTCTTACTCTTTCTACTTTAGGAGAAACAGAGTAATCAAGAGTCATCATACAATATATATAAATGTTTAAAAATTTAGCGGTAAAATTCATTCATTAGTTATAAAAAGTGAAGATTCTAAATGTAAATTTGTATCTCAATATATTAAATATATCTATAGTTATTAATATTTATGTATCTCAACATATTAAATATATTTATAGTTATTAATATTTATCTTTAATCATTAAAATCCTCTAAAATAAATTATAAATAAAATCAGATTAATTTTTTGAAATGTAATATATTTTGGAATTAAAAAAACTTCTTTCATTACTATTTTTATTTATGTTTAAACAATAAGTTAAATTAATTTTTTTTGTTGATATTTTATTTTAAAAAATAAAGTGTTTTATTCACCAAAAAATATATATTAGTGTTTTCAGAAAAATTATACATTGATTGTTCAATTACTATTTTTACTTAATTTAACTTATTTTGTATAATTAATTATAAGAGACTTATAATGAGTTCGTATATATTTCTAGCTCATAATCCCCTAAACTTTTTATTTTATATTTACTAAACTTATTAAAATCCTATTAATAATAGGTAGTAGTTTTGATTTCTTGCTTGAGTATAATTGCAGGTCCTTGTGGCAGTGTGCAATGAAGCCAGCATGCATATGTGAATATAATAATGTTATAGTCTACATATGTAGTAGGCATGACAATTAGACGGGACCAGATTTTAGCTCATCTTGATTAATCAAAGAAAACTTATATCTACTCTCGTTTTTTATGAGTGTGAAATTTAGATATCTATTCCCGTCCGTAACGGAGTTCGGGTCTTCCCGTCCACACCCGCATTCATTCATATATATAAAATATAAATTTAAAATCATATCTATTATAATTAATATACTACAGTAATTATTATTAGAAAATAATAAAATAAAATTTTTTATTTATGGAAATGATATTAAAATTTTCAATATATATAAAAAAAATATTTAGTATATTCAATATGTACATGTACATAAAATTTAAAAATTACAATAATATTACTAGTGGGACGTGTTCGCGTGTAGATGTGGGACATAAATCAACACTACTAAATTCGTCCCTACCCCAAATTTTAATTTCATGAAAAATCCGCATCCACATTTAATTAAAGCGGATTTTCTCCACCAAAATTAAGACGGATTCTAGTGAGTACCCGCATATGCGGATTATGTTGCGATACCCACATGAAGTATGTAATAAGATTAGGACCATATACACATATTCCCTTTTGTGTGATTATTAAATTGTACCCCTAGCATGCATAAACCTTCGCATTTTCAAACTTTGTGGGTGTATATATGAATTAAATCATTAACATGTTCTTTTTATATTACTCAAAATCATTAACATGATGGGTGCATATATGAATTAATTATGATTGCAAAGTCAAAAGCTAAACTTATTGCAAAAACAGAAGCCTCCAATACTAAGGTGATTTCAACATCAAAATGGCTAGAATTAATATTTATATATTTGTTGATTATTGAAAATACTCTTCCAATTAAAATAAGTATATGTACAAGTAGAAATAATTTTTGCACTATGAAAAAATTACCGACTCTGCTTAGTGACACAAGACTTGATTTTTTGTTGTATATTTTTTTTAATACATTGAGGGAGATAGATTCAATTCAGTGTGGTGGGGCGAAGTGTAGAAATGATGGGAGAGGATATATACAAGTGCTAATTTTTTTAATGATAAATTTAGTATTTTAATGTATGTCAAAACTAACTTTTAATTAGATAATTTTATGTGTTTTTGTTTGTCGTTTAATTCTCAATACTTCAAACGTCCTTTGAAAGAATGGAAAAATAATTGTGAATCCCACACTAAAGAGTAATTTGCCCAAATTTTAAAGAAAAGAGTTAAAAAAACCTATGAATTTTATTAAAATGACATTAATTTCCTGATTATATTAGTTAAGTTATTTGTAAATTTGAATGATATTTATTTTTATTAACCAAATGACATAATTTTTTATTACTAATATATAGTATGTAAATAAATAAAAATATATATTTTTTAATTGGTAGAATAACTTTTTTCATTAAGTGCTTCAAAATATGTTTTCATTTGCTTATTTATTTATTTATGATTTTTTTTATAATTTTGTTGCTCTTTATTATATATTAATATTTTAAGCTGTTTGTTATTTTATTAAAAAATTTATTTAAGGATAGTTTTGTCAGTTTTTGAATTTACATTTTTTTTCTCACTTTGTCCTTTCATTTTCTCTCATACACCAATCATCCACTATTCGTTCTTTTTCACTTTCTTTCTTAAACCAAACAAATTAAAGCATAAAAAATATGTATGCATTGTTTAGACAAAATACCTAATGATATTTTAAAGATGACAAACATTAATGATAAAATGTTTGAGAAATTTTGATACATATTGTTATTTAATTTGTGCTCTTGAGTGATTCTTTTAAGACATGAAATAATAAAAAGAATTAAAGCATAAATCATGATTCACAAGGCAAAACTAACATTCCGAGAGACTTGAGAAAGTTCCATACTAAAAGTTCAAGATTGTCATACATATGTAAGAATAATCAAGAAGCTAATCAATTCAAAGTGTATGAAAAGAATGGAGAATATTCAAATATCTCATTTAAGACAAATGGAATATTCTTCATGATAAGTGTTAGAATATTAGAAAATATTTTATAATATCTTTTATATTGTATTAGAGTATCTTGAGTTATTTCCTATGACCAATTTATAATCATAGAAATATCTTAGAATATCTCTCATTATTATTATGATTTGTTCATGATTTAGGATTGAGTCTATGTTTATTTATAAATAGAGATTAGTATTGAGTCTTTTGTAATCAAGTTAGCATAAAACTATTATTAACAATACTCAACCCATATTATTTTCTCTTTTCCTTTTATCTAAAATCCCACAACTTCAATATGGTATCTAGAGCATATTTCGATCTACCTTGAACGATCCTGCTTCTATTCCGCTGTCGAGTTTCCAACAGTTAGGGAATATAATCATAGTTTCTCTTTTTCAACATTCTGACACGTTTCAGTTGTTTTCCGTTCAGTTCGCTACTGTCGTCGCTGCCACTATTTCCGGAGAATTTTCCTCCAAACAGCGTCGTCATCTCTAGTTCAGATCATGCCCGAAAGCGCGTCGCCAAAAGTCGTCACATGCGCTCTCACGCGCTGCTAATATCTCATGCGAGTATATCTCATGCGACGCCGTCTCCACAGTGTGTGATGGAGTGTTATGACGCCTCTCAGTTGCTGCTTGGTCGGTCAATCGCGCCTCAACCTCGCGGTTCTAAATCTTCCATTGTATCCTAATTTCAAGCTACGGTTACACCTACTACCTTCAAGATCTGCCTTCTATTGTTGCTTTCCATCTGTTGTCGCTGCTGGAAAAGTTTTCTAGCAAGTTTCCAACACAACCACTTTCATTGTGTGCGGAATCTCCCAATCTATACAACCCATATTTTTTTATGCCAAAAGTTGCTCCACGCGCGCTCATGTGCCTCCAAGATCCTCCGTGTTCATCCCATGAGTCGCCGCCAACAGCCTCAAGCTTAGGCGCGTCTGTCTACCTTCTGGCACAATGTTTCAGTCGTCTAGATTGAGTTTTCCTTTCTGTTTCCAGATCTGCCCTTACTTTCAAATTTTGATCAACGAAAAATATGCGTCCTTGTTCAAACAACCATTGTCTCTCCTGTTTTGGATGCATTTTCTCACTCCATTGGTCGATCATGGCTTTGTTTCATTATTGTCGCATTGCTTCTTCTTCGGTGTTTGTCATGCAATTTAGTTCTTACTAATAGATTATAACAATGGGTTCTATTCCCACCGAAAATCATTCTGGTGTTGTCCCTTTCCCCATATATGAATTATATTAGTGATGACTTTTTCTTCTGATTATGGTTATTCTGACGATGTCTTTTATTATCATGACTCACTTTATCTTGGAGAATTTGTCCCAGATGCACTGGCTCCATCTTTTTCCTAGATGTACTGGCTTTGCCTTTCTCTCTCTAAAGCATGCCGCTATCTCATTGAAGCATATTCCAGTTTAAATATTTTGAGTCTCTGATATTATTGGTTTGAAGCTTCCAAATGCAGTTTTTTTAGAAGAACAAACCTTGCTTTATTCAATTGCTTGCCATGAATTTCTCTCATGTTGATGATCATTCCGACTTGCTGGCTAGGCTATATTTATAGCAATTCTCTCCGACTTCACCTGCATCCTTGAGTTTCCTTTTCATAATTTTTATTATTTTGCGGAGCAAAACATTACTTTCTTGTAACAAGCTAAAGCTTAATAAGTTTTAGCTTGAGGGGGAGTGTTAGAATATTAGAAAATATCTTATAATATCTTTTATATTATACTAGAGTATCTTGAGTTATTTCATATGATCAGTTTATAATCATAGAGATATCTTAGAATATCTCTCATTATTATTATGATTTGTTCATGATTTAGAATTGAGTCTGTGTTTCTCTATAAATAGAGATTAGTATTGAGTCTTTTGTAATGAAGATAGCATAAAACTGTTATCAATAATATTCAACCCAAATTATTTTCTCTCCTCCTTTTATCTAAAATTCCACAACTTCAACAATAAGTTATAAACATCTTTGGATATGATGAATAAGTTATCACAAGAAATAAATGAGAACTGAAACCTATAATGATCAAACAACTCAACATGAATAAATTCAAACAACAATTTATGAACATCAGAAAATGAATGTTCAAGAAATTCAAAACAGAAGTATAAAAACATTTTTGTGACATAAAAGTTGTTAAAGTCACTATACTTGCACTGTCTACTGTTGTGAACAATATTAACATGGAAAAATGAGACTTAACACCATGTTTTCTCTCTCCTACATCACAAGTCAAGATTAGACCCAACAAACATTATAATATCCAATTCAAGTACATAATATTCATAGTTCTTCAAGAAAAACTTCACCAAAGGCCACAATGTGTTGGGACTTGAACCCAACGGTCACTTGAAGGTCTTGAAACATCATTGAAACTCAACATCTTGTTTATATATAGAGAAGAGATTAGAACTTGAAGATTACAAAGTTACATCAAGTATTCAACACTCTTATGTTAAAAAAATAAAACTTGATTAAAAGTTCAAACACATTTTGAGTTCATCATAGATCATCAAGTCTAAAGAAACCAAGAGTGTAAAGTTGTTGTACATCCCTATCAAGTTATTTTAATTGTAAACCTTCTATAATCATCTTTTGGTTTGTAAAAGAAACTCATAGTAAGTTCTGTTTGTTGTAAAGTGTATGAAGACTAAAAAGAAGAACTGTAAGCTTGCTAAGGCTTAGATAATATATATAAGAAAGGCCAAGCTAACAGGCTTGTGTAACTGCAGAAATTGAGAAGGTGTCTCAAGCTTTTTTAGTAGAAAAACTCATTATGGATGAGAAATGGATGTGGCATAAGTTTGGGTGAACCAATATAAATTTTGTTTGTACGATTTCCTTTCTCTTTGCACTACACACACTTAGTTACTTAGCTTATCATTTTAATTTTAACCAAATTTAACTTTATGAAGTCCTAAGTATTCCAAGTTGAGAAATTTGAAAAAGTAGTTTTTAAGTACAACTTCAATTTAAAAATGGTCACAAATCAAACCATCTTCCTTGTGACATTAGATTATACTTCATGCCTGAGATGATTGGTATAAGTTTAAGATCAATTTATGGATAAAATAATAGACAGAATAAGATAAAACTATCATATACTATCTCAACACATACTCTAAGATATACCTATAATATGTATGATTTTAAAACAAGAACAATTTTATCATTTTATATATTATAATAAATTATTATCTAAAATTACAAAAATATTAATATTAATTTGAATTTATAAAATAAATGCAAATTTTTCACAAGGTTAGTTTTTTCATTTATATATGATATATTATATCTTTTGTTTTGCCTATCTAACAAATAAAATAGAATTATATGATTATCCATAATTTTTTAAAAATTTTAAATATTTGTTTAAAAGTGTCAACAAATTTTTTAAATATAAAATTATTCTATTAATTATATAATTTTTTTAAAGTATTTTTTGTTAACTTAGAATGCTAAAAGTATTATGAGTTAATTTAAAAAAAATATAATTAATTTATAATAGTATTTTTATCATTTAAATATAATATATTTTATATTATACAATAATAAAATATATACCAAACATATAAATATATAATAGAATAAAATATTATTATCTTGTTTATTATCACATATCACTACGCGAAAAAGCGCATTTTACTACGCTTTTTTAAAATAAGCGCTGTAGTTACTAGCGCTGTAAAAAGATACAACAGCGCTTTTTAAAATAAAAAAGCGCGGTAAAAAATGTGGATATTTTGTGCGCTTGTTATACTCGTTTTATAGCGTTTTTTTGAAAAAGCACTGTAAATCCATATAACAGCGCTTTTTAAATCCCTGCAATAGCGCTTCATATGCATGCACCTATTACAGCGCTTATGTGATAAAGCGCTGTAATAGGTGCATTTAATTGTTTTATTATTATGCACCTATTATAGTGCTTTTCCAAAAAAGCGTTGTAATAGGTGCATTCAAATAGATGCATTGTTATGCACCTTTTACATCACTTTTTCCAAAAAGCGTTGTAGTAGGTGCATTCATTAGATGCATTATTATGCACCTTTTACAACGCTTTTTCAAAAAAGCGCTGTAGTAGGTGCATTCTAATGCACGTTTTACAGAGTTTTTTTTAGAAAGCGCTGTAAAAGGTGTTTTTTATTTATTTATTAAAAATGCTGTAAATTTTAAAAAGGACTTTTTGATTTTTTATGACATTTTTTAGAAAACGTTGTCTTTTAATTTTTATTCCAAAATCATTTTTATCCAGAATTAGTTCACAATCATTTCACAAAATCAGTACATAACAACAACAGAACTACATATTCACAACAATCAGTTCATATTTACAACTATATAACTTTACATATTTACACAATCAGTTCACAACAACACAGAATTGCATGTATACAACAATTCCTTACACAGAATAGAACTACCATATTCACAACAACCCAGAACTACATATTCACAACTACCATATTCACAACTTCCAAGATTGATTTCAAAACAGAACATATATATCATAAGAACATATCTAATATCATGTAACAATTTCAAAACAGAACATATCTAATATGTAACGATTTATCCGTTTTAATTAGTGACAACAACAAATAAATAAATACAGTACCTGAGACAACGATGATCAATTTGTTTTAAAGAAGGAGCAACGTAGATCAATTTGTAGATGAGCGCACAGTAGATGAGAGGAGGGTTCGCAGGGTAGAGGAGATGAGGGTTCGTAGGGTTAGGACAACGTATTAAATTTGTTTTAAATTTGCTTTTATTTATTCAAAGTGAATGTTTTTTATTTAAAATGAATGATTTTACAGCGCTTGTACAAAAAGCGCTCTAATAGGTCCTTTAAAAATGTGAAAGGGCAAGCCTTTTACAGCGCTTGTATAAAAAGCGCTGTAATAGGTCATTTGATTATGTGAAAGCACAAGACTTTTACAGCGCTTTAACAACAAGCGCTTTAAAAGCTATGTAACATAAGATGTGAGCGCTACATTTTACAGCGCTCAAAAAGCGATGTAAAAGGCTACGTGAGAGCGCTTCAATTTACAGCGCTTTTTAAAAAAGCGCTGTAAAAGAGTTGTAAACATTATGTGCAAGCGTATGTGACCCTATATAACCCTTCAACAGCGCTTTTTTCACAGCGCTTGTCAAAGAAAGCGCTGTTGCATCCTCCGTCATTTTAAAAAAATTATACTCATTTTTGACGTAGTGTATACATCAAATACATTATATAATATTTATTTTATTATCTTATTATTATCCCTTATATATATACATTAATCGTATTTTGTCTTTATCGTTAAATTCTTTCATTGGTTAATTAAGATTATCAAAATGTACTTTGGTACTTGGCTAATTAAGTCGGCAGAGAATCTAAATATCTTCCTAGATTTTGCAAATGGAGTGTTGTAGTTCATTGCACAAACACAAAGATACAATAAAACCCTTCTTCTCTGTCTTTCAAACATTGTCTAGCATTCATTATTTTTTGTTATTAATTATTGTTGTTAATCAATACTGATGGACTAATAAAATTAGTTATATATATCTTGGGCTTCACAAAATCAATTTAGGATTACAAAGAAGGTCTTGTTCAAAATCAGCCATTCCTTGTATAACATGTGTTACATTCATGGTTTTAGTTAATGGAGCAAGAAGATTTAGGATGCTACTTTATTTTTTAAATTTATTGAAGAGATCTATTTTTATGGGATTTAGCAAACTTCATATTTTTAATGTTTTTTTATTGTAAATTCTTCTATTTCCTTTCTGCGGTTAAAATTTAGTTTTATAATATTAAAGTGATAAAATTTAAATATTTTTACGAAGAGTTGTGAATTGGTCATTAATATTATTTTGATTATTAGAATTTTTTTTAATTAAAAAAAAATCATTTTGCTTCCTCTAGTCATATATGCAGCTTTGAAACCTTCAAATACATTAAGAAATTAATGTATCATAGACACATTAAATTGAGTGCAAATTGAATATATGCACATCAAATTGAGGGAAATCTCAAGCAAAATAAATGTGAGGAAAATAAATGTAGGGCTAGAACAAACCATTGTCTACAAAAGGACAAATATTTGTTAGTATTCCAATAATGTAAGGTTCTTTATAGTACAAATTTTGTCCCATGTGCATAAGGGTGTGTGTGAATGGATAAAATAATAGAAGTAGAAGCTGTCTTCCTTGTATTAGAAGATAAAAATTATTCACAACTATAGTATATATGATTAAATCAAATAGGGAGGGAATGCATGGCAATGGCACCAATATCAATGTAAGATGAACTAATAGAGATGGCTGGCTATTCATTTTCCGACAAGTTAACATAGAAATGCTTCATTACTCTCCATTGGTTGGCTAAAGACAAGACAGAGGTTGAAAAGAAAAATAACTTTAGTGACCATTTCATTTTAGAATAAACCACTTGTTTTTATGTCATCATAGATTTAAATTATTTATATTTTATTAAATATTTTTTTTGAAGTATTGATTTATTGTATAGATCTGAATAAATAGTTTTAATCTAGTAGAATCTCTAACAATATAAGTGCATGTTTAGTTTTATGGTGTAGTAGATAAAATAACAGTAATTTACTGTGATTTTATTAATTTCATTGTAAATTTACTAATAGCTCAATAATAAAAGTTTAATTTTGTACATCAAAAAATAAAAAATTAAATCTCATTGAAGATAGTTATAATAAAATTATTAATTTGTTAAAAAAAGTTAATTTTACTTTAATTAATAATTTATTTTCTTTTCTCAATATTTTTTTAAAATGATATCTAGTGATGAG
>JBBPBP010009780.1:26627428-26642870 GCA_037974735.1 Cicer chorassanicum | reverse complement strand
TTAATATGTAATTTGAATTATATGCAAATCACAAGTAAAATTCAAATCATGATTGCTTGTTTTATTATTATTGAGAAAAACTCAAGTGTTAATAGTGATAAGAGATAGCTCTATAAGATTTTATAAAGAATGACAATTAATTTTTATCTTATAAATCAATTTTATGAAAATAAATTAAATTTAATATAAAATATAAAATAATATTAGAGTCTATCGATCCACCTACTAACTATTGAGCTTGAGAGAGTGTATTAAAAAAAAACGTAATTTCATTCACATAAAGAGAGTTTTAAAAAACTTTATAAAAAGTAACATTTTTTTAATATATATATATATATATATATATATATATATATATAAAAGAAGCATTCCAAGTAACATATATATGTTGATAATAAGCTCCCTTATTTATCCCTCTTTGGTGCTTGCACTCTAATTTTACATACATTGCATCGTTTTTGGTATCTTGACTTTCTCTATCAATTCTTTATATATAGCCAATAGAGCTCCAAAAATGCATTAAAAAATTGCATTCTAAATAGAAAAATATTTAGAGCATTTGATGACTCCAAATTTCTATATCAACCTATGCCAACACACACACTCTTTCCCACTAACCATGTGACATGAATGAGTGACCTAGTGGAGGGGTTTTCTTTATATTTCAACCAAATATTTGCACTATGTCTATGCTATTCTCAAATGTATCATTCTTTTAGGCGTACGCCACTATCTATATGTTTTTATTGCCTTTCTTCATCTTATAACTATTTCAAGTCAAACTTGATTAATTATTCACATAATTTAAACCACACTATATGTATTGCTTTTTTGCAATTATTATCACATGTTTGCCACCTAATTTTTTGATGTATACAGTGTTTCAAGTACACAACATTCTAATAGTAGATGTTACATTTTTAATAACATTGGACAAGTAATAAGCATTTCCGAAAATTATGGTTGAATATTTTAAAGTGTATGTATATTGTATATGATATCCAATCCTTGAATAATTGATTTTACTAAAATTG
This sequence comes from Cicer chorassanicum, assembly GCA_037974735.1. Lineage (NCBI taxonomy): Eukaryota > Viridiplantae > Streptophyta > Magnoliopsida > Fabales > Fabaceae > Cicer > Cicer chorassanicum. Next base: position 26,641,836 of record JBBPBP010009780.1, on the reverse strand, counting down.
AATGGATCTTGAACCTATAAATATAATAATTAGGATAAAGATACAATAAATGATGGTCAATGGAATTGATGAAAGAATCTTTGAACCAATTGAGAATAGATTTCTTTTAGCCTCATGTATACCTATATTCTATATGTTAATCATTTTAGTAGAGTATTCTATAAGGTAATTCCTTTTTTAAGAGACTATAACTTCAAGGTGAAACACTTGCTTTTTTCACAGATAAATTTACTAATTTAATAGTTAAGTCACTTTTTTTAGATATTATTTCAAGTAACAATTGAATTTATAATTATGTATAAATTTTCTCTTCTTTATATTCTTATTGTTTTAATTAAAAAATAAATAATCTTAATTAAGAGTATCTTTTTTATATATTTAATATTTATCAGTTAATTTAACTATTAATTTTATTTGATATCTATTATAAATTCATCTATTATCAAATAATTAATTTATTAATTTATATATCACCTAACATTTTAACAAAGAGAGCCAAATTCTTAATATCAACTTTCTTTTTCTGTTTTAAAATAAAATTAGTGATCAATTAAAGCACTAATCACATAAACAACAAAAACAAACCTATGCCAACAAAACTATAAATTACAAAAAAGAAAGAGCCAATAATGACATGGCCCTCAATTAATGTAAAATATAACAGCATCTAAGAAAAAGTGTTTCTATGCATCCAAACACTTCACAAAAGGTCTCTTTTATCACCAACTAAGAAAAATCAATAATACAACAAAAACTTTCCCGAACCCTAAAAATCAAATCAAATAAATAATTAAACCAAGTGCATCAACTTCCATTCCCTACAAGAAAATTCAATGCATTCACCCATATGAATAATGAATGTCCATCCAATCTTGATCAAGTAGTCTATAAAATATTAATTTTAATTTTAATTATATAATTAAAAATACTAAATTTAAATCTAAATCGTTTGATTTTGATCAAACGACCACTGATATTTTAAACGTGTGAACGGAGATTCACCGAATATAATGGAGCTAATCCCATTCCCTACACCCTATAAACACCATTACAAAGCAAAGAGCTTATCTTCATCATGAATGAAACTTCTACCCACTTTTGTAGTGACTATAACATTAACCAAAATTTGACACTAAACCAACCCAATCAATCTCATATCCACTCTCACTCACCCATTGCAAAATTGCATGTGTTAGATCTAAACTTTAACCACACTTAACTCTTTCTAATACTCATTCTATACAATCACACCCCTACCTCTCTCTCTCTCTCTCTCCAACCACACTTAACTCTTCCCCTTTCCCTCTAATACACATTCTATTGTATCACACTCTAATCTCTCCCTCTCAAATGTTTAATTTATTTTTATCTTTCTCATTGAGACAATTTCACAAACACATGGTAATCACAATCTAGATCAATTTCAAAACCCAAATACCCACAAAGAAAAATCAACAACCCATTTCACCAAATCCAATCTTCTCTTCATCATCATAACAAAAATCAAATTTTTCAATGGCCTTCGAAACTTTACTCATAAGAGTAAAAACCGCATTTTCAAACCCAAACAAAACGACACCGTCGTTTAAAACAAACCCAAAACGCATCGCCGTTTTAGCATTCGAAGTCGCCGGAGTTATGTCGAAGCTTCTCCATCTCTGGCAATCACTTTCCGACGCAAATATCGTTCGTCTTCAAAACGACATCGTTTCACTCGAAGGCGTTTTGAAACTAATCTCAAACGACAAGTCGTTTCTTCTCAAACTCGCTGTCGCTGAGTTTTGTGACTCGCTCCGACTCGTTTCTGACTCGGTCACTCGACTCAGTCAAAACTGCAACGACCCAATATTGAAAAGTTTCTACCGAGTTTTCACTGAGTTCGCTGACTCGGGGTTTGACTCAGTCGCGTGGACCCTCACAACCCCAAAAGAAATCGAATCAAAACATAGAAGAATGGAACGTTACGTGACTCTCACGTTAACTCTTCATAAAGAAATAGATGAGCTTTCACTTTTAGAAAGCACGTTGAGAAAAGCACTTCTCAACAACAACAAAAGCAAAAACAACAAAAACAAAATCAGTGATCTTGAGCAAAGGATTTTCTGGCTGAAACAAGAAGTGAAGAATCTCAAAGAGAAATCTTTATGGAACAAAGGTTTTGACAATGTTGTTCTTTTACTTGCAAGGTTTGTTTTCACTTTGTTAGCAAGAATTAAGGTTGTTTTTGGAATTGGTAATGGTCAAAGTCAAAGTCAACATTTACCTTATTTATCACGAAGTTTATCAGCTTCAGCCACTGTTCATCCATCTGATCAACAAAATCTTGAGAATTCAATGAATTTTGTATCTGGGTCATTAAAAAGTTTCAAACTTGATGAAAAAAAAGAGGATTTAAAAAGTGGGTTTTTTGATTCAAATTGCAAAAATCTTGAAAATTCAATAAATTTTGTATCTGGGCCATTAAAAAGTTTGAATATTGATGAGAAAAAAGAGGATTTAAAAAGTGGGTTTTTTGATTCAAACTGCATGGTGTTGAAACCACCAAAAGGTAGTTTAGGTGATTCAGCTTTATCATTACATTATGCTAATTTGATTATTGTTATGGAAAAGATGATAAAATCACCTCAATTAGTTGGTGTTGATGCAAGAGATGATTTATATGCTATGTTACCAAATAGTATAAGATCATCATTGAGGTTAAGGTTGAAAGGTTCAATTGGTTTTTGTGCTTGTGATCCTTTGTTGGCTAATGAATGGAAAATTGCTTTGGGAAGGATTCTTTGTTGGTTGTTACCTTTGGCACATAATATGATTAGGTGGCAAAGTGAAAGGAGCTTTGAAGAAAAGAGATTGGTTTTGAAGAAATCTAATGTGTTGCTTTTGCAAACATTGTTTTTTGCTGATAAATTGAAGACAGAAGCTGCTATAACTGAGTTGCTTGTTGGTTTGAATTATGTTTGGAGATTTGAAAGAGAAATGACTTCTAAGGCTTTGTTTGAATGTAGCAATAATTTTAATGGGTTTTTAAGTTTGTATAAATCCAACTAATAATAAGTACATGGTTTTTTTCCTTTCCAATTTTTGACTACAAGAACTTCCGAAGGTAAGGAATCCATTTTGGTAATTTTGTATTTCTATAAATATTATGATGGTTGGTTTTAGATGATGGAACTGAATTCAGATCCTTGAGGGTTTTTTGGTTCTAAGAAGTTTGTATATGAAATATAGATGTATGTAAAGGTGTATGAATTTTGAGCAAAATCTACAAAGAAATGGAATGGACTTTTCATGATTCACGGCTTCCATAATCTCAATGTGAAAATATTCCTATTGTTAAGGTATAGATATATTTTATCATCGAATGCTATTGACACTTATTTTAGTTGGGTTTAATTAATGAACCGTCATCACATCACAACTATTCATAGAGATGACTTTAAATATAGTTTTAGTAAAAGTAAACATTTTTAATAATTTAACGACTCTAATTAACTGACAGTGTAGAAATTCTCTTTACACTCACTCTGTATATAAATTTTAAATCCTTAATTAATTATCATCGTTTGGTTTGTATGACTGCATCAATAATTCTAGATTCAATTTGGTGTGATTCATGTGGTGAGTAATACACTACTAATTGTAATCAATACTCTATCTTGTAAGCATTAATTTCAACTATTTAGAGTGGAGTGGTCCCTCCTATTATTGAAAATGATACTTGATTAGTAGAATTATTTAATTATAAGAATTTAATTTTGAAGATAGATTGTGAATATAATTAGTTGAGCTAGATACTCAAAAGAGTTTGAAAAACAAGTTCAGGATTTGAACTCTTAACTACAAACATAACATAATAATAACTAACATTTGTTTGTCAAAAAATAAAATACAAAATAAATTAGACCATACTAAGTTTTGTTTGGCTATATAACACACAAGAAATGGAATATATTTGAATCAAAGTATATAACACTAACAAAGATGATTATTGTCAATAAAACCTTTAAATCTATTGAATTTTTTTACTAATAAAGTGTGATATATGGGATAAAATGCAAGGTCTTAATATATAAGAAACACACTTTGTAGCAAGACTAAGACACCCAACACTCAAATCCTTATATTATATGTGATTGATTTTAAGGTGCAGTCACTCTAGATCTATTTTAAAGATTCAATGGAAAGTTCTATTTTCTTGTTATTTTAATAGCAATTTAGACTCTCGAGTATATCTCAAATAAATGTATTATTTTCCTTAATGTGTTGATTCTTCTATGCCTTCTAATTGTTTATCATCACAACAAATCAATCCATCCAAAGGAAAAAAAGTATGATGGTAAATGGAGTAATCATCCACATTTACAATAATATTGTGAAGGCATTGGGGGTCTAATTATTTGATTAAATTATGCATAAGCATATAAAAAGGACAAAATCCAATTTTTTTGCCCTCAACTTTATTTTAAATCAATTAAATATATATATTTTTTTTGCCTTTAACTTGTTCATATCTATTGCTATATTTTAGTTTCCTTTGATCTCTTTTCTCATTACTTTTCCTCTTTTCCCTGAATCTTCTTTATACACATAGATAGATCATAGGTTTGTAGATAACACTTGGTCCAACTAAATTATAATTAAATGTCACTCCTATATCAATATGTATTATGACCCCCTCTAAAAAAAAATATTATAACTCTGCTTGGCCCCAACTTAACATCATTGGCTAATCAACTATTTGCATTTTTTTAGTGAATTTATACCATTGAATTTCATTGTCTTTGATCTTAAAGAAAAATAATAGTAAAGCTATTTATATACTTTTATCTAAGTTTTTTTTTGTTATTTCAAGAATAAAAAATTATTGTATTATTTTAGTAAAAAAAACAATTATTGTAGAATAAGATGACAGTAGTAAAAGAGATACATTAAGTCATTAACCCACTTCATTGTAGCAAAAACATCAAAAGAAAACATAACACTAAAATAATAATACATACACTACTAAGCACATCTACAACGGGGATACATCCCTTATTTAGCATCAAACTAAATAAGAACCCTAATTGCAGAGAAAAAAAATTGGATGCTTATTAAGGAGTGTGGCAATATATAAACTCTACGCTCTTTCTCTCTCTCATAAATGTTTATTGTTGAAATATAATGATATAAAATTGTTGGTGGAATCCATTTAAGAATTTTTATTTGAGAGACTGAATTGGAGGAAATATTAACATTAAAAAATTATAAATGAGTGATGTGTACACATGGACCCTTTAATCACCCAAAATGGATGATCTAAAGTAGCCAGAGTGAAGTGGGAAATAAGACTAATATGTCACTAACTTTTGTCAAAAGACCAAATTACCCTCCCATTTCATTGAATCAAACACAAAACTAATAAAAAATTATTCCCCTACCCTCCTCCTTTTGAACCAAACATGTCTCTATTTTCTCTCCTCCACTCATATCTCCTCATTAGAACCAAATAGACTTTTATCACTCAATTTCCTAACTTTTTTTACTTCAACCGTCAAATCATCCTTATATTCTCATAATAGACGAAGTTTTTATTGATTAGTGATATACATATACAACCATTGATCTTTGGAGCCAAGGAACAATGCTTATGTGAGAAAAGAAAAAAGAGAGAAAAATTAAATTGAAGACATCTTAAGATCAATGATAGATTATAAGAGATTCACAAGGCTTTTAAACCATTTAGTGGTGGCAGCTTCATGGAGTGGCCAAATACAAGTAATTACATGATACCAAAGGCAAAGTGATTGTTCATCCATATCTAATATTTAGTTAAAATATGTAACAAATACTGTTTTGTATTGAAATTTCTAATAAATTTATTAATCTCATTTTTTATTATCGAATCGACGTTTTTCACATCTTACCATAAGATTCGACAAAACACAGAAAATTATCTTACGTTTACAAGTGCTTCCAAATAATTGTAAAAATCCAAGACTTGAGAAACCATTTTTCTCGATTGAACCATCACAAGTTTCATTCAAATTGTACTTTCAATGTAATCTCTAGAGTACCCACATTTATCATAAATTAAAATTAAATTCAAAGAAAAAAGGAAATCCAATCTTGTACATAATCTCAACATACTATTTATCAAGAATGGGTAGTTATCGATCAAGAAAAAGAAACAATTTTTCAATATAATAATTAATAATATGCATTATAATGATAATAATTAAGTCACATAATATATTGAATAAAAAAAGTCACATCATAAATTCATAATAAAAAGATACAATCTTTTTCAAGAAAATATAGAAAACATCAATAATCTATATCTATTTATCTTCTATAGATTATAATCCATATTTTAATTTATCAATCACACTTTGTTACAACTTTTGGACCTATTTGTCTTCTCGATGATGGTAGAGTTGGTGAGAGTCATAGAAGCAATATCATTGCATATATTAAAGATGGGACTCTTTGAAACATCACCTTCAATATTTGATTTAGTAGTGTTGTCTTTGAGACTTTCTCTAAAACACTTTCCACAAATATTCTTAATACCGACGGCATCATATGAACCACATCCATTATTTGAACAAATTGGTGGAACCATATTTTTTTTACTTAGTTTTGATCTCAAGAAAAGTAGAAAGGTTTATGAAAGAAAAGTTGCAAGTTTGTGAAATTGTTGGATGATAATTGAATAGGCTGTCTTAATTTATAGGGAATACTAGCAAGATGGTTATCACTAATAATAGATCATATTCAATTAGGAATCTTGGAAACTGCATTTATTTTATTTATTGACATGAGAAAATGTAGGAAATTTATATTGACGTAAGAAAACTTATTGTTATCCAATTTTAATTTTAAATAATTTTTTCTTTTGTATTTTAAATGATCTTTTTATTATTTAGTTTTTCTTTATAAATTAAATAAAAGATATAGGAGAAATTGTATTGACCTCTCCTGATGTCTTGACATTCACAAATCTTATAGTTTTCAAAAAGCAGTCATTTCCCTATACTCGCTAAAAAAAATTGTATCAGACATATTTTCTTGGACATATTGTTCACTATATAACATAGTTATAGTTTTCACTTTAATATGCAGAGGTAAAATCATAAATCCGATATATGCGATTTAAAATGTATAGATTTGACCTAATGACACAATAGAAATGTGCATTCAAGTATTTCTTTTGTGAATGATAGATAAAGATGTAAGTGTGGCAGAAAAATAATGTTTGACACAATTTTTGTGTGAATACATAGGAGATAAGTGCATTTTAAAAACTAAAAAGTGTGAGTGTCATTTAAAGAGAACTCATAAAAGGTCAATGTAATTTATCGCTAATTATTTTCTACATTATCACACCAAACTTAGAGTTCTTAATCATTCCGCTATGAGTTTTCGGAGGTATAAAAAAGTCTCCAGACCAAGTCAAAGGCAATGCAATTAACTTAGTTAAAGCTAATTAGTTAAGTTGCTATCTTTTATTATTTCTTAATCCTATAACTAATGTACTAAACTTTTCACGCTCAATTCTCCGTAATACTATCCTAAAAGAAAACTTCTAACAATCCAGCCATTATTAAATGCACTTATAACTTCTCACGTATATCAAATTTCACATATTATAAAATATGCAATCAATGTATTTCCGTAATTTCAAAAATGTAATCAATGCACTTCACTCGAGAAGAATATATGTCACTCTAGGTGTTTGCATACAATTCTCCATAAACTTAAAATAAGTGTTCACTTATATTCCCAAAAGGTCAAAAGTTCAAAGTTGACATGATATTCCTTCCTCGGAAATTTACACCAGTCACCCAACATTAATTACATCAGTCGTCCATATTAATTACATATAACAATTATTAAACTACCTTGAAAATTTACATATGTCATCCAATTTATTTATGTGCTTTTCTCCAAGCATAATGTATTACATGAATTCCGGCTATAATTAACTTTTGTTCATTGACTAATCTAATAATAACTCATGTCTATTTATGTGTTCATTCATTATGAACATTCATCATAATAGTGGACGGTTCCACTACTATCATTCCTCGGAAATTGACACCAACCGCCCAACATTAATTACACCAACCGTCCACATTAATTACATACATCATTTACTAAACTACCTCGAAAATTTGTAAATGACCTAACTCATTTATTGGTTTTTCTCCAAACACAAATTTCCATTAGTATTTGCTTTGGTCCACTCTTTTTCTCCCTAAAAAAAGTAAACATGTCATTTCCGTCACTCATAATCTATTTAAATCCTCAATATAATTATCACTGATTCACTCTCTTTCTCCCTTAGATAAGTATAATTGTTGTCCAACTTCTTAAATTTCTTTTCTCCATTCATAACATAAATGATGAACAAATAATGCATGTGCATATAACTATATATGCATGCAACAATTTGGTCCAAGTTATTTGGTTTTGAGTTCCTTCCATTTGATTTTATTTCCTTCGAATTACTTGATCATTCATGATGGCCTTCAACAACTTTGTTCGAACATTTCATTTCACTAGATAATTGAATGTTGTGTTAATTTATAAGGGATACTAGCAAGATGGTTATCACTAATAATAGATCATATTCAATTAGGAATCTTGGAATATTATATTGACGTAAGGAAACATATCGTTATCCAATTTTAATTTTAAATAATTTTTTTGTTTTGTATTTTAAATAATATGTTTATTATTTTGTTTTCCTTTATAAATCAAATAAAATATACAGGAGAAATTGTATTGACCACTCCTGATGTCCTGACATTCCCATATCCTCTAGTTTTCAAAAAGCAGTCATCTCCCTATACTCACTAAAAAAAATTGTATCAGACATATTTTCTCGAACATATTGTTCACTATATAATACAGTTATAGTTTTCACTTTAATATACAGAGGTAAAATCATAAGTTCAATATATGCGATTTAAAATGTATAGATTTGTCCTAATGGCAAAATAGAAATGTGCATTCTAGTATTTTTTGTGTGAATGATAGATAAAGATGTAAGTGTGGTAGAAAAATAATGTTTGACACAATTTTTGTGTGAATACATAGGAGACAAGTGCATTTTAAAAACTAAAGAGTGTGAGTGTCGTTTAAAGAGATCTCATAAGAGGTCAATCGTCCCCCTATGAGTTTTCGGAGGTATAAAGGAGTCTCCAGGCCAAGTCAAAGGCAATGCAATTGACTTAGTTAAAGCTAATTAGTTAAGTTGTTATCTTTTATTATTTCGTAATCCTATAACTAATGTACTAAACTTTTCATGCCCAATTCTCCATAACATTATTTCGTAATCCTATAACTAATGTATATCAAATTTCACATATTCTAAAATATGCAATGAATGCATTTCCATAATTTCAAAAATCTAATCAATGCACTTCACTCGAGAAGACATATATGTCACCCTAAGTGTTTGAATACAATTCTCCATAAGCTTAAAATGAGTGTTCATATATATTCCCAAGAGGTCAAAAGTTCAAAGTTGACATGTGATATTCCTTCTTCGGAAATTTATACTAGTCGCCCAACATTAATTACATCAGTCGTCCATATTAATTACATATAACAATTATTTAACTACCTCGAAAATTTACATATGTCGTCCAATTTATTTACGTTCTTTTCTCCAAGCATAATGTATTACATGAATTCCCGCTATAATTAACTTTTGTTCATTAACTAATGTAATAATAACTCATGTCTACTTATGTGTTCATTCATTATGAACATTCATCATAATAGTGGACATTTCCACTACTATCCTTTCTCGGAAATTTACACTAACTGCCCAACATTAACTACACCAACCGTCCACATTAATTACGTACATCATTTACTAAGCTACCTCGAAAATTTGTAAATGACCTTAACTCATTTATTGGTTTTTCTCCGCACACGAATTTCCATTAGTAAACATGTCATTTCCTTCACTCATAATGTAAACATGTCATTTCCTTCACTCAAAATGTACTTAAATCCTCAATATAATTATCACTGATCCACTTTTTTTCTCCCTTAGATAAGTATAATTGCTGCCTAACTCCTTAAATTTCTTTTCTCCATTCATAACATGCACGATGAACAAATAATGCATGTGCAATGCAATAATTTGGTCCAAGTTATTTGGTTTTGAGTTCCTTCCATTTGGTTTTCTTTCCTTCGAATATCTTGCTCATTCATGATGGCCTTCAACAACTTGTTTTTGAACATTTCATTAGAGTAATCCGAAAAGCATATTTATACTTCATATTATTCAAACAAATACATTGTAAACATTGCAGAATATATGATTTTATTGATCACAGGAATTTAATGTCTAATCCACATTAATGTTTGTTTGATAGTTTCATGAGAACCAACAATATTAATAAACGAATGTCTGCGTATGAAGAATTATTCATGGATGCTATATCAGATAAAAATGTCCCAAAGTTTTTTTTTTTTTTTTATCATACTCTTATTATAAACTTTTCAACTTTATTTGCATTGTTCATTCTAATCTAACTAATAACTACATGCATGTCATGCTCCGCTTAATATATAATCATTATTTAAGATTTTGATATATGTTGCATGTCTTGCTCCGCTTAATATATAATCATTAACTAATAACGCGTTTCACATGTTTAAATATATTGTTGAATACATAATCATTATTTAAGTTTTTGATTAGATTATAGATCCGCTTAATGTCTTGCTCTATATTTATTTTTTGGTTTAAATATGTCTTTGATCTCTGCAAATATACCACTTTTTGATTTTAGTCCCTGTAAGTTTTTTTTTATTTTTTATTTAATCCCCGTAAAATTAGAGACAGTCGGTTTTGGTCCTTACACTAATAGAAAATTGAGTTTTTAATACACCGAATTAAGTTGTTTACGTGTTACCAGACTTAACAAAATGAGGTCGTGACAATTTTATAAATATGTGAAACGCGTTTAATACGGTTATATTGGCAACCGACTTAAGAGATACGGTAAAAATAAAAAATTAATATAATCCATCTTTCTCTGTGTTTAAGTCAGTTACTTGAGTAAACGACTTAATAAAATAAGGCTGTGACAATTTTGTAAATATTTAAAACTTGTTTAATGCGGTTGTATTGATAACCGACGACGTAAAAAACATTAAAGATTCCTTATACTTAGCGGTTTATCTTCCCGCTTCCCTAACCTCTGCGCTCTAAACCTTCAGCTTCTATTCCCTAACCCCCATATCGTGAACACTTACGACCTGGGTTCTAACTTCCTGCCTTTTTTCTAACGTCGACTTCACACCAACACATCTTCTTCTAACGTCGACTTAAAATGTACATTTTAACCGACTTAAATAGGTAAAATTGCACTAGTGCTAAAAAAAGATCTGATAAACTGTCATGATACGTGGACCTATAAATACACACCGAGACATCATCTTTTATGATATATTAAAAATTAAAATATTTTATATTATTAATTAATAAATTTATTTATTGATCATTTAATAATTAGTGTTATTTTATAAAGAATATGAATAAAAATTAAAAGAAGGGTTTAGGGGTTTTTGGAATACTCTTCATTCTATTAATGTTGTTTTGACGTTAGGGACCAAAGTCGATCGTCTCTGATTTTACAGGGACTAAATTCAAACAACTTACAAAGACTAAAATAAAAAAGTAGTATATTTGTAGAGACCAAATACATACTAAAAACTTATTTTTTACTTCTTACTTTTTTACATACAAATTTCTATACAAAAAATTTACATATGAAAAACTCAATGACAACATTGATAACATCATTCAACAATTCAATAAACATATAGATTGATAATTTGGTTTTAATAAATCATTGAGCTATGACATATGCTTATGTACAACGTTATGAATAAAAACAATCAAGTCTAGACCAATACGAAGTAAGGTATGTTTTCGAATGATTCCCTTTTTCAACAAATTAAAATCAGCTTAAATCATTTAATTTCATGTGCTTCTTGCATTGAATAAACCAATTCAGTATTCGTGGAAATGGACTATTCTTGGATTTGGCAATCAATAAATAACGAAAAACCCTTGCTTGATTCAATGCACATGTTGCAACTTGCAAGGTCCTTCTTTAAGGTAAATGATAGAACAAGAATTTCATGAGTCTTATGTTACTCGGTATGAACACATCTTTAGCACATGTGCATTTTTTGTGTGGTTAAAAAAAGGATTCATGAACTTAAACGATTATTATTATGTCTCTGAAGTAGAAATATCAATTACAAAAAAAGGGGTTTGAATTGTGATCACTTTTTAAAATCTTAATTCCTGAACTTTATTCAAATTAACTCAAGATCAATCTTGATTTCAAAAAGAAAGTCGAGAACGTTCTGGGTGAGTTAGAGATAAATAAAACATATTAGTTCTAAGTGCTATGTGATCGGTGAGTGAAAAATAAATAAGGATAAGAAGATCACAAAGTGATGTATTTTGGTTCACCCAATGTGGGCTACGTCTAGTCCTCACAATTTATGAGATTTTCCACTAATGTGCTTAGCACTAGAACATTTTTTCTTTCACACTATCTTTATCACTCTTGATTAGTTTCAGAATTCACCTTTCAATCCTTAAAGGATTTTTACAGTTACCTTTTAGTCCAAAAAGGAATTTTACAATTTACCTTTTAATAACTAAAATGATTTTTACAACATATTCAAACTATCTTGAGAGATAGACTTGAGTTACAAATGATGTATATGATAAAAGAGTTTAGGATAAAAAAAACAACTCAACACTTGTTTGATATTGATTATCAACAAGATGTCAATAAAGTGATCCTTGAATATAATGAGAGAGAGTTGTAGTTTTGCTTAAGAGAAGAATTTTGTTGGTTGAGTATGAATACTTAAGTATGGAATGATTCCCTTTAAATCTCTTACATTTGTCTTCTCCTTGATGTTCCTTTTATAGACGAGGAAAAGATTAAAAAGGCTCAATATAGCTGTTACTGAACCTCTGCAAGTTGTTGGTTCAGATTGAAGTCTATTAAATAGATGTGCTATTTGGTCCAAAATATTCTTTTACAAAACCAGAACGTTCTTGCTTATGTGTTTTATGGAGAACGTGGATGAGTGATTGAATGGACTGTGAAATGTCAGTCTTTTAACTCAGAAGCATGCAGAGCTTTGTACAAAAGGATGCAACAATAATGTACTCATGTCCTTGTTGTCCTTGCTCATAACTCATCAATTTGGAGATCAATCTGGTCATCAGTCTATAGGTTGTTTTGCTTGTTTGAACCTTCAGCTCGAGTTATGAGCTTGATTATTGATTTGAGCAGTCTTGATTCTCTTTAACTTGAGGTTTGGACTGTGGAGAATGATCTGTCTTAATTCTATCTTTAAAAGGGAATAACCAAATTTTTCTTCTGATCAATCTCCAATTCAAGTAAGACATGATGTTCTTCATTTCTTTCATGGTGAGATCATTGATCTTTGTATGAATATATTTGATCACCTATTTTTGAATAAATCGCTCAAAAACACAAGTTAAATAGCATCATAATCAGAATCATGATTAGTGGTTAACTAACTGTTTATTTATCCTCAAAAACTTGATTTGAGATTTTGCCTCAATAGTCTCTTCCACCACTTCATATATGTGCATGTTCCAATAAAAAAATCAAATGGTTAGATAAACATGAGTATTATAAGGTTTGAGTAGGTATTATTTCATTTTACCTGTTAAAAAGATTTAGACATACATTCTCTAATTATTGATGATGAAGGTCAAGAAACAAATATTATTTCTAATTGATTTTAGAAATTTTATCTCAAATTAATTAATTAAAAATTCTATAAAAACAACATTCATTTTTATTATTTGTATTTTATTTTATATTTCTGTTGAAAACATATATTGTTATACTTTTATATTAATTTAACATGCTTTCATTAATATTGTTTTTAGTTTTTGCATGACAAATTTTTTCATTGATCTGTTCATTGTGCGAGTATAAATCTTGTTAATATATAATTCAGTTAGTTATGTTAGTTAGTCCTAACTAATTGATTCTGTTTCTCTATCATATATACATATATATATACTCTTAACGGTTTAATCAATAAAATAATTAATGAATATTCAGTCAAATTAGTTTTCTCTCATGATTTAGAGGACCTCAATAGAATTCATGAGATATATGTAATTCTATTTTCATTTAGGTGCTAAAATCAAAGATCATTTATCTTTTGTGTTAGTGGCAAAGATTATTTATCTTATTATTTATTATACATGAGAGGGAAACGATTATTTCCAAGAGTAATTTTTTTAATCAACCAAACGATATTTTATATAAAAATATTCCAATTTCAGGATGTGTCAGAATCAAAACAAATTGAGAGTTAAACATAAC
>JBBPBP010009780.1:26597350-26616477 GCA_037974735.1 Cicer chorassanicum | reverse complement strand
GTTTAACTGCAGTTTTCATCTTTTTATTTTTATTGATTTACGAAATTGGTCTCATATTTTAAAATTCAACAATTTTGGACTATCCTTTAAATTTTTTAACTAAAAAAAGGAGATGTGACATATTTTAAACGTATACAATACGATGACGTTGAATGATTAATATCCATGTAATTGCAATAAAAACCTCTTAAAACTTCAATTTCTACTTCTAAAATTATTAATTTTTGTAATTTAATTAATAATATTTAAATAATTAATATATTGAAATGGTTCTACATCATGATATTGTATATCACTACATCTAAAATATATTAAATCACTATATTTTAGTTAAAACTATCCAATTTTAAAATAAGAGAACCAATTCTATAATTAATGAAAATAATCAACTTATCAACTTTTGATTACTAAGTTTAATTTTAAGTAAAACATCAATTAAAGTGCACGAGCAAAATTTTAAAAGGATTACAATTGAAATTCTCCTTTATTGTGACTATTCATTTCACTTCATATATATGATGCAAGAAAAATATTTGTCAATGAAAAATATTTTCTTTGCGAAATAACAACTTTGTAACTAGCATAACTGCCCAAAAATCTAGTATGCAGGCCTAGTAAGTCGATTACACGCTTGTCAATCCACTTACACGAGTTTGAAAAACAATTTTCATTGCATCAATGTGAATCATTCACACACGTGTAAGTCGATTTACATAACTCCTCAATTTGATGGTAACTCGATTCACGTGATAGGTGAATTGATTCGCCACCTTTTCTTTGATGATTGTAAGTCAATAAATAACTCAAAAAGTCGATTTACAAAGTTAAAAATAATTTAGAAAAGGTTTTTATGGGTTCAAAATTTGGAACCCTATACCTCCCAATACCACCGTTAATTCAATTAAGGATATCATTTTGGATAATCAGAATGCTTGGATTGTCTTGCTCTCGGACTCCCCAACATGGAATTGGTGCAAAATCTTTGAGGTGACCGAAGTAAAAATTGCTGCCGAAAGCTGTAGTATGGAATAAGGTGTTAGAATGGCTTGAATTTTGATAATTCCTCCGATTACAATTATAAAAAAAAAAGTGACATCAAATCTTAATTTATAATATAAGTAAAAGTTAATTATTTTTAAATTATTTAAAATTAATATTTGTAATGTACCATTATTTAATAAAAAAATATTTGATGTCAGTAGTTGAATGTTTAATATTAAAAAAACAATTTAATAAATTTAATTTATAGAATTTAAAATATTAATTGCACTTAATTAATTTTTTGATAATCATAAAAATAATTATTTTTATTTACATTAGTGTTCGGAAAGAGTATTACTCTTTTAAAATATACTCTTCAAAAGGTACATCGTATCAAAAGATTATCGTTGTCATAGTTCATTTTATGGGGTAGGAATCGGTTGTACTTGTGAATCGGTGGAATAACACTACTTTGATACCGTATGACACTATTTTGACAAATTACTCGAAATTTAATCACCACACCGATATTTATCATAAATTAAAATTAGATTTAAAGCAAAAGGAAGATTTAACGCAAAAGGAAATTTAATCACCACACCGATATTTATCATTAATAACAAACCATGTTCAATTAAAAAACGTAAATTTTTTTCGAAAACCTTGGAAACGTTTTTTTTTAATAAGATAATAAAATCTAGGACACTTATCGTTATTAATTTTATTTTGAAATAGTATCTTTATTTTGCTTTTCCATTATAAATTAAATAAAAATTATATGGTTTATCCATTATATATGTATTTCAGGTGGCCCAAAGTGTATTGTCAATTAATCAATCATAGTTTTATAAGTAAAGTAGACGTGGCAGCATCATTTAGGCGATGTTTCTTAATATAAGAGAGTTAATGTATTTTTTTAAATTTACGTGACTTCATTAATTTAAATTTGATGTATTTTTTTTCTTCGATTTAATTTATTTTTTTCTTCATGTTATTAATATAATTTACTATTTTTAATTATAATTATTTTTATTTATTAGATCCGGATAAAAAATATGAGGAAGTTGTTAACAAAATAGAATTAAATGACTAATTTATATGTCAAATAAGATAAAGTTGTTATAATAATATAAATTTATCAACTTGTGGAGTTGTTAAAATAATATAACACGATTATTTGTTTTGACAAATCTACTCAACCATATTTTTTTTCTTCAATTTAATATATTTCATTTTATTTTATTAATAGTATTTTATTTTTTATAATATTTTAATTATTTTTAATTTAGTAAATAAACAATAAATTAAAAAAAAATTCTTCACCTAATTGCAGACGTCATAAAAAGTACGACATTTTGATATTTTTTTGTATTGTAGGACATTATAGTTACTTTATAAAAAAAAAAGGAATATTCTAATAAATTAACCGGAAATCGATCGATCAAAAGAAACAAGGTTTCAATAGTACCATGCACAATCACTTCACATAATTTATCCATGATAAAAAAAAATTAATATTCTATAACAAATTCATAAAATATTAAAAAAAAAATATTGCAGTTATTTAATAAGAAAAAATAGAAAAAATCACTGATCTACATATATTCATCTCTTATATAGGATCCATCAACGACAACCATAAAACTACATTCAAACCCAATTTGTCTATTTTTTGTTGTTATTATTTTCGCATACATTTGTATATATTTGTATTCTTCGTGATAGTACGATTGGTGAGAGTCATAGAAGCAATATTAGTGCATAGATCAAACACCGGATTCTCCGAAACATGACTTTCAACCTTGGAATTAGTGGTGTTGTCATCGAACCATTCTCTGAAACACTTTCCACAAATATTCTTGATACCAGCAGAATCATAAGAACCACATCTATTATTCGTACAAAATGGTGCCAAAACATGTTCTTCATTATTTGATTTAGTGGTGCCGTCGAACCATTTTCTAAAACACTTTCCACAAATATTCTTGATACCGGCAGCATCATAGGAACCACATTCATTGTTCGAACAAATTGTTGGAACCATGTTGTTTCACTTAGTTTTGATCTCAAAAAAATATTGGCTAGCAAATTTGGAGAAGGGGGAGGTTTAGGAAAAAAAGTTGCAAGCTTGAAATTGTTGAACGATGATAGAACAATTAAGTTGTGTTAATTTATAGAGGATATTGGCAAGATATGCTTATCACTTATAACAAACCATGATTAACTAGGAATCGTATCTTTTATTTTTTTTAGAAAATCTCGGAAACTGTTTTTAAAAGATAAAAATCTAGGAATAATCAATTTTATATTAAATAATATCTTTTCATTATTTTTCGTTATAAATTAAATAAAAATTATATCTTTTATCCATTAGGTATTTTGATTAAATAAAACATAAAAAAATTAAATAAAAAAAATTAATTCACTTACATTAACTACAAATTAGGTATTTTGATGTGAAAAAAAAAATAGATTAAAGAAACAAAGATCCTCCTCATGGATTCTTTTATTTTTCAGGTTTTTGTTTTTATCTTGGTGTAAAATGGATTAAAAAATAAAACAAAATTGCTATTGAGTAAATCTCTCCTCAGCACTTCTTTTTCTATTTCTTTATGCAGTAAAATCCCCCTTCTACATTTTTCTTTTCTCAGAAAAAATCTCCTCTTTTTCTACGTTCTGTTTTTTTCTCCCGGTTTGATTTTTCATTTATCAATTTATAGACTAAAAGAATAAATTTTGTGTCCGTGACATAAATTAATTATAATTTTTTTTATTGTATTGGAGAAATTATAAAATTGTGTAGAGATGAACAAGGAGGTTGCCTGACTCCATAATCTATTTTTTGGGTTCTTTTTTTATTATATTTTTGTTTTATTACTTTTAGACCAATTGTAAATTCAATATTTATGTAATATAAACTCAAATTTAAGTCTGATTTATGAAATGGTTATTTTTTTAAAATTTATAATAGTAAATGCAAAATATTAAAATTAAACATGTTATTACTTATTTTGAAAATATTTTTTAATTGACGGTATAATTTGATTTTGAACCGTAGACAAAAGATAAAAACCTGATATTCTGACTAATTCAATTAGCATTAAACTCTTTCCGACGAATGACAGAAGAAAAACTAGCAAAATTTCATCACAATTTCAAATTAATTTAAATTTGATCTAATCTTAATTTAAATTTTAAATCAAAACAAAACTAATCCTTTAATCAATCTTAACAAAAAAATTCTAAAATAGTCCTAATTAAATTTTGAATTAAAATTAACAATATTAAAATAAAAATTAGTCTTGGAAACCATATTTTAGGTTCAAAAGTTGATTATGCGTAAAGAATGTATCCTACCACATCGGTTAGCTATAATTATTTGTGCAAAGTTACTGTTAATTTATATAAATTTATTTCTTTTTTTCAAAATACAAATATAATATTTTTTACGAAAAGAATTTAGAGATAAAAGTTTATTTAAAATATAGAGGGAAAAATATATATATTTTTTTTATTATTATGTTTGACAAGAGTGTGATCTTACTCCTACACATCTCTTGGTGCGATAGAGATATTAAATCTACGTAGTTTTTAGGTAGAAAATTTAGATACGTTAGTTGCTTTTAAATCAATGAGTTTTGTTGCGATAAAATGGTTTGAAAAAAAATATTTTTGGTACGATGAAGGAAGAAAAAAAGGATTTTGAGTACAAAAGTGCTTACGACGAGTGAGTCCATTATTCATTTGGATTTGGTTAAAAAAGTTTAATATTTGTCACAACTCAAACTGTCGCGGCCTAAAATTTCGAGTGTTTCTCGAATTCAATGGAGTCGCCACCAAAGTTTATTTTAAAATACGGACAATATTGGAAAACCCTTAAAAATAAAAATAAAATAAAATAAAATAAAATAAATGGTCTTTGAAACCAAATTTTGAGTTCGGGAGTCGATTATGCGTAAGGAAGGTATTAGCACCCTACGACATCCGTTAAAAAAACGGTTACCTATAATTAATTGTGCGAAATTAATATTAACTTAAATATATTTATTTCTCTTTTTTTTTTTAAAATGCAAATATAATATTTTTATGAAAGTAATCTAATGATAAATATACATGTAAAATATAGAGAGAAATTTTTTTTTCGTTATTATGCTTGACAAGAGTGTGATCTTGCTCCTAGGTATCTCCCGGTGCGATGGAGAAATCAAAGCTACGTAGTTATTGGGTAGAAAATGTGGATGTGTTGATTGCTTTTAAAGAAATTGTGTTTTGTTGTTGATAAAAAAAAGTTTTGAAAAAGAATTTGTTTGATTTGAATAATATTTTAATCTGCAAGTTTTAAGACTATTTAGTCGTACAACTCGTGTCTCGAAAAATTTTAGGAGTAAAAAGATGTCACATCTAATTTAATCCTTTTAAGAATATTTATTATTTTTTTGATTTAGATATGAAGCTTTAAAAAATGTCAAATAGTACAAATTGTGTATTAAAATTTTAAGGGGTAAAAAGATGTCACATCTAATTTAATCCTTTTAAAAATATTTTATCATTGCTTTCTTTTTTTAAAAAAAAAATAGATACTAAAGTTCAAGTGATTCTTCCAAATATTTTACTATTCAATAAATGAGAAACATAGTTCGTTTTAAAATTAAATAGCACAACCCAAACAAAAAAATGTTATAATATAAAATAAATGATATTTATCGCTAATTAATTATATTCACAATTATTTACGTTAAACAGAATTATTTATATTAAATGGAATAAATATGATTTATTAGCTAAATAAAATAAACATATGGAACAATAATTATTAGCTAACGTGAATATAGGTACAACGCATGAAGTAAGGATCTGACCAAGCAATTTTTCAATGTGAATATAGAAATTGCAATTTTTCAATGTAAATATAGAAATGGGAAGAAAACTATTATACTCTCTGACCAGCAGTTTTACAACGCACAAAAACACAGAAATCTCAAACAAAAAAAATCCCAACACACATAACACATTTTAAGCAAAAAACCCCCACCAAACCACAACCAAACCACAAAACCCAACCAAACCCCAAGCACCACCGTTTACACAAACCCAGACAAAATTTACATAAAGCCAGACAAAATGCAAACCCAGACAAAATTTACACAAAGCCAGACAAAATGCAAACCTAGACAAAATTTACACAAAGCCAGACAAAATCTCATCTTTCTAGTTTTAAATCTTAGTTTCTAAAGTTTACATACTTCAATAGTGTACAGTTTGAACAATAATAGAATGAGAAAATACATGCCTTTCCGGATGCCGATGAAGATCGAAGGGTGGTGAGCAACGTTTTTTCGGGTGTCTTTCCGGATGCCGGTGAAGATCGGCGGTTGTTAAAATGGGGTGTTGTTAAAATGAGTTTGAATGTGTTTATTGGTATGGATTTTCTTCCCTTTTGATTTTTTGTGTTACTCTCTCTTCTATAACTCTTGAATTTTCTCTCCCAAAAAAAATCTCCCTTTTACCATATTTTTGTGTCAATTTATAGATTAAAAGATTAATCCTTGTGTCCACAAAATAAACTCAAGCTCTGGTTTGTAGGATGTAGCGATTTTGAAAGAGACGTGTTGCTTAACTGGTTGCGTGTTGAGACTGATATTGAAATGAAAATGGGTATGGCATGTTGCAGAAAGGCATGGTATTGAAATGAAACGGACAGGGCTTGGTATTGAAATGTTTGTGACATCAGTACTTTTAGGTTCACAGCTATCACTCGATTGATGATTGGCCAAGTGGGAGGTAATTTCATAATTCCATGGTACCGCCTTGGTATTTTTATAAGGAAAAGGAGTTGGGGCTTGGACAATTATTGTATTGGGCCTGTGAAGAGTTGGTTTAAGATTCTCTTTTCTATAGAGGATTTCCAATGGTCTTTGGAAAGATCCACTATTTTCCATGCACGACTTTATGGTCAACACATGATCATCTTTTGCACACTGGTATATCTCATCTTCAATGGCATTGACAGAGGTATCCCCATGACCCGGCAAAGGGTTACTCCCTACGTTGGGACCGTCTTCCTTGAAGGTAAGCCATTTTGCATTGATCAGTTCTTGCACTTTAGATTTTAAGGCTTGACAATCTTTGATGGAATGCCCTACGGCTCTTGCATGGTATTCACATTTGGCATTTGGGTTGTACCATTTTGGGAATGGTGGTTCCAGAGGTTTCATTGGTCTTAGGACTACCATTGAATTCTGGAGTAGGTGAGGCAACAATTGGCTATATGTGATGGGAATCGGGTCGAAACGGGTTATCTTCTTTTCTCGATTAACTGGTGGTCTGTAGTTATTCGGGATTGGATTTTGGTTCCATTGGTTTTGTTGTGAAAATGCAGCAGTTGGTGGTTGGACCAAAGGTGGTTGATAATAAGGTGGCCTTGAAGGGTGATATTGGGGGTATGGAGTTTGTGAGGTCGCAACCACATATGGATAAGGAATGTAGGGAATTTGGGATATCGGAGGCTGAAAATTCAGAGGTCGATAAGAATTCATGGCTGGAGAATAAAAGACCATTGGGTTTGCCATTACAGCGTTAGCATCCTCTTCTTTCTTTTTTGGGAATCCCATTTGGGGTTTCTTCACACCACTTGTTGCACATACGATCTTGCCACTCCTCATTCCACTTTCTATTCTTTCTCCTATCATGACCATGTTAGAAAAGTTTGATGACATACTCCCAATCATCTTATCATAAAAGGGAGACTGAAGAGTATCCATAAACATACCAACCATTTCCCTTTCAGATAAAGGAGGATCTACTTGCGATGCGACTTCTCTCCACCGTTGTGCATATTCTTTGAATGTTTCATTGTCCTTTTTCGACGAATTTTGCAATTGTGTCATGTCAGGAGCTATGTCAATGTTATACCTGTATTGTTTCAGGAAGGCATCAGCCAAATCTTTCCATGAAAGGATTCAATTTCGCTCGAGATGCATATACCAATTTAATGATGCCCCACTTAAACTGTCTTGAAAAAAATGGATGAGAAGTTTGTCATTATGAGCATGAGAAGCCATTTTTCTACAATACATGGTCAGATGGTTTTTAGGGCATGTGACACCTCTGTATTTTTCAAACTCAGGTATCTTGAATTTTGAAGGGATCACCACATCGGGAACCAAGCACATATCAAAAGCTTCGAGACCATAGACATTACTTCGTTCAATTGCTTTTAATTGTTCTTCTAAAACATGAAATTTTTCTTTCGACTGTGTATCGTTACCAACATGAGGTTGTTGCCAATTTCCATTAGCATCCAAATGGGGTACTTGGGGTGCACTAAATGGAATGTTTTCTGAAGGTATAGTGTTTTGGGGTGGCACGTAGCCCTCAGGAGATGGGATTTGCGGTTGGTTTAGGCTTTGAGAGTTGATATTTGAATGGTTTGGATTATTGTCCATGGGATTGATGACTAAGGGTGGAGTATAACCATGTGGGAGACCATACATAGGAAATTGCATGGCTGGCGCGCGAAATTGTTGGGTAGTTGGGGTAAAGCCTGGTGGGTGAGACGGGGTAGCTTGGTGTTCTTCATTTGTAGTTGGAGGGTTCCCATCTGTATTATTCTTCGTTGTTAAAGCTTGTATAGCCTCTAGGATTCTATCAACCTTGTCCTTCAATTGGCTAACATCCGCTCTCATCACTTCTTGGTTTTGCTCAAGTTCGTCAATGATCTTGGAGTTTGCGCGAGTCCGATAAGGGTGTCGGGGAAACAGCTTTATTGATTTTTTTTTTCTGAAAGATCATATGATGCTAGTTAAAAAAAATGAAGATTTATATGTATGCATGTGGGTATTAAGGAACCATTGATTTCGCAACCTAGGCACAAACATCTTTTTAGAAAACTCAAAACAAATTTTTTCATTGATAATCAAAAAGGGTACAAGTGCAACATTTCTCTCTATATCTGAAATACATTGTTTCTATCGCTCTCGGCGAATTAAACTATTCATTGCTTCTATCAAACTATTACAATGTTGAATGAAAGTAATAATCTCAGCAGGTGTGACAGATGGAACTATGCTTGCTTCTGCTTTCCTTAAGAGTACGGGAACCCTTTCGATGGCTTGGTTGGCTATGGAAGTGAGTTTTTCACAACGATCCATCCACATTATCCCTTCTTGCCCAAGCATCTCTATTGCCTCCACTTGTTCCATCATTCGGTTTCTTAACATATTTGCTTCCTCTTGTTCCTTCAACCACGCATCTCGGTACATAGCAACAACTTCTTGTTTCTCAATTTTTTCTTCTTCTATCCTTGTCTTATATTCTACTACCACTCTCTCCAACTGTTGTTTCAAATCTTCCAATTGTCTCTTCGCATTTCTTTCACTGTTTTCTGAATCTTTCAACCATTTTCTCAACTTTTCAACCTCCTCTCGTGCCTGGTCTCTTTCTTGTCTTCTCAAACATAAAGACTCGTCTGAAGCCCTTAAATTGCATTGAAGCTTGAGCTTATAATCCTCCTCTACCTTTGCCCTCTTATTTGATCTTTCAAGAGAAATTGTCTTCTGCTCATTTTCCAATAGGGCGAACTCATATGCTCGACGGACTACCATCAACTCTTCTCGCATATTCTTCTTTTCCTCTTCCGCCTCTAGAATTGATGCTTGCAACTTCTCAATTTCTTCACTAACGATAATGGGTTGCATTGGTGTTTCATCAACCACCTCAGATGTACGACGAAAAGGCAACTTGATCTTTTGAGCCCTATTCTTGACCCACTGTCGGTAACAATCATCTGCTCCACAACTTCTACTTCCAAGTTCCTTCCCTTTTCTGATTATCGTCTTCCAAGATTGACGTACTCTCCTCAAATCTTCAATGTTTTCTAAACCCATGTCATAAAGAATAAAAGGGGTTATTAGTTTTTGCATTGGTTCTCCTATGATAGGATACCCAAGTTGCCTCAAGGCCAATACTGGATTATAATTCACACAACCTCTAGTCCCCATAAGCGGCACATTAGGGAATGTTCCACATTGGTATATTACTTCTTTTACCTCTCGCCATCTCGCATACCATCGAACTGTATTTTCATTAAGATCTACCAACCTCTGAGCCCATTCTCGATCATCCTTTATGTCAACACAACAATTCTTGAAATCATTGATAGGGCAACGCTTTTGGCACCCACTATCAAACATATGATTCACCAACCAGATGTACAAAACAGGTAAACAACACAAAATTCGTTTGCCTTTTTTTCATGACAATAATTAAGTGTATAGTACACATCAGCGAGGACAGCTGTTGTAGGATTTTCTCCTCTATTCTTCAAAGCTAAGAAGACATCGATTGCTGCTAAATCTATAATTTCATCACTCGGGAATAGAACAACTCCATAGATGGTGAGAGCTAGCACCTCCATAAAAGCACTCCAATCTTGGGCTTTAGCTAAATGATGTGCTGTTTTCTCAAAAAAACTTCTTAGGAAACCAGAAGTCCCTTTCTTCTTTTGGCTAATCAATATTTCCTCTTCAACCCTTAGTATCTCAGCTATTTTGGTTGAGGATGGATAATTCCCCATGTAACGATAAGGTTTCCCTTTTTCTAGGGAGTAGCCTAAAATTGGTCCAAACTCTTCCAAAGTAGGCGCAAGTTGGAAGTCTTGAAAAGTGAAGCATCTCAAAGGAGAGTCGTAGAATTGAGACAAAGCGGTAATAGCCTCTATTTGTACATCCACATCCAATAAATCAAGAATCTTTCCATATTTCTTAGTAAATGTTGACCAGTGATTAAGTTCCAACAAGCTACGAAGTTCTTTTAAACTGTCAACCTGAGGCTTTTTGGCTTTCACATTCATAGTTTTCTTTAGCATTGGGGTTGCAGTTTCATTGTTGGATCTTATTTTTAATCAAAGATATCCACACCCTAGCTTTGAATTCAATGGTTCTCTAATGGACCTACATAAAAATGAATGATTATGAATAAAGAATGGTATGGTGTTGAAAATAATTTTTAATGCATGAAAGGAATGCATGGTACTAAAAAATTTAACTTTAACATTAACGATGAAAGCTACTTGTATTGATGCAATAAAAAAAAATTGAGAGGTATACTAACGTCGGATGGTGGAGAAAAAAAAAACAAAAAAATAAAATAAAAATAATAAATAAAATAAAATAAAAATAATAAAAATAAAAATAAAATAAAACAAAAAAAATAAAAATAAAAATCTGTCATTTAAAAGCAAGAAAGCTAGGATATGACTTAGATGCATTCTAACCAAAATTAGATAAATTTTAAAGTCTATAAGCTTCTAAATTCGTGAATTCTTTCCTGGGAGGGTTCTATAGTCCTAAAATTCATTGTTCTCTAGAGCCAAGTACTCGTATTGAAACATCACTACAAATAGGAAGTACATCCAAAATGTAGGTATTTTCAACAGAGTCACACTCTAGACGAGATTTTCGCAATAACCAAATAGGATGTACATCCAATATGATTACCACTAAACCCCTAACTAAACTTAAGCTTCACTCAGGCCCGGGTATAGGGTCTCACTCATAAGTGTGTGTGTAAGTGAATGTGTAGTGTGTGAAGAGAATCACAATCCAATAAACGATGTAAAATACTCAACACACATATATAAATATATATATATATATATATATATATATATATATATATATATATATATATATATATATATATATATATATATATATAAAGATAATGACTACAAGAAAATAACTAATACACAATAAAGGCATAAAGTAAAGAAAATGAAAGGAGAAATAAATATAAAAGAAGTAAAAAAAAAATTGCACAATTAATTATGTTAGGCTTTACTCTCTAAATATCCCCAGTGGAGTCGCCAGCTGTCGCGGCCTAAAATTTCGAGTGTTTCTCGAATTCAATGGAGTCGCCACCAAAGTTTATTTTAAAATAGGGAAAATATTGGAAAACCCTTAAAAATAAAAATAAAATAAAATAAAATAAAATAAATGGTCTTTGAAACCAAATTTTGAGTTCGGGAGTCGATTATGCGTAAGGAAGGTATTAGCACCCTACGACATCCGTTAAAAAAACGGTTACCTATAATTAATTGTGCGAAATTAATATTAACTTAAATATATTTATTTCTCTTTTTTTAAAAAATGCAAATATAATATTTTTTATGAAAGTAATCTAATGATAAATATACATGTAAAATATAGAGAGAAAAAAAGTTTTCGTTATTATGCTTGACAAGAGTGTGATCTTGCTCCTACGTATCTCCTGGTGCGATGGAGAAATCAAAGCTACGTAGTTCTTGGGTAGAAAATGTGGATGTGTTGATTGCTTTTAAAGAAATTGTGTTTTGTTGTTGATAAAAAAAAGTTTTGAAAAAGAATTTGTTTGATTTGAATAATATTTTAATCTGCAAGTTTTAAGACTATTTAGTCGTACAACTCGTGTCTCGAAAAATTTTAGGAGTAAAAAGATGTCACATCTAATTTAATCCTTTTAAGAATATTTATTATTTTTTTGATTTAGATATGAAGCTTTAAAAAATGTCAAATAGTACAAATTGTGTATTAAAATTTTAAGGGGTAAAAAGATGTCACATCTAATTTAACCCTTTTAAAAATATTTTATCATTGCTTTCTTTTTTTTTTTTTTAAAAAATAGATACTAAAGTTCAAGTGATTCTTCTAAATATTTTACAATTCAATAAGTGAGAAACATAGTTCGTTTTAAAATTAAATAGCACAACCCAAACAAAAAAAATGTTATAATATAAAATAAATGATATTTATCGCTAATTAATTATATTCATAATTATTTACGTTAAACATAATTATTTATATTAAATGGAATAAATATGATTTATTAGTTAAATAAAATAAACATATGGAACAATAATTATTAGCTAACGTGAATATAGGTACAGCGCATGAAGTAAGGATCTGACCAAGCAATTTTTCAATGTGAATATAGAAATGGCAATTTTTCAATGTAAATATAGAAATGGGAAGAAAACTATTATACTCTATGACGAGCAGTTTTACAACGCACAAAAACACATAAATCTCAAACAAAACAAAATCCCAACACACATAACACATTTTAAGCAAAAACCCCAACCAAACCACAACCAAACCACAAAACCCAACCAAACCCCAAGCACCACCGTTTACACAAACCCAGACAAAATTTATATAAAGCCAGACAAAATGCAAACCCAGACAAAATTTACACAAAGCCAGACAAAATGCAAACCCAGACAAAATTTACACAAAGCCAGACAAAATCTCATCTTTCTAGTTTTAAATCTTAGTTTCTAAAGTTTACATACTTCAATAGTGTACAGTTTGAACAATAATAGAATGAGAAAATACATGCCTTTCCGGATGCCGATGAAGATTGAAGGGTGGTGAGCAACGTTTTTTCGGGTGCCTTTCCGGATACCGATGAAGATTGGCGGTTGTTAAAATGGGGTGTTGTTAAAATGGGTTTGAATGTGTTTATGGGTATGGATTTTCTTCCCTTTTGATTTTTTGTGTTACTGTAATACTCTGTTGAACAAGAAACTCTCCCTTCTATAACTCTTGAATTTTCTCTCCCAAAAAAAATCTCCCTTTTACCAGATTTTTGTGTCAATTTATAGATTAAAAGATTAATCCTTGTGTCCACAAAATAAACTCAAGCTCTGGTTTGTAGGATGTAGCGATTTTGAAAGAGATGTGTTGCTTAACTGGTTGGGTGTTGAGACTGATATTGAAATGAAAATGGGTATGGCGTGTTGCAGGAAGGCATGGTATTGAAATGAAACGGACAGGGCTTAGGCGTGGTATTGAAATGAAAATGGGCAAGAAAAAATCATGAAAATAAAATAATTTTAAATAAAATGAAAAATAATAAAATAAAATGAAAATAAAATTAAATTAAATAAAAAATTAAATGAAATTAAATGAAAGTAAAATGAATGAAATAAAATGAAGTTAAAGAGTACAATAAAATAAAAATGAAAATTATATGCATATTTTTAGAGTTATTTTTAGTTAATCGGACAAAATTGAGGTATTACACAAACGTTATCACTAACAAGATGTCGTATCTCAGTTGGACCTATTTTTATTAAAGATAATTATAGTGTAGAGTTTAATATCACAAATTTGTCTCAACTCATACATTTTGAACTAGAATCGACAATAATAAGTTTATATGCATATATTAATTATTTCTTTAGTGATTGATGTTGGTTAGATTTAGCTCAATACTTAATAAGAAAATATAATAACAATTATTATAGTACAAAGAATAAAACTAAAAGAATTGAATAAATTTTTCAAAAAAAAAATATTAAAACTAAATCAAAAGCCTTGAATGAGTGAAACCATGTTTTTTAATAGAACAAAAATATGGGGATAAAATAAATATGTTAAATGAAACATAAGTTAATTACTATCGGACCAAAACCTAAACTAAACCAAAATCTAAACTACCGTCAAACCCAAAAACAAAAAACCCGCGCGTTTTGCTTCTGAGGGGGTGTTCGACGCTTGTGACACCCTAAACCTAAAATAACATTTATAATAATTTATACTAAATTATTTGAAGAAAACTCGCGGCGGACGAAGAAAATCTGTTCAAGAAAATAAAAACTTTTATATCTATTTTAGGATATCACGTTTCTCTAAATACATACGTAACCATTCAACTTTGTTCCTCAATTAAAACAGTGCAATCTCAATGAGCTTGATTTAAGTATAATTACTTGATTTAATTTTAAAAACTTACTAGTACTTATAAGGTTTTTATACAAAAAGTATTTTCAAATTAAATAAGTAAAATACAAATTACAACCCTTATTCCCG
This sequence comes from Cicer chorassanicum, assembly GCA_037974735.1. NCBI lineage: Eukaryota > Viridiplantae > Streptophyta > Magnoliopsida > Fabales > Fabaceae > Cicer > Cicer chorassanicum. The sequence goes on along the minus strand of JBBPBP010009780.1, from coordinate 26,601,646 downwards.
GTATCACCTATCAGAGCGGGGTTCCTCCCAACTTGAACTTCAAGACTCATTAACCTGTAATAACTGCGATTTCGCAAACGCAGGGCCAAGCCAGTCAAACACAAACAACGAAGGAGGTGAGTTTTGAAATCATGTTAATAGTATAATATAAGTAAGGAGAACACGCAATTAATTCTAAGTAAACCGTATCATTAGACAAACATTCTTCAAAGAAAAACATAACATTATAAAGTCAAAACCACTCAAGGAAAGTCAACACATTTCACTATAACATCAAATCATCTAAGAAGAATTATTATCGCACACGACACGTATTAATCACAACAAAACAATCACAAGAAAATGCAATGTTATGCATGAGCTTAAACTCTACTTCACAATGTGGTACCATTCTAACTCTGAAGTACTTGGTTAGGAGGCCATGATACTATGCCACCATTCTGGTGGACAGACAATTCAAATTGGCCCTGTCCTCATAGATCCCCTCAACTCAACCCGAGACACATATACGCGACAGTCGAGGTAAACGTGTGTTGCATGGTAGCTCCCGACATTTGGAGTGCTACCTCCAAGTCACCTAGGAATTCCCCACCCGAATACCTCCAAGGTCTAACAATCTTGCCTTAAGGCTCAACAGTAGACCGCCACGATCAGGCTCAATTCAGTTGTACTTCCCCGAAATCGCTAGGCTTGTCAGGCCCTACCTATATGATGACAAAATAATCTCCACTTCACAAATTCTCAATATTTATTTTCTCCCCTCGTTGGCCTATGATACTCCATTAAGATCGCCATCTCAAACACAAATTAGAATCACAATTATTTCATTAGAGGTTACTTCAATCTTTTCATCACCAATCGATTTCCTATTTAATTCTCACTATTCCCGTTGCTACAGCCGCTGCCATGCCTTCCATTCCTGTAGCTCTACAATTTGTTTTGTTAGGTTATTACTAACCTAACCTATTGAACCAATTTTATTTCTTTACCGTATTTTTTTATTTTCACAAAGCCCAATTAATTACACACTTATTTTAATTTATTTATTTGTAATTAAAATAATATTTTTTTAAATATCAAATTAAAATAATTATATTTTGAAAATAGTTAAAATGACAAAATAAATAAATATAACATCAATATTTTAAAAATAGATTAATTAAAGTAGTTAACTTTTTAAAAATTACATATTACGAACAACAAAAACTCTAATATTTAAAATAATCAATATAATTATACTTATTTTACAAAATACTCATATTAAAATACTACCATCATTAGAGAATAGTCAAAATCACAAAATAAATAAATATAACATTACTACTTTATATTAATTACCAAATCATAATAAATATATATAAAATCACAATGCCACAACAAGTATATAAAAATAAAGGAAATCAAACACAATATTATTACTATCCCAAGATAATTGTTTATAAAATAAATAACTAAAATAGGAGATACTTAGAATTAATTAAAATATAAATATGTGCACATTTAACATTAGTCAAACATACAAGGAAATATCACATTAATTACAAACATACATATACACGTAAAATATTCTAAAATCTTATTTTTATTTTTATTTTTTTAAAATATTACACTAAAATACTATTTAGAAAAATATATAAAGTATAATATTTGTTATTTAGATTACTCGTGTAGTCCAATATGTATAATAGTAGCACGTCCTCTAAAGCACCCATATAACGAAAACGAATCACGAAATTTATCACATATATTCTAAAATAATTTTAACACCAAATTAATTATTTAAAATCATATTTCATTATTAAAATAGCTTATTATAAAATTTGGGGTGTTACAATTCTCCCCTCGTTAAAGAAATTTCGTCCTCGAAATTTGTGGTGAGTGAACTAATATCTAACTTACCACCCTCAAGACTCAAACTTAGTCTATAAACATATTTAAGACATTCACTATTCAAAGCATGTCAAAATCAATTAGGTTAGCATGATACGCTAACATGACACAATAAGTTAATTAAACACATCACATTCAACAGCTCAAATATGAAAAAGAAATATTATGATTAATCATAATCGTTTATAGATAAAATTAAGCATGTGAATCTAGTCAACAACACTTACTACATTCAGTTGAATCAAATAACACATATCTCAAATACGTTTTCGAGTTCAACTAACTTCTCAATCAATACTCCACTAGTTTCAATCTCTTAAAAGAATGTTTAAATCATAACAACAATTACTCTACATATTTCACAAAAGTTAGACATATAAAGAAACATTTAAAATATTTTACGCCTTCAAGAATTACAAACAGAAATGCATATAACAACTCAATGACATACAATCACTTAAATATTTTTTTTTTTTAAAAACGAATGTGTATAATCATAGTGGAATAAGACAAATATTTTCACATATAGTTTCAAACACACTCAAAGTCTAAATTAGTTTCAAAATCTTATACACAAGATTTATTTATAGGACTCATACCATAGTTCTAGGTCCTTACCAAATGAGACAATATAGAACAAATAATAAGATACTAACACAATGCGCTTATTTATTTCCAACAAGTTACTTAGAAGGTCAAACCTATTTAATTAAATATTTAATTTATGTACGCACCTCCATACCAATTCACGTCACATGAAACAGTTGTTAGCATTTGACATTGATGTCACATATGACTTATAATGACTCAAAATTACGTAAGAGATGAATATGGTTTTTAACTATTTCAAAAATAGAATTAACAAGTATTTTTAACAATAATAACAACAGGTTATTGTTGCCTCTTTTATCGACGATGAGTCATCGGGGTAGCTAGTCCCTCCTACTCATGTAGTCAACTACTTAAGGTAACTATAACTACAGTCATTCAAATTCAAACATGGGTAATTAAAAGTATTTTTAACGTGGTTCAGGAGTGCGAAGGCGGCGCCACAACTCCTACTCCTTACTTCAAGTTAAAAACTTACTTAATTACACAATCACAATAATTTATTTGTAATTTACAACTAGTTACAACAACAAAAAAAATGAAACTTACATCAACGTATAATCAATAATCCGATTGTAGAAATATAGAATTATTTCACTTTTAGATGCTCTCGACTACTCTAACTCTATACACTAATTCCCAACAACTAGAACACTTAAAACACAAACAATTTAATATTTACATAATTACATACACATTCACATAGTTAATCCAAAAATTAGCACCATCATTTTACGTTCATCTCATAACTCAAACGATGATTCAAACACATGTAACATACTTTCATAGAAGGCTAACTGCTCCAAATTGATCACGCTCAAATTTTCTTTTGAATTAATCATCACTTAAAAGTTACAACAAACTAAAACATAGATTTCCAAATAGCAAATAAGATAAATAATTATTTACTACAAGACACAACACGCTACCAAACCAAATTGAATCAAGTAGTACATAAACCACTTTAAAGGTTACACATTTAGCACAAAAAAAAAATCATTGGGAATTCAAACCATTTCCTTAAATCACTTTTCAATAAATCACGTCTAAATAAAAAAAATTAAAACAAATCATATTTCTAAATACAATTAAAATAAAATAAATCACAGGTATTTTTAAAATCTATAAGATTTCTAAAATCACTCGTACTTTAATTGTCAAAAACACATTTCTAAATAATTAATCATTATAAAAATTATTATTTTCAATTTCATATTTTGAAAGAAGATTTAAATTATATATATAGATGAAAAAAAAGTTTTCCAATAAATTAACACTTCCAAAATAGTTCTAATTTATTTTCTCAAAATTTACAAAAAAAAAAATTATATATTTATATACATTAAATTAGTGTACATGACACAATGCATAAGACATACTTGATTATGATAATGAATTACACTAATTGACAAATCTACAAAATAACAGTCTCCTCTCACACCAACTACTCAACATGTCTATAGATAGATCCTCAGTTTCAATCAAGGCACAAAATTGGTCTAAAGCATAACACACCATCAATTTTAAAGATTTTTGAAGGCATGTTATAATCTTAAAAATTGGGTCCTAAAAAATCTTTGCAGTTTTATAGTTAAAAAAAAAATTGGTAACATAAATTGTAGTCTTTGGACACATAATCTACATGATACACTCTACACATACCAATTCACATGATACATACCATTTTGTTAGGTTAATTCATGTAACAAGAAAAGATATACAAACAACATGTCACTTTCTCATATTAAACTCAATATACATTTCAACAATGATAACAGAATAACTATAATTCTACAA
>JBBPBP010009780.1:26586544-26597340 GCA_037974735.1 Cicer chorassanicum | reverse complement strand
AGTTCTTAAAATCTAAAACTATAACATCAAGTTAAACTCTAATTAGTTCACAATATCATAATCAATAAATCAATAATTTCAACCAAATATCCCAACACGCTCACATTTCGATATTCACACCATTTCTAACCAACATAACAACAACTCTTTTTAATTTTCTTAAAAACAAGACATAATAAAACATGCTGTAAATTTTAAGCTATTTTAAACATTGAATAAAATTAACAGTATAGAATTATTGTTATTTTATAAATCAACAAAAATTCAACTCAATATAATTTCTTTAAAATAATCAAGAATAATTCAAATAAAAGTTATTTTCATCTTACAAAATAAGTAAATTTTAACTCCTTCAAAATGTCATTTTAAAAAAAAAATCTAAGTTCTACCGACCTATAATATTCAAGAATTACTATTGCTAATAATGTGAATTTCATACTATTTAAAATCATGACGATCATTCTAAATTATTTTCAAAACCAATATCAAAATTCTACTCATATAGATACAACCATCAACACTATCAAGTGATTTAAAGTTAACATTCACAATTTAAAATCGATTATTTTCTTCATGCAAGCCAACACAAAATCAAAATAAGAATTTTTTTTTTAGTCAAAATTAAAACTGTAAACATAAGAGACATAATTCCTATCTAACTCAAAGTTTAGAACGAAAAATCCTTTTTTTTCTCTAAATTGAGTTTCAACAAAAATAGTAATAATTTGTACCTAGTAAAAGTCAATACTTGAAGTTTTAAATATATAATTCATACGAAAATCAATGTTTCAATCAATTAGTTATTAAATCAAACACTTTAAACAGGTTCATATCAAGACTAAATATTTTAAATTGATTAAGGGTGAACATGGAACTTTAAAACAAATAACTAGTGAAGTATGACATTTGATAACTAGGTTACGTGAATGAGATTAATAACTTGAAACATCCAGGTGGTCAATCAAAATTACTATTTCCAACTATTCACATAAAACAAAAGTGCCAAAATAATAGTTAGGTAGATAAGAAACAAGCAACAAGTCATTCAACAAGTAACCAACAAAATCTTAACAAGTAATTTCATGGTTATATTTACTCACTTAAGTAGGAACTTAGAATCCATAACACAATTAGAGTAAGCAAAAAAAATAAACACTTAATCAGTAATCTCAAAAATATGTATAATAATACAAAAGCATATAACACTTAACACAATAATATAACGGGGAATAAAAAAAATGTTAGTGAAAATAATTATTACTCAAGTGAGCACAATTGACACGACTGACATTCGACTAACACTGAATCGACATTCGACCCACTCGGCCTGATTGGACAGACCTGCTCTGATACCACTAATGTGACACCCTAAACCCAAAATAACATTTATAATAATTTATACTAAATTATTTGAAGAAAACTCGCGGCGGACGAAGAAAATCTGTTCAAGAAAATAAAAACTTTTATATCTATTTTAGGATATCACGTTTCTCTAAATACATACGTAACCATTCAACTTTGTTCCTCAATTAAAACAGTGCAATCTCAATGAGCTTGATTTAAGTATAATTACTTGATTTAATTTTAAAAACTTACTAGTACTTATAAGGTTTTTATACAAAAAGTATTTTCAAATTAAATAAGTAAAATACAAATTACAACCCTTATTCCCGGTATCACCTATCAGAGCGGGGTTCCTCCCAACTTGAACTTCAAGACTCATTAACCTGTAATAACTGCGATTTCGCAAACGCAGGGCCAAGCCAGTCAAACACAAACAACGAAGGAGGTGAGTTTTGAAATCATGTTAATAGTATAATATAAGTAAGGAGAACACGCAATTAATTCTAAGTAAACCGTATCATTAGACAAACATTCTTCAAAGAAAAACATAACATTATAAAGTCAAAACCACTCAAGGAAAGTCAACACATTTCACTATAACATCAAATCATCTAAGAAGAATTATTATCGCACACGACACGTATTAATCACAACAAAACAATCACAAGAAAATGCAATGTTATGCATGAGCTTAAACTCTACTTCACAATGTGGTACCATTCTAACTCTGAAGTACTTGGTTAGGAGGCCATGATACTATGCCACCATTCTGGTGGACGGACAATTCAAATTGGCCCTGTCCTCATAGATCCCCTCAACTCAACCCGAGACACATATACGCGACAGTCGAGGTAAACGTGTGTTGCATGGTAGCTCCCGACATTTGGAGTGCTACCTCCAAGTCACCTAGGAATTCCCCACCCGAATACCTCCAAGGTCTAACAATCTTGCCTTAAGGCTCAACAGTAGACCGCCACGATCAGGCTCAATTCAGTTGTACTTCCCCGAAATCGCTAGGCTTGTCAGGCCCTACCTATATGATGACAAAATAATCTCCACTTCACAAATTCTCAATATTTATTTTCTCCCATCGTTGGCCTATGATACTCCATTAAGATCGTCATCTCAAACACAAATTAGAATCACAATTATTTCATTAGAGGTTACTTCAATCTTTTCATCACCAATTCATAACATCACTATTATAAATCACCTATTATTATCATTACATAACTCATCACAAATTTATAGCGTCACTATCATCAATCATATATCATCACACAAACTTATCACAATTTATAACATCACAATTATTAATCATACATCATCATCATCACATAAAATTATCACAATGCACACATCTTTTATTATCACATCACATAAACTCATCTAATCCAACATATGAACCAAATTCATTCGACATCCAATATCACAATAATATGAAATATCACACATTTAACAAAAATAAATCAAATATCACAATAATATCAAATAACACACATTCAACGAATTTAAATCAATCAACACCTTATAAATATTTCTATTCCACATTTTAGTCTCACAATTCTCATATTTGCACATTAATTAATTTATCACTCAAAGGGCTATTGCCGTACGTAGCAAGCCCCGGATGAATATTTGGGAAATACGGTTTTCCCGTTCATCTCACAATATATTACACTCATGAATTCAAACGCTCTCTCACCTCTTACCTTATATCGATGCTTTCACACACGAATACGATTCACGAACAAACAACCTTTATTCTCCGACTCTTTGTCCTTCAATCGATCTAACTCGACAATTTATGGGTAAACGTTAAAAATAAATTATGAGAAGACACTCTAAAATTAATTTCAAAATTCGGTCAAGTAATCTTACCATAAATCAGAAAACCAATAAGTGGATAACATAGCCACTTTTCACACGATCGTTTTGGCGTTGGTTTCACTCAAATCGGACTTACGGTGAAGAAGAACGGTGCAAAATAACGAATTCTACAAACGGAGAAGTCGGTATTTTAGAGAGAAATTGGGGTTGTTAAAAATCTGGAAAATTGTGTTTAATTGACTAACTCAATAAATTAAATAACATACTGAAATTTGAACGAAAACGGAGGAAGTTTTTTCTGAACAGTTGTCGATCGTCGGAACCGATTTTCTTCTCTTTTCTCTTAGTGCGGCTGCTGTCTTTTCTCAATTTGCAATGTCACGAACTCTCTCTTTCTAATATCTTTCTACTGTAGCGCTAGGGTATATTTGATTTAATTTTATTTTTTTTAACATATTAGTTATTGTTAACCTAACTCATTAAACTCCATTTTATTTTATTTTTTTCACAAGATCCAACTAATTACATACTTATTTTAATTTATTTATTTGCCACTAAAATAATATCTTTCAAAATACCAAATTAAAAGATTATTATATTATGAGAATAGTTAAAATGACAATAAAAAAATATAACATCAATATTTTATATAAGCCACTAAATCAATGGAATATATATAAAATAGACACATCTTGACAAGCACACATATAAAGAAAATAAGCACAAAATTATTAATATTTCAAAACCCATATTTTATAAAATAAAATAATTAAAGTAGTTAATCTTTTAAAATACATTAATAACCAAGATTCATATTCAAAATAATTACTATAATTATACTTATTTTATAAAATATTCACATTAAAATACTACCATCATTAGAGAATAGTCAAAATTATAAAATAAATAAATATAACATCAACACTCTATATTAATTATTATATCATAATAAATATATATAAAATCACTATGTCATAACAAGTATATAAAAATGAAGGAAATCAAACACAATATATCACTACTATTCCGAGATAATTATTTATAAAATAAATAACTAAAAATAGAAAATAGTTATAGATAATTGAAATATAACTACGTGCATACTTAATATCAGTCAAACGCACAGAAAAATACTACATTAATTTGGTATAAGTATATACACGTAAAATCTTCTAAAATCTTATTCTTTAAAATATTACACTAAAATACTATTTAGAAAAATATATAAAATATAATATTTGTTATTTAGATTATTCATGTAGTCTAATATGTATAATAGTAACACATCATCTAAATCACCCATATGACGCAAACTAATCACGAAATTTCTCACATGTATTCTAAAATAACTTTAACACCAAATTAATTATTTAAAATTATATTTCATTATTAAAATAGTTTATTATAAAATTTGGGGTGTTACAACGCTATTCGGGGAAGTCGCGACAATATTGTGATCTGGAGGCCGTGTCGGCAACAATAGAGAGGGAGGGGGCGGTGTCGACTATTGAGGTGGTACTTTTTTTATTTCTTTTTATTTTGGGTACTTTTTTTTATCGAAAAAATAGGGTTTTTTTCTTATTATTTTTTTTATCTCCACACACAAATTGAATATTTGTTATACTCTTTTGATTTTCTCTGATTGGTATTTGCTCTTGTTTTAAATTAGTGTATTTTCTACAACTCGTTTCATGTTTTAGATCACTTACTAAAAAAACTCTTACTAGTCTATTAATGAAAAAAAAATCTCCGTTGTTTATTTTTTTTTGCTATCAAATTATAGACTAAAATGATTATTCTTTGTCTCCATGAGATAAAATTGAGTTAATGATTATTGCTTGTTTTTTTTGTAGAAAAATTAGATTTGTTAAATTAAATCTAGAAAAGAGAGCATGCACTATATAATTACTTGTATACATGGGAAAAGTTGTAGTTGTGTTAGAAAAAAAAGGAGAAAAACAAAGAGGTTGAAAATATGGACGAAGAGAAAATGTACTTTTTAATTGTGTGAATACCGGAAAATTATAGCTGTATTAGGTAAAAAAATGTGAAAAACAAGGAGAGTGAAAAGATGAAATGGAACACTACTACTTGCTGAGTTGAGCCCAATTGATCCAAAAAACACTTACTATCATTCACATGCTTTTCAACAAGCTACAAGTCATGGCTTTTATAGCCCTTCCCTCTGATTATTTATAACACTAACTAACTGTAACTAACAAACCATAACCAGAGGCAATCAAAGACAAACACAAACCAGAGTTGACCAGGAACCATATGCGATCAGGAATTAGAGGCAACCAGAATAAGTGATAACTAGGAACTAGAGGTAACCGAGAACCAGAGGTAACTAGGAACCAAAGACAAACAAAACAAAAACTATCACGTTCGCTTAATACACACTTTGGATTTTTATTAACTATTATGCACAACTGTGATCCACTATGAGTAAATATAGGTTCAACTATTGGGTCATATTTATTAATTTCAATCTATTATTTTCTTTCTTGTTTTATACTTTTTGAGGAAAACAATAATTATGAAAAACATTAAAATTAAACCTATAACTTATTTTTAGAATTTTTTAATTGACAAACAAAAATGAGTACTATACTTCTCAACCATTAAAAAGATAAAAACCTGATATTTTCAATAATTCAATTAGCTTTTAACTCTTTCTGATTCCTTAAAAAAATTCTAATGAAAAATTGTATTTAAATCCGGTTTCCGCGATGACAGGACAAAATCTAGCCAAATTAGGTCCTAATTTCAAGTTGATTGATCTAATCAAAATTTAAATTTTAAATCAAAACAAATCTAATTCTTTAATAAATCTTAAAAATCAAATCTAAAATAATCCCAATTAAATTTTCAATTAAAAATATTGTAAGAAAAATAACAATAATAATTAATATATCTATAACTTAATGATACAAATATTTTGTGTGATTTTTTTCTTTATTTAAAATTTTTATTTACAACTTTATCTTGCAGTTAATTTTACCATATTATCAAATATTAATTGAATCTTTATTTATATTTTAAATAAAAAATAATTCTTAAATCAATCTTAACAAATCAAATCTAATTAATGAATCTTAAATAAGTTTTGAATTGAAAATATCCTATTAAATATAAATATAACAATATTAAGTAATATAATTTTGGCCATAACTTCAAGCATATATTTTAACCATATATAATGAGGTATGTTAAAAAAGTTTTAACATACATCTAATAATAAATCTTTCCAAAGAGATTGTTCTATAATCTCGGTAAACATTGATTCCGTCTTGTCCTCCTCAACGAATTTATATTCATACTTAATAATTAAAAAGCAACCATGGATGAAAGAATACTAGTTATAAGAAGAAATATATTCATAAATAATTGCAAGATTTACAAATAGACAATGAATTACATCAAGACTAACATAGAGTTATTATTATGTAGCTACCATAAACAAGTAACAAGTTATGTAAAATAACTAACTAACTTGTAACACTAATTTATCAAACATACATAATATATTTTGTTGACGACAAATAATCTTTTTTAAATTCACTTTGCTTGCATGTTCTTGTTTGTACTCGTTTTTTTGTGATAATTCTTGCACCTATTTTTATTCTTATTCTTCGTGTTCTCAAAATTATGAAGAAAAACATAAGCCGCCTCATAAAAAATATCATCAACAAAGGTTTCATGATCTAATTTGATCTAATTTGGTAAATCCATGTTACTTAGGTTTTTCGATTATGTATCGGTAATTTGCAAATTTAGAGAAAGGATTTAGAAATTGTTGCATAAGTTTCAATAGGGTTTGTGTTAATATATATAGGATAATGGGACCATGGTTAAGATTAATTAGGAAACTCAAGTTAACTTATCTGTTTTTATGGAAGGTTGTTAGATTACCAGTGTAATCTATATCAAAATTTATTTTGAATTTTATTTTCTTATAAATTTACATCTATATAAAAAAAATCATTTCGTGTGATTTAGTGATGTTATTATTTGATATTTTTATTTTATTATTAATTGATCTTATCTTTTGTTTTTGAGGAAATTAATTATTTGATCTTAACTTAACTATCTTTAAAAGTCACACAACATTTAAAATTTGATAACATTTAGTTTTGTAATTTTTTTTAAAAGTTACATAGTTTTACCTTTATACATTTGATTCTTAAATAGGATTTTTATCATTTTATTTTGTTATAAATTAAATGAAAATCATACCATTTAGCCATTATGTTTTTATAGAATTTATTCCTTTTTTAATTAAAATAATGAAACAATTGAGTTAATCAGATGTGACATCTTTTTATTATTGTAATTTTTAAGACACAAGTTGTACAACTTCGTAATCTTAAAACTCACATTTTAGAATAATTATTCAAATAAAAAAACTCATTTTCTTTCTTAAAAACAATTTTTTTTTATTAACAACAAAACACACTTTGTTTAAAATCTATTACACATCCACATTTTATATTCAAGAAATACGTAGTTTTAACTTTTCATTCGCACACGGATATACGTAGGAGGAAGATCGCACTCTTGTCAAACAAAATATTAAAAAAAAAACTCTATTTTTTTTCTCTTTCTATTTTGAGTACTCTTTTATCTCAACATTATATTTATAAAAAATTATATTTATATTTAACTAATATGGAGAAATAAATATTTTAAATATTTGCACAATTAGTTATAGGTAATTACTTTTAACTGATGTATTTTGACTCCCGAACTCAAAATTTGGTTTCAAATACAATCTTACTATTTATAAGGTTTTTCTAATGTTTTTCCTGTTTTAACATAAAATTTGGTGGCTACTTCATTTTGAGAAATATCTGAAATTTTAGGCTCCAGTTCCCTGCTATTTTTCATTCCAGTCTGTCCGTGCAAATAAATTAGCAACCCATCGTATTTTGTAACCTTGCATCTGTCAATTTTTATGTATAAAAAATATTAGCAACTGCTATCATTTTGATGATGTCTGACCTCATATTTTACCGTCAATTTTTAGCATATATATGGTTGTTTAAACAATGTAACACATTCAATAATTATAGTATTTTTGTCTATGATATACTCAAATTTTGTTTTTTTCAAAGATAAAAAATGAAGATACGTTTATTTATATTAAAAATAAAATAGACGTTAGAAATAAAATACACAGACTATATCGGTTACCCAATAATAATCAACTAACTATATATATGCACAGAATAGGAGGAAGTTGGTTGCAAAATATGATGAAGTTGCAATTTTATTTGCAATAGACTACAAAATAGGAGAGAGTTGGTTGCAAAATAAGATAAAGTTATTAATTAATTTGCAATAGATTGTAAAATAAAATAGGAGAAGTTGTTAAAATATTATAAGATGTTTTCTTTGGAACATCTACCCAATCTGCATTAACTCTGCATATTTTTTTTTCTTCAAGTTAATGTATTTTGTTTGATTTTAGTAATATAATATAATTTTTTAATTATTTTTAATATTTTTTTAATTTAAAGTTTGTTCATTTGTTAAAAAAAAAAATAAAACAGCAATGGGTTGCATCTCTATGTTGCGACTTTCTAAAAGAGGAAAAAAAATTTCTTTAGTTGATCGCATCCCTGTGTTGCAACCCCTTCTTAGAAAAAAAAGGCATGTATATAAATTTCAAAATAGTATATGTGACACCATAAACACTGAAATAACATATATAATAATTTAAATTAAATTTTTTTGAACAAAATTCACAGCCGATAAAGAAAACATGTTTCCAACTAAACATTTTTTTGAACTAACTTAGGATATCACGTTTCTCTAAATACGCGGGACACAATTTATATCTTTTATTCCTAGGATCACCTATTGTAGCACCTCGATTTTGTCCGAGTTTAATTATTATAAATAAAAAATCTAAAAAAGAAAATCTGATGGCACATTTGCATTTTACAATTATATCTCATAAAATATATAATTATTTTACAATTTTATTTGGTTAGCAAGAATGTCAACTTTTGATTTTCATTTAGTTATCCCTAGGTTGCCTTGCCATACCATATTTTCATTTAGTTAGCCCTATTGCCCTGTACAAAAAAAAACACAGCTTTAGTTATCCCTATGTTGCTTTGCCTTGCCATGCCATATTTTCTTTTAGTTAGCCCTATTAGCCATTTAATTAGCCCTATTAGCCATTTAGTCAGCCCTATTGCCCTGCCATGCCTGCCACCTGCCAGCCCTATTAGCCATTTAGTCAGCCCTATTGCCCTGCCATGCCTGCCACCTGCCAACACACTTAGCTTGTTCACGCAACAGCAGCTTCCTCATTATACTCAACACACATCAAGCCATTTTATGCAGAACAATAACACACAGCATCTCAGCAAAATCACAATTTGTAAAATCTGTGTACTCCTTGAAAAGGTGAAAAATATTTTTTCCTCAATTTTTTCCTCAAATTTGTTCCAAAAACAATTCATAATCCAGTTAAAATTTATAAAACAATGTAATGTCCAGAGCTTAATTTTTCTAATGAATTAAAAGTTTTACCACTTTAGCCTATAAATTTTGATTTCAAAAATCAGAAAAGAGGGCATGATTATTATAGATCTGAGATTAACACTATTGATAAAAAACACATACCAATAAGGAAGAAAAACGAAGCCAAATAGCAGCAAACGAAAACAGAAACAGAAGTTAAGGTAATTTTTTTTTTCTCTATAGATGTTCTTGTTTATTATTATTATTCTTTTTTTTATATATAGAAAATGTGAAGTTTTTTTTAGTAAAAGTAAGTTAACAGTATAAACAAACATAAGACAAAACTAAAAAATTGAACCTGTGATGATGTCACCGTTACCGCCGTCCTAGTCTACGTCGCCATTTTTCTGGTTCCTTTTTCCTTTCCTCACGGCCAACCTCACGGCGCATGACGCCAACCTCATGGCCATCAGCCGGCCAACCTCACAGTACATCACAGTACCTGTCGGCCAACTTCACGACCATCGGACGGCCAATCCTACGGTGTCGGCCGCTAACCCATCTACTTTCAGAACCGCGTGAATAATGAGAGGTAGAAGGGAGGAAGATTGAGGAATGGTTTGAGACTAGAACCAATCAGGCTTTGTTTAAATGGTTTCCTGTTGTTTTCTTCAGATTAAACGGCTGCCTCTTTTGACCCTCAACTAGGGTTTCTATTTTTTTTTAACCCTTCTTTTGCTGTTGTCTTTTTTTCTTAATCTTGGGCTTGGATCTTTAATAAAAAACATTCAGCCCATTTTAAAGTTAGTTACTCTATTTTATTAAAAAAAAAGTTAATTTCCTTCATAAATAAAAATCAAATTTTATAAAAAAATACAATAAAATATTATATAAAAAAATTAATTAGATTTGTCACCTTTTAAATCTTTGAGTTGTTAGAGCACAAATGGTATAGCTTGATAGTTCTAAAACTCTCTTTATTTATTTATTTATTTATTTACTTATTTATTTATTTAGTTATTTATTTATTTACTTATTTATTTATTTATTTAGTTATTTATTTATTATTATTATTTTATTTTTTTTTATAAATTAATCTAAAATTGACTAATAAATTTGTGCAATTAGATGTGGTATTATTTTAT
>JBBPBP010009780.1:26571800-26582272 GCA_037974735.1 Cicer chorassanicum | reverse complement strand
TTAATCGAATCCTAATTTATATTTTAAATAAAAAATAATTCTTAAATTCAATCTTAACAAATCAAATCTAAAACAATTTTGAATTGAAGAAATACTATTAAAAATAAATATAACAATATTAAGTAATAGAATTTTGACCATAACTTCAAGCATAATTTTAACCATAATGAAGGTAAATTATAACCTCCATTCGAAAAAAGTTGATCAAAGGACACCTTTGCATACTAGTAAACAAGATGCAATTTGCAAAGTATAGCAATGTTTTGTTTTTTTTTTTTAAAAAAGCCTAGTAATCTTTAAAAAAAAGTTTTAACATACATCTAATAATACATCTTTCCAAAGAGGGTTGTTCTTTAATGTCGTTAAACATTGAATCCGTCTTGTCCTCTTCAACGAGCTTACATTCATACATAATAATTAAAAAGCAACCATCAATGATAGAATATTAGTAATAAGAAGAAATGTATTCATAAAGAAATTGCAAGATTTATATTCATAAAGAAATTGCAAGATTTACAAATAGAGAATGAATTACATCAAAATTTACATAGAGTTATGTAGTTATCATAAACAAGTAACTAGTGATGTAGAATAACTAACTAGCTTGTAACACTAACTTATCAAATACACATAATAGATTTTTGTTGGCGATCGAATAATCTCTTTTAAATTCACTTTGCTTGCATGTTCTTGTGTGGGACTTGCTTTTTTGTGACAACTCTTGCACCTCTTTTTCTTCATGTTCTCAAAATCATTAAGAAAACCCTAAGCCGCCTCATCAAAAATATTATCAATAAAGGTTTCATGATCTAATTTGGTAATGTTTTCTTTGAGATAATAATCTTTGTAACATATTGAAGAAAGATTCTTGTGTGATGGAGAACCATAAAAACACATCCGTTGATACAAAGTGATGGATCCATGCTTAGAGAAAGAGAAAGATTTTATGGAAGGTTTAGGAAAAAAAAGTTGCAAGCTTGAAATTGTTGAATGATGATAGAACAATTAAGTTGTGTTAATTTATAGGGGATATTGGCAAAATATGCTTATCACTTATAACAAACCACGATTAACTAGGAATCGTATCTTTTATTTTTTTTTAGAAAATCTCGGAAACTGTTTTTACAAGATAAAAATCTAGGAATAATCAATTTTATATTAAATAATATCTTTATCATTATTTTTCGTTATAAATTAAATAAAAATTATGTCTTTTATCCATTAGGTATTTTGATTAAATAAAACTTAAATAAATTAAATAAATAAAATTAATTCACTTACCATAACTACAAATTAGGTATTTTGACTAATTCAATTAGCATTAAACTCTTTCGGACGAATAAGTGTATTGTTGTACGATTTCCTGAATGACAGAAGAAAAACTAGCAAAATTTCATCACAATTTCAAATTAATTTAAATTTGATCTAATCTTAATTTAAATTTTAAATCAAAACAAAACTAATCCTTTAATCAATCTTAACAAAAAAATTCTAAAATAGTCCTAATTAAATTTTGAATTGAAATTAACAATATTAAAATAAAAATTACTCTTTGAAACCATGTTTTAAGTTCGGAAGTTGAATATGCGTAAAGAAGGTATCCTACCACATCGGTTAGCTATAATTATTTGTTCAAAGTTAATGTTAACTTATATAAATTTATTTCTCTTTTTCAAAATACAAATATAATCTTTTTTACGAAAAGAATTTAGAGATAAAAGTTTATTTAAAATATAGAGGGAAAAATATATATTCTTTTTTATTATTATGTTCGACAAGAGTGTGATCTTACTCCTACACATCTCTCGGTGCGATAGAGAAATCAAATCTACGTTGTGATAAAATAATTTAAAAAAAAATGTTGTTGGTACAATGAAGGAAGAAAAAAAGGATATTGAGTACAAAAGTGCTTACGGCGAGTGAGTCCGTTATTCATTTGAATTTGGTTAAGAAAGTTTAATATTTGTCACAACTCAAGCTTCTTAAATTATCACTAACAAGATGTCGTATCTCAGTTGGTCCTATTTTAATGAAATATAATTACGGTGTAGAGCTTAATATCACAAATTTGTCTCAACTCATACGTTTTAAACTAGAATCGACAAAATATTGCATCTCAGTTAATATTTTTTTTTTCAAGATTATTATTATTTTCGAGTTTAAAATCCCCAAATTGTCACAACTCAAACGTCTTAAAACTAAGATTGACAAAATGTAACATCACAACTAATCTTTTTACCCATATTGATTTTGAATAAAATGGATTTTTTTATTAAAGATAATGAAAATAAATGTAAGAATGAACTTATATGCATATATTATTTCATTAATGATTGATGTTGGTTAGATTCAGCTCAATACTTAATAAGAAAATATAATAATAATTATTATAATACAATGAATAAAACTAAAAGAATTGAACAAAATTTTCAAAAAAAAAATTAAAACTAAATCAAAAGCCTTGAATGAGTGAAACCATGTTTTTTTAATAGAACAAAAATATGGGAATCAAATAAATATGTTAAATGAAACATAAGTTAACTACCATCGGACCCAAAACCTAAACAAAACCAAAATCTAAACTACCGTCAAACCCAAAAACAAAAAACCCGCGCGTACTGCTTCCGAGGGGGTGGTCGACGCTTTTCGGGGAAGTCGCGACATGACTGTGATCTGGAGGCCGTGTTGGCAACAATAGAGAGGGAGGGGGCGGTGTCGACTATTGAGGTGTTTTTTTTTTGTTTCTTTTTGTTTTGGGTACTTTTTTTATCGAAAAAATAGGGTTTTTTCTTATTATTTTTTTATCTCCACACACAAATTGAATATTTGTTATACTATTTTGATTTTCTCTAATTGGTATTTGCTCTTGTTTTAAATTAGTGTATTCTTTTACAACTCGTTTCATGTTTTAGATCACTTACTAAAAAAAATCTTACAAGTCTAAAAATGAAAAAAAAAAAAAATCTCCGTTGTTTATTTTTTTTGCTATCAAATTATAGACTAAAATGATGATTCTTTGTCTCCATGAGATAAAATTGAGTTATGGATTATTGCTTGTTTTTTTTTGTAGAAAAAATTAGATTTGCTAACTTAAATCTAAAAAAGAGAGCATGCACTTTATAATTACTTGAATACATGGGAAAAGTTGTAGTTGTGTTAGGAAAAAAAAGGAGAAAACACAAAGAGGTTGAAAATATGGACGAAGAGAAAATTGTAGCTGTATTAGGTAAAAAAATGTGAAAAACAAGGAGATTGAAAAGATGAAATGGAACACTACAACTTGCTGACTTGAGCCCAATTGATCCAAAAAACACTTACTATCACTCACATGCTTTTCAACAAGCTACAAGTTATGGCTTTTATAGCCCTTCCCTCCAATTGGTTATAACACTAACTAACTGTAACTGACAAACCATAACCAGAGGCAATCAAAGACAAACACAAACCAGAGTTGACCAGGAACCATATGCGATCAGGAATTAGAGGCAACCATAATAAGTGATAACTAGGAACTAGAGGTAACCGAGAACCAGAAGTAACTAGGAACCAAAAACAAACAAAACAAAAACTATCACGTTCGCTTAATACACACTTTGGATTTTTATTATGAGTAAATATAGGTCCAACTATTGGGTCAGATTTATTAATTTCAATCTATTTTTTTTCTTGTTTTATCCTTTTTGAGGAAAACAATAATTATGAAAAACATTAAAATTAAACCTATAACTTATTTTACAATTTTTTAATTGACAAACAAAATTGAGTACTACACTTCTCTACCATTACAAAGATAAAAACATGATATTTTCAATAATTCAATTAGCATTTAACTCTTTCTGATTCCTTAAAAAAAATTCTAATGAAAAATTGTATTTAAACCCGGTTTCCGCGATGACAGGACAAAATGTAGCCAAATTAGGTCCTAATTTCAAGTTTATTGAATTAATCAAAATTTAAATTTTAAATCAAAACAAATCTAATTCTTTAATAAATCTTAAAAATCAAATCTAAAATAATCCTAATTAAATTTCAAATTAAAAATATTGTAATAAAAATAACAATAATAATTAATATATCTATACATTAATGATACAAAGATTTTGTGTGATTTTTATTCTTTATTTAAAATTTTTATTTACAACTTTATCTTCCGGTTAATTTTAGCATATTATCAAATATTAATCGAATCTTAATTTATATTTTGAATAAAAAATAATTCTTAAATCAATCTTAACAAATCAAATCTAATTAATGAATCTTAAATAAATTTTGAATTGAAAATATCCTATTAAATATAAATATAATAATATTATGTAATAAAATTTTGGCCATAACTTCAAGCATAATTTTAACCATAATGAAGGTAAATTATTTCCTCCATTCGAGAAAAGTGGATCAAAGGACACCTTTGCCATTTGCAAAGTATAGCAATCTTTTGTTTTAAAAAAAAAAATCTAGTAATCTTCACACAAAAAAAAGTTTTAACATAATCTCGTTAAACATTGAATCCAACAAACATATTCATAAAGAATTGGAGGATTTACAAATAATTAAAAAGAGAATGAATTAAAAATTCAAACTTAATAATTAAAAAGCAACCAAGAATGAAAGAAAAGTAGTATTAAGAACAAATATATTCATAAAGAATTGCAGGATTTACAAATAGAGAATGAATTACGTCAAGATTAACATAGAGTGTTATGTAGCCTCCATAAACAAGTAACTATAGATTAACATAGAGTGTTATGTAGCCTCCATAAACAAGTAACTATTTACTAACTGACTTGTAACACCAACTTATCAAACACACATAATAGATTTTGTTGGCAAAGAATAACCTCTTTTAAATTCACTTTGTTTGCATGTTTTTGTGGGGATTCACATTTCTGTAACAACTCTTGCATCTGTTTTTCTTCTTATTATTCGTGTTCTCAAACTCATTAAGAAAAACATAAGCCGCCTCATCAAAAATATCATCAACAAAGATTTTATGATCTAATTTGGTAATATTTTGTTTGAGATAATAATCTTTGTAACACTTTAAACAAAGATTTTTGTGTGACGGAGAACCATAGAAACCACAACCGTTAATACAAAGTGATGGATGCATGTTAGTTAGTTTTTACAATTATGTATCATTAATTTGCAAATTTAGAGAAAGAGAAAGATTTTACAAATTGTTGCATAAGTTAACTTATTTTTTTTATGGAAGGTTGTTAGATTACCGGTGTAATCTATATCAATTTTTTTTTTTTTTTATAAATTTACATTTATATAAAAAAAATCATTACGTGTGATTTAGTGATGTTATTATTTGATATTTTTATTTTATTATTAATTGATCTTATTTTTTTGTTTTTGAGGAGATTAATTATTTAATTTTATCTTAACTATCTTAAAAGTCACACAAAACATTTAAAATTTGATAACATTTAGTTTCGTAATTTTTTTAAAAAGTTACATAGCTTTACTTTTGTATATTTTATTCTTAAATACTATTTTTCTCCTTTTTTTGTTATAAATCAAATGAAAATTATACCATTTAGCCATTATGTTTTTATAGAATTTATTCCTTTTTTAATTAAAATAATAAAACTATTGAGTTAATCAAATTGACATCTTTTTATTATTTCAATTTTTAAAACACAAGTTGTACAACTTTGTAATCTTAAAACTCGCATTTTAAAATAGTTATTCAAATCAAACAAACTCATTTTCTTTTTTAAAAATATTTTTTTATTAACAACAAAACACACTTTGTTTATAAACTATTACACATCCACATTTTATATTCGAAACCTACGTAGCTTTGATTTCTCATTCGCACACGGAGATACGTAGGAGGAACATCGCACTCTTGTCAAGAACAATATTAAAAAAATAAAATAAAAACTCTTTTTTTTTTCTCTTTCTATTTTGAGTACACTTTTAGCTCGACATTATATTTATAAAAAATTATATTCATATTTAACTAATATGGAGAAATAAATATTTTAAATATTTGCACAATTAATTATAGATAATTATTTTTTAATTGATGATGTGGTAGAGTGTTAATACATTTTGACTCCCTAACTCAAAATTTAGTTTAAAATACATTTTTTTTATTTATAATGATTTTCTAATGTTTTTTCTATTTTAACATAAAATTTGGTTTTGAGAAACACCCGAATTCTAGGCTACAGTTCCATTGTATTTTTAACCAACTGCATCCTATTTTGTTGTCAATTTTATGTATAAATAATATTAGAAACCCATATCATTTTGATGATGTCAGCCTCATATTTTACTGTCAATTTTTAGCATATATATGGTTGTTTAAACAATGTAACACATTCAACAAATTTAGAATTAACTATATATGGTTGTTTATCCAATAATAATCAACTAACTATATATATGCACAAAATAGGAGGGAGTTGGTTGCAAATTAAATAATATCTACGAATCTATTTTTACAAGATAAAAATCTAGGAATAATCAATTTTATATTAAATAATATCTTTATCATTATTTTTCGTTATAAATTAAATAAAAATTATATCTTTTATCCATTAGGTATTTTGATTAAATAAAATTAAAGATTAGATAAATAAAAATTAATTCACTTACAATAACTACAAATTAGGTATTTTGATGTAAAGAAAATAGATTAAAAAAACAAAAATCTCTCGCTTCCCCTTAGACATTTTTCTTTTCCGGTTTCTTTTCTTAGAAAAAATCTCCTCTTTTTCTACGTTCTGTTTTTTCTAAAAAAAATTATCCTATTCCGAATTTTTTAGTTCTCAGTATATAGACTAAAAGAATTAATTTTGTGTTCGTGAAATAAATTAACTATAATTTTTCTTTATTGTTTTGTAGAAATTATAAAATTGTGTAGAGATGAAGGAGGTTGCCTGCCTCCATAATCCATCTTTTTTTGTTATTTTTTTATTATATTTTTGTTTTATTACTTTTAGTCCAATTGTAAATTCAATATTTATGTAATATAAACTTAAATTGAAGTCTCGATTATGAAACGATCATTTTTTAAAATTTTATAATAGTAAATGCAAAATGTTAGAATTAAACATGTTATCACTAATTTTAAAAATAGTTTTTAATTGACCGTATAATTTGAAATTGAACCGTAGGCCAAAAATAAAAATTTAATATTATTATGTTTGACAAGAGTGTGATCTTACTCTTACATATCTCCCGGTGCGATAAAGAAATCAAAACTACATAATTTTTAGGTAAAAAATGCAGATGTGTTGGTTGCTTTTAAGGAAATGAGTTTTGTTGCAATAAAATGGTTTGAAAAAAAATGTTGTCGGTATGATGAAGAAAGAAAAAAAGGATACTGAGTGCAAAAATGCTTACGATGAGTGAATCCGTTATTCATTTGGATTTGATTAAGAAAGTTTAATATCATCAAATTGTCACAACTCAAGTGTTTTAAACTATCACTAACAAGATATAGTCTCTCAGTTGGTCATATTTTAATAAAAGATAATTATTATTTAGAGCTTAATATCACAAATTTGTCTCAACTCATATATTTTAAACTAGAATCCACAAAATATTGCATCTCAGTTAATCTTATTTTTTTAAAGATTATTATTATTTTAGAGTTTAAGATCACCAAATTGTCAGAACTCAAACGTCTTAAAATTAAGATTGGCAAAAATGTAACATCTCAACTAATCTTTTTACCCATATTGATTTTGAATAAAGTGGATTTTTATTTTATTAAAGATAATGATAATAAACCTAAGAATGAATTTATATGCATATATAATTTCATTAGTGATTGATGTTGGTTGGATTTAGCTTAATACTTCATATGAGAATATAATAACAATTATTATAACACAAAGAATAAAACTAAAATAATTGTTTTTTTTGTTCTGGCTACTTTTTTTATCGAAAAAAGAGAGTTTTTTCTTATCATTTTTTATCTCCACATACAAATTGAATATTTGTTACACTCATTTTATTTGCTATGATTGATATTTGCTCTTATTTTAAATTAATGTATTCTTCTATAACTCATTTCATGTTATATATCACTTACTAAAAAAACTCTTACTAGTCTAAAATTGAAAAAAAAAACATCTCCGTTAGTTGATTTTTTTGCTATCAAATTATAGAATAAAATGATGATTCTTTGTCTCTATGAGATAAAATTGAGTTCTGGATGATTGCTTGTTTTTTATTGAAAAATTAGATTTGCTGAAGTAAATCTAGAAAAGTGAGGATGCACTTTATAATTACATGTATACACGGGAAAAGTTGTAGCTATATTAGAAAAAAAAAAACAAAAAAAAAGAAGAAGAAGAAAAGCGAAGAGGCTAAAAATATGGATGAAGAGAGAATGTACTTTTAAATTATGTACGCCTACTATCATTCACATGCTTTTCAACAAGCTACAAGTATGGCTTATATAGTTAACCCATCCCTCCAATTAGTTATAACGCTAACTAACTATAACTAACAAACCAGAATTAGAGGCAACCAAAGACAAAAACAAACCAGAGACGACCAAGAATCAGATGCGATCAAAGACAAACACGACAAAAGCTATCACATTCGCTTAATACACATTTTGGGTTTTTACTAACTATTACGCACAAATGTGATCCATTATGAGTAAATATAGGTCCAGCTATTGGGACAGATTTATTAATTTCAATCTGATTACTTTCTTTCTTGTTTTTAACATTTTTTTTAAGAAAATAATAATTATGACAAACATTAAAATTAAACCTATAACTTATTTTTAGAATTTTTTAATTGACAAATAAAATTGGAGTACTACACTTCTCAACCATTACAAAGATAAAAACTTGATATTTTCAATAATTCAAATAGCATTAAACTCTTCTGATTCCTTAAAATAAAAATTCTAATGAAAAATTGTATTTAAATCTGGTTTCCACATTGACAGAACCAAATCTAGCCAAATTAGGTCATAATTTGCAATTTATTGATCTAATCAAAATTTAAATTTTAAATCAAAACAAATCTAATTCTTTAATAAATCTTAAAAATCAAATCTAAAATAATCCTAATTAATTAAATTTTGAATTAAAAATATTGTAATAAAAATAACAATAATAATTCATATATCTATTCCTTAAGAATACAAAGATTTTGTGCGATTTTTTTTCCTTATTTACAACTTTATCCTGCAGTTAATTTTACCATATTCTAAAATATCAATCGAATCTTAATTTATATTTTAAATAAAAAATAATTCTTAAATCAATCATAACAAATCAAATCTAATTAATAAATGTAAATTATAACCTCCATTCGTGAAAAGTGGATCAAAGGACACCTTTGCATACTAGTAAACCAGATGCAATTTGTAAAGTATAGCAATCTATTGTTTAAAAAAAAAACCTAGTAATCTTTAAAAAAAAGTTTTAACATACATCTAATAATACATCTTTCCAAAGAGGTTGTTCTATAATGTCGTTAAACATTGAATCCGTCTTGTCCTCTTCAACGAGCTTACATTCATACTTAATAATTATAAAGCAACCATCAATGATAGAATAGAAGTAATAAGAAGAAATATATTCATAAAGAAATTGCAAGATGTACAAATAGAGAATGAATTACATCAAAATTTACATAGAGTTATGTAGTTATCATAAACAAGTAACTAGTTGTGTAGAATAACTAACTAGCTTGTAACACTAACTTATCAAATACACATAATATATTTTGTTGGTGACTGAATAATCTATTTTAAATTCACTTTGCTTGCATGTTCTTGTTGGGACTCGTTTTTTTGTGACAACTCTTGCACCTATTTTTCTTCTTATTCTTCATGTTCTCAAAATCATTAAGAAAAACGTAAGCCGCCTCATCAAAAATATCATCAACAAAAGTTTCATGATCTAATTTCGTAACGTTTTCTTTGAGATAATAATCTTTGTAACACTTTGAACAAAGATTCTTCTGTGATGGAGAACCATAGAAACCACATCCGTTGATACAAAGTGATGGATCCATGTTAGTATCCTTAATTTGCAAGTTTAGAGAAAGAGAAAGATTTTATGGAAGGTTTAGGAAAAAAAGTTGTAAGCTTGAAATTGTTGAATGATGATAGAACAATTAAGTAGTTAATTTATAGGGGATATTGGCAAGATATGCTTATCACTTATAACAAACCACGATTAACTAGGAATCGTATCTTTTATTTTTTTAGAAAATCTCGGAAACTGTTTTTACAAGATAAATATCTAAGAATAATCAATTTTATATTAAATAATATCTTTATCATTATTTTTTCAGTATAAATTAAATAAAAATTATATCTTTTATCCATTAGGTATTTTGATTAAATAAAAATCCTCCTCTCCCGGTTTGATTTTTTATTTATCAAATTATAGACTAAAAGAATAAATTTTGTGTCCGTGACATAAATCAATTATAATTTTTTTTATTGTATTGTATAAATTATAAAATTGTGTAGAGAT
>JBBPBP010009780.1:26554590-26571186 GCA_037974735.1 Cicer chorassanicum | reverse complement strand
ACAAGGAGGTTGCCTATCTCCATAATCTATTTATTTTTGTTCTTTTTTTATTATATTTTTATTTTATTACTTTTAGACCAATTATAAATTCAATATTTATGTAATATAAACTTAAATTTAAGTCTGATTTATGAAATGATGACTTTTTTAAAATTTATAATAGTAAATGTAAATATTAAAATTAAACATGTTATTATTTATTTTTAAAATATTTTTTAGTTGACTGTATAATTTGAAATTGAACCGTAGACAAAAGATAAAAACTTGATATTATGACCAATTCAATTAGTATTAAACTCTTTCCGACGAATAAGTGTATTGTTGTCCGATTTCCGGAATGACAATTTCAAATTAATTTAAATTTGATCTAATCTTAATTTAACTTTTAAATCAAAACAAAACTAATCCTTTAATCAATCTTAACAAAAAAATTCTAAAATAGTCCTAATTAAATTTTGAATTAAAATTAACAATGTTAAAATAAAAATTAGTCTTTGAAACTATGTTTTAAGTTCGGAAGTTGATTATGCGTAAAGAAGGTATCCTACCACACACATCTGTTAGCTATAATTATTTGTGCAAAGTTAATGTTAATTTATATAAATTTATTTCTCTTTTTTCAAAATACAAATATAATCTTTTTTACGAAAATAATTTAGAGATAGAAGTTTATTTAAAATATAGAGGGAAAAATATATTTTTTTTATTATTATGTTTGACAAGAGTGTGATCTTACTCCTACATATCTCTCGGTGCGATAGAGAAATCAAATCTACGTAGTTTTTAGGTAGAAAATTTGGATGTGTTAGTTGCTTTTAAATCAATGAGTTTTGTTGCGATAAAATGGTTTGAAAAAAAATGTTGGTATGATGAAGGAAGAAAAAAAAGATATTGAGTACAAAAGTGCTTACGACGAGTGAGTCTGTTATTCATTTTGATTTGGTTAAGAAAGTTTAATATTTGTCACAACTCAAACGTCTTAAATTATCACTAACAAGATGCCGTATCTCAGTTGGTCCTATTTTAATAAAAGATAATTATGTTGTAGAGCTTAATATCACAAATTTGTATCAACTCATGTTGGATCTATATTGGTGACAATTGCTGCAAGACTTTAATTGTGAAGTTATTGATGAAGAGTATCTGTAGCAAATTCCAAAGCGTGTTGTTACACTAGCCTTTAGGTTCGATTCGCCCCCACTAATCGGATGCAAATGAGATAATCAGCGAATCCCCTTCAGGGTACTTTGGAAAACCTTGTTATGATTTGCACTATCACACCAAGCGTAACTTTCAATAGTATGTTACAAAATAATGTTTCTTATTCTTCACTCATGCATTAAAGAAGAATAAGATGACTTAGAATATAAGAATAGGTGGGAAAAGTGGATGACAATCTCTTGAAATTCATCTCTGCATTCTATCTTAAGTGACACTATTTATAGAAAAATAATGTCACTTGAGGAAGAGATGTAATTCTTGGTTCTGCCCTGTTTTTCGAAACGGTATATATACATATAATGTTCAACAATTAAATGAACTGTTGCGATGGCCTAACGGTTAAGAGACGCCTTTTTCCTGGGCTGTCAAAGAACGCAACCACTAGACCATCAACAATAATATGTTAATTATGACCAATTATGGATACATATATTATCCAATATTTTGGAAATATCTCACAATCCCCCACCATTTTCAAAATATACTTAGTCCCAAAATTTTGGAAATATCATGGTTTCAGATAATGGTATCTTAAGATTTGAACCACTACTTAGTAAGCTATGGGTTCCACTTATCCTGAATAGATTGGTAGACAAGCTTTAAACCAATTATTCATTAGAACAAGTGTGCACAACTTACACATGAAATCTCGGTATTATCGAAAGAATTATAAAGATGACACATTTGATAAGGCCTTGTGTCTTGTACCCTTTTGATGAGAATTTAAGAGTCAAGCCCTTTAACTCTTTGAAGCGGCCTCACTTCATCCTCACATAGGTAGACTATATCAGAAATACATCCATGATATGTATTTCAGCAAATTTATGCTATATGTCTATTAAGAGTAAAACTCAACCTTCCAACTTAATACTTATGGTTCAAGTTCTTTCAACCTTTGGGATGTATCTATATTCAAGTACTTGCAATCATTCTAATAGTGTACTTTTATCATTGAACTCAAGACTTGATGTTACTCAAGTGTGAGTCGATTTTCCACCATTGATGATTAATTAGATATGGGCTTGAGTCCCATCCCCAATGATGTCTTCAACACCATGTCCCTTGTCAAACATTTCGTCAAAGGATCTGCAAGATTCTTTTCTGTTCTTACAAACACTATGGATATTACTCCATTTAAAATTAAATCCTTTACATAGCTATGTCTTAGACCAATATGTCTAGATTTTCCATTATATACTTGGCTATATGCTTTGGATAGTGTGGATTGACTATCACAGTGTATGGATACTGGTGCCATTCGTTTTGGCCAAATAGGTATCTCATACAACAAATTTCTTAGCCATTCTGCCTCTTTACTACATGCAGCTAGGGCAATGAACTATGCAGCCATGGTGGAGTCGGCAATGCAAGTTTGTTTCTTTGATCCCCAAGAAATTGCACCTCCACCAAGGTTGAAGATCCATCCACTTGTGGAAGCATGATCCTCAACATAAGTTACCTAACTGACATCTGTATATCCTTCCAAAACTGAATGATATCCACTATAGATTAAACTATAGTTAATTGTTCCTTTTAAATATTTTAATACTCTATTAACAGCCTGCCAATGTTCTTTACTTGGATTGCTAGTATACCGACTTAATCTACCTATAGCATATGCTATATCAGGTCTGGTACAGGTCATGGCATACATCAAGCATCTGATTACCTTTGAATAATCTAGTTGTGCCACAGGGCATCCTTTATGTGGTTGTAAACTAACATTTTGATCAAATGGGGTAGAAACAGGTTTGCAATTAAATTGATCAAATTTCTTTAGCACTTTCTCAATATATTGAGATTGGGATAAACCAATATTTACTCCATCTCTAATGATTTTAATTCCTAAAATCACATATGCTTCACCTAAATCTTTCATATCAAAATTTTTTGATAAGAAAGTTTTGGTTTTCTCTACCTCATCTAGATTGGTGCCAAAGATTAACATATCATCCATATATAAACAAATCATAACACTGTTAAGACAAACTCTAAAATAAAGTTTTGATGAAAATAAACAAAGTTTTAATTAAGAATATTAATTATGATTCTAAATATTATGTTAATTTAATTTGTGCTCTTGAGTGTTTTTATTAAAGATAGGAACCAAGTAAAGCAAAGAAATCAGAACAAAAACAAATAAAACAGTCATGATCATAAACTGCACAAAACAGAGAAAGATCAGTAGAATCAAGAATGACTGTCACAGTCACTTCACCAATCTTTCTCCGACTCTTTTACATTGATTCTGTCTTAATTCTTTATATTAATCTCATCATTACTTGGCAAGGAACAGATAGGAATCATGTTTATCCAAAACGGTTCTCGAATCACTAAGATAAATCATCATGAATTTAAGCATGTCAAAAACGGACTGCAACTTTCTCCCGTCTGGAACTGTCAAGAAAGTTGAACAAAACTGAACGTCAAGATTGGTTATAAGTCCTCAGCTTGTCCAGAAGACTATCAGACCAAATTGATCATCTTTCTCCACCTCTAATCAACGTTCTCCGTTTCTGAAGAAGAACAATCTCTGTTTCTGCAGAAGAGGACTTCTCAGTTCTGCAGAAAGTTATTCACTCCTTTCCAATCAGTTTTGGATCAAATCAAGTGTCCAAACCAAAGCCCAATTATCATCAAGTATTATCAAAAGCTTAATGGGTCATTAAGCGCGCAAGAAGCTGGTGCAAAATTAAGTAAAACAGCCCAGACAGCAAAGCCCAAAACTGTCACATGAATGGTGCATTTTTGTCAACAGATTTATTGCTTCTGTCAGAAGAAAAACAGAGCACTAATAACTGCTCTTTCTGACCAGAATTAATTGCTCAAATCATCTATAAAAGGAAGGCAAATTCGCAAGCATCATTTAGATCTTCAAGTGCCAAGTATTCTCACTAAATCATATTCACTTGCATTCTTGAAGCTATCTCATTCACAAAAGAAATCAGGCTGAACCTATTACATACTTCCAGTTTATTCTACTGAGTTCTTTTTTGTTCCGAATCTATTCTCAAACAAGAGTTGAGCATAATTAGATTCACTCAAACCTTTTAAATAATTATTGTATAAACTCATAACTATAAGGATTGTTTATAGTTTGAGTGTGATTAAAAGAGTTAACTATAAAATCCTAACAGATTAGTTAGGTGACTTGATTAAATCCTTTCTGGGTGGAAAGGAAGTGTAGTTACAGATCAAGGTTGATCTTTAACTGTGATTGTTCTCCGTTCTTTGAACACTTAGTGAAAATCTCACAGTTGTGAGGACTAGACGTAGCCCACGTTGGGTGAACCAGGATATATCTTTGTGTGGCATCTCTTTCTTATCTCTATTTACATTCAGTTATTGTTATTGTCAAAATTAAATAGAGAAACTAAAGTGTGATTTTAACTAATCAAGAACGTTCTGCGTTTTCTGTTTTAAAACCAAGAACGTTCTCCGTTTCTGTTTTCATAACCAAGATCATTCTTGAGTTGTTTTCTTAAGTTTTTAACAGGAAATTTTAAATAGGCAAGATTACAATTCAAACCTCCTTCCTTGTAACTTACTATAAATACACTTGTCAGATTCATTTATTTTGTATCCATTAGAAAGCAAAACTTTATCAAACTTTTGGTGCCATTGTTTGGGTGCTTGTTTTAACCCGTATAAAGATTTAGTCAATTTACACACTTTATGTTGTTGCCCTTTGATAACAAATCCTTCAGGTTGTTTCATATACACCTCTTCATCTAACTCTCCGTTCAGGAAAGCAGTTTTAACATCCATTTGATGGATTACAAACTTATAGATGGAAGCTAGTGCCAAAAGCACTCTTATGGATGCAATTCTTGCAACAGGTGCATGAGTATCAAAGTAGTCAATACCTTCTTTTTGTGTATACCCTTTGGCAACAAGTCTAGCTTTGAACTTACGAATGGTACCATCAACTTTCATTTTCTTTTTAAAGATCCATTTACAACCTATTGGTTTGTATCCAGGTGGGAGGTCTACTAATTTCCAAGTTTTATTCCCCATAATTGAGTCCATTTCCTCTTGAATGGCTTCTTTCCAAAAGGCAGAGTCTTGAGACTTTATTGCCTCTTCATATGTGTCTGGATCACTCTCTAAATTGTAGCAAATTGGTCCATAACTGTTAATGGAATCATTTGTACCTTCTACAAGGAACATAAAGAAGTCTTGTCCATAATTTTTCTCTTTTCTGGCTCTTTTACTTCTTCTAGGTTCTGAACATGTCCAAGTATCATTATTAGATACATTATTTTCTAGACTTTGTACACTAGAACTTACAATTTCCCTGGGATGTGGAATTAAGATAAATCTATTTTCTTGAAAAGTTGCATCTCTTGACTCAATCACTGTGTTAATAGGATATGAGTCATTAGATTCAACAACCATGAATCTATAGGCCTTGCTATTTTCAACATAGCCTAGAAATACACTTTCAATTCCTCTTTCTCCCAATTTCTTTCTTTTTGGTTCAGGAACCTTAACAATTACTCTACAGCCCCAAGCTTTTATATAATTAAGATTGGGTTTTCTTTTCTTCCATAGTTCATATGGGGTTATGTTGTTCCTTTTATTCGGAACTCTATTTAGCAAATAACATGCAGTTAGCATGGCTTCACCCCCAATAACCTTTAGATAAACCAAAATAGGATAACATGGCATTCACCATTTCTTCTAATACCCTATTTTTCCTTTCTGCAATTCCATTTTGTTGTGGGGAATATGGTGCAGTTGTTTGATGCACAATACCAGTGGACTCAAAATACTCATGATGATAGAACTCTCCTCCCCTATCACTTCTAAAACACTTGATAAAAGTTTCATATTGAAGTTCTACTTGTGCTTTAAATATTTTAAATTTGTCTAAAACTTCATTCTTAGAGTGCATTAAATAAACATAACAAAATCTAGAGTAATCATCAATAAAAGTGACAAAATACTTTTTACCACCAATTGTAGGCCAACCATGTAAATCGCATACATCAGAGTGAATTAAATCTAATACCTTAGAACTTCTTTCAACACTTTTAAAAGGTTGTCTTGTAATTTTAGTTAACATGCAAGTAGTACATGAATTTGAATTTTTGTCAAAATTCGGAATTAAATTTGATTTCATCATGTCATTCAATTTTCTAAAGTTAACATGTCCTAGTCGCATATGCCATAAATCATAAGACTCAACAATATAAGCAGAAATCATATTATTATTATAGTTACTAATAACATTACATTTGAACATGTTTTCACAAAGGTAACCCTTCCCTACAAACATACCCCCTTTAGAGAGAATAAATTTATCTCCCTCAAATACACATTTGAAACCAAACTTATTAAGTAACGGTACAGAAATCAAGTTCTTCCTAACATCAGGAACATAAAATACATCTTTAAGAGTAAGTATTTTTCCAGAAGTGAATTCAATCTCCACTGTTCCTTTTCCTTTGACTTGGACAGTTGAGGCATTTCCCATGTACAAAACACTGTCATCTTCTTCATCAATGGTCTTAAATAGTTCTTTGTTTTTGCACACATGGCGGGTAGCAACAGAGTCTATCCACCAAGATTCAACATCTTCAATCATGTTGAGTTCAGAAATGACAGCAACAAGATTATCTTTTGTTCTTCCTTTTCAAGAACCTGCACTCATTTTTAAGGTATCCTGGTTTTCCACAATGATAACAGCTTCCTTTTCTTTTCTTTCTTTGTTCATCATTACCATTGTGTTTTTCATGAGATTTATCAAAATCTCGATTTCTTTTCTTAAATGTTTTGCTTGAATTTCCTTCCTCCATTACATGGACCTTTTCATGAGAAAATTGATTTTTAGTATCCTCTTGCTTACGGTACTCTTCTTCTAAACGAAGATGATTACCCAATTGCTCAAGAGATACGTCCTCTTTTTTATTTTTCATAGATTTTTTGAAATCTTTCCATGAAGGTGGAAGTTTGTCTATTATGGAGGATACAATAATGGTTTCATCCATATGCATCTGATGTTGTTTGTAGTTATTAAGAATACGTTTAATTTCATGCATTTGTTACATTACTGACTTATTATCAACCATTTTATAATTATTAAATTGAGAAACAAGAAACTTCTTACTTGTAGCGTCTTCTTGCATGTATCTTGACTCCAATTTCTCCCATAGTTCCTTTGCAGAGATGGTACTTTGATATATATCGAACAAGGAGTCAGACATTCCGTTGAGAATATGGCCCATGCATATGTAGTCATCATTGTCCCACTTCTGCCTTTCTCTTGTTTCTGCTAATGTTTCCACTTCTTTCTCTAGTGGTCTTGTGGTGTTCAGAACATACACTACCTTCAAGGTTGTAAGAAGGAATTTCATCTTTTTCTGCTAACGAATAAAGTTTCCTCCATCGAATTTTTCCAACTTCACAAAATTAGAAGTCATTTCTTTGAGTGATGCAGCCATTGATTTAAAATAAAATCGAATCTAAAGATTGTTGGATCTATATTGGTGACAATTGCTGCAAGACTTTAATCGTGAAGTTATTGATGAAAAGTATTTGTAGCAAATTCCAAAGCGGGTTGTTACACTATCCTTTAGGTTCGATTCGCCCCCACCAATCGAATGCAAATGAGATAACCAGCGAATCCCCTTCAGGGTACTTTGGAAAACCTTGATATGATTTGCACTATCACATCAAGCGTAACTTTCAATAGTATGTTACAAAATAATGTATTCTTCCCTCATGCATTAGAGAAGAATAAGATGACTTAGAATATAAGAATAGGTGGGAAAAGTGGATGACAATCTCTTGAAATTTGTCTCTGCATTCTGTCCAAAGTGACACTATTTATAGAAAAATAAGGTCACTTGAGGAAGAGATGTAATTCTTGGTTCTGCCCTGTTTCTCGAAATGGTATATATACATATAACGTTCAACAATTAAATGAACTGTTGCGATGGCCTAACGGTTAAGAGGCGCCTTTTTCCTGGGCGGGTTCGAAACCAACTAATGCAAACCATTGCGCCTTTTCAAGGCGGAATTTATACAAAAAGAAAGCCCAACGAAGGATCAAACTCGGGACCTTATTGTGACTGTCAAAGAACGCAACCACTAGACCAACAACAATAACATGTTAATTATGACCAATTATGGATACATATATTATCCAATATTTTGGAAATACTCACAACTCATACGTTTTAAATTAGAATCGACAAAATATTGCACCTCAGTTAATCTTATTTTTTTTTTCAAGATTATTATTATTTTAGAGTTTAAAATCACCAAATTGTCACAACTCAAACGTCTTAAAATTAAGATTGACAAAATGTAACATCTTAACTAATCTTTTTACCCATATTGATTAGGGGTGTACATGGGTGCGGGTTGACCCGCTAACCCAACCCAACCCGATTTTTACCCGCACACGATCACTTTTGTGTCTAACCCAACCCAACCAGTTAAAATCCGTTTATATTTGGTTCGGGTAATGGGTTTAACAATTTGAACCCGTCGACCCGACCGGGCAACTAGTTATATTTTTTTAAAAATTTTGTTTGGTAGTCCAGCAGTCCAATAAGGTTTCATTGCTCTTCTTTAGATTTTCAGTTGCTCTCATCTACTTTCTGCGTCCACCTTCTTCGACACTTTTTGAAGTCGCGCCGCCTTCCACGTTCTTCTTTTCTTCCGCAAGTGCTCATAACTGATTTTTATACGAATTAGTTATAATAAGACATTATTAATAACTGGTTTTTATATGAATGTTGATGCAAGGTGTTTATGTGTCTGGCCTAAATACTTATTTTTTCTCGCAATTTAGCGTTTAATTTGTTTTGGCCTTGTAATCTCGTATATGCCTAGTCATAAAATTCGTATCTAATTTTTGAATTGTCTCTTTCAAAAGAGCAATTTAATTTTTGAGTTAAATACTATTTATTTAAATGTTATATTTTGTTATAGTTTTACATAATAAAAGTATGAACGGAAAGCTTATGCTTACAATGAATTTAGTTTAAATATTTTACATTTGTTAAATACAAAATTTTTTAGTTAAATAGTATTCATTTGAGTTAAATACTATTTATGAGTAAAAATGTTACTTATACAAAAGCTTATGATGAGTTTAGTTTAAATTTTTTACATTTAAATCTGTTAAACACTTTTTTTTAGTATTTTATTAGAAAATAGTAAGTACTCTAACTATAAATAAATGAAACACTACTATTAAAAAATTATGGTAGCTTAGTAAACTAAAATGGTTGGTGGGTTATGTGTATTGATGAATGTGGTTTACCAAGTAGTAATGGTAGCTGTTTTCTCCTCACTTGTTTGCAGATTCTCAATTGTTTCCTTCCATACTTTGAGGAACTTGTTAAGTGTTTGTACTTGAAGTTGAAATTGCTTAGAATTGATGAATTTTTATATTTTATTAATTTACTGTTGTTGAATTTATTTATGTATTTGAAGATTGTTGGATTTATTTTTATGTGTGAGAGGTTGATAACTTTTTTAAAGAATTGAATGATGTGATTGAAATTTTATAATTTTTGAGACATTTAAGTATTAAATATATTCTCATTCAACATATTTTCCCGTAAAATAAAAAACAAATTATTATTTATGTATAACCCGCTAACCCAACCCAACCTAACCCGTTTTTGATCGGGTCGGTTCGGTTCGAGTTAAATAAAAAAAAATACGGGTTTAGAACTTAATTCAACCCAAAGATAATCAATCGGGTCGAGCATCGAGTTTTGTCAAAACCGGCCCAACCCAACCCACGTACACCCCTAATGTTGATTTTGAAAGAAATGGATTTTTATTTTATTAAAGATAATGATAATAAACGTAACAATGAATTTATATGCATATAATTTCATTAGTGAATGATTTTGGTTAAATTTAGCTCAATACTTAATAAGAAAATATAATAACAATTATTATAACACAAAAATTAAAACTAAATCAAAAGCCTTGAATGAGTGAAACCATGTTTTTTAATAGAACAAAAATATGGGGAAAAAAGAAATATGTTAAATGAAACATAAGTTAACTACTATCGGACTCAAAACCTAAACTAAACCAAAATCTAAACTACCGTCAGACCCAAAAACAATAAACCCGCGCGTTCTGCTTCTAAGGGGGTGGTCGACGCTATTCGGGGAAGTCGCGACATGAATGTGATCTGGAGGCCGTGTCGGCAACAATAGAGAGAGAGGGGGCGGTGTCGACTATTGAGGTGGTTTTTTTTGTTTCTTTTTGTTTTTGGTTTTTTTTAATCGAAAAAATAGGGTTTTTTTGTTATTATTTTTTTATCTCCACACACAAATTGAATATTTGCTATACTTTTTTGATTTGCTTTGATTGGTATTTGCTCTTGTTTTAAATTAGTGTATTATTCTACAACTCATTTCATGTTTTAGATCACTTACTAAAAAAAACTCTTACTAGTCTAGAAATGAAAAAAAAAAAAACCCTCCGTTGTTTGATTTTTTGCTATCAAATTATAGACTAAAATGATGATTCTTTGTCTGCATGAGATAAAATTGAGTTCTGGATTATTACTTGTTTTTTGTAGAAAAATTAGATTTGCTAAATTAAATCTAGAAAAGAGAGCATGCACTTTATAATTACTTGTATACATGAGAAAAGTTGTAGTTGTGTTAGGAAAAAAAGAAGAATAACAAAGAGGTTAAAAATATGGACGAAGAGAAAATGTACTTTTTAATTGTGTGAATACGGGAAAATTGTAGTTGTATTAGGTAAAAAATGTGAAAACAAGGAGACTGAAAAGATGATATGGAACACTACTGCTTGCTGAGTTGAGCCCAATTGATCCAAAAAACACTCGCTTTTCAACAAGCTACAAGTCATGGCTTATATAGCCCTTCCCTCCTATTAGTTATAACACTAACTAACTGTAACTAACAAACCATAACCAGAGGCAATCAAAGACAAACACAAACCAGAGTCGACCAGGAATTGTATACATTCAGGAGTTAGAGGCAACCGGAATAAGAGATAACTAGGAACTAGAGGTAACCAAGAACCAGAGGTAACTAGGAACCAAAGACAAACTAGACAAAAACTATCACATTCGGTTAATACACACTTTGGACTTTTATTAACTATTACGCACAACTGTGATTCAGTATGAGTAAATATAGGTCCAACTATTGGGTCAGATTTATTAATTTCAATCTATAAATTTCTTTCTTGTTTTAACCTTTTTGAGGAAAACAATAATTATGAATAACATTAAAATCAAACCTATAACTTATTTTTAGAATTTTTTAACTGACAAACAAAATTGGAGTACTACACTTCTCAACCATTACAAAGATAAAAACTTGATATTTTCAATAATTCAATTAGCATTTAACTCTTTCTGATTCCTTATAAAAAAAATCTAATAAAAATTGTATTTAAACCCAGTTTCCGTGATGACAGGACAAAATCAGAACAAATCTAATTCTTTAATAAATCTTAAAAATCAAATCTAAAATAATCCTAATTAAATTTCGAATTAAAAATATTGTTATAAAATTAACAATAATAATTAATATATCTATACCTTAATGATACAAAGGTTTTGTGTGATTTTTTCCTTTATTTAAAATTTTTATTTACAAATTTATCTTGCAGTTAATTTTACCATATTAACAAATAATAATCGAAACTTAATTTATATTTTATATAAAAAATAATTCTTAAATCAATCTTAACATATCAAATCTAATTAATGAATCTTAAATAAATTTTGAATTGATAATATCCTATTTAATATAAATATAACAATATTAAGTAATGTAATTTTGGCCATAACATCAACCATATTTTAACCATAATGAAGGTAAATTATAACCTTCATTCGAGAAAAGTGGATCTTTTGCATACTAGTAAACACGATGCAATTTGTAAAGTTTAGTAATCTTTTATTTTAGAAAAAAAGTCTAGTAATCTTAAAAAAAAAAAATTAACATACATCTAATAATAAATCTTTCCAAAGAGATTGTTGTATAATCTTGTTAAACATTGATTCCGTCTGGTCCTCCACAACGAACTTATATTAGTAAAAAGCAACCATCGATGAGTCGGTAAGAGATGATAAAAATTGATTTTTAAAATAGATTTTGAAAACTAAAAACCAAAATTCATTCAAACTAGCCCTTAATTCAATTTTAAAATTGATTAATAAAATAGAATTTAAAACTAAACACCAAAACTCACTTGTTAAAATTTTCCAAACGCACACTATTTTTCTTCAACTTAACCATAATTCAATTAATTAATCATCGCAAGATCAATGCTTAGATTGTCGCCATGCAGAAAGATTTTACATCCTCTTAATTTAAAGTTTATATTATATAAATTATATTGGTAAAATTTTATACAAATTTAAAATTATTTTTTTATATGTTATTGAAATACATTAAAATTAATATTTTATATATTTTTAATGAACACCGTTAATGTTTATGTATTTTAATAATATATTAAATAATGTATATTTATGTAAAATTTTACGTTCATAATCTAGATAGATCAAAATTATAAATTTTAATGCTACAAAAAAAACATTTGAAAGATAAAAGAGATTTTAATGGAGAGAATGCATAATAAAAAAAGATACTAATAAGCCTCACATATAAGGCAATTGTCAATTAACAACACAAATAATTATTTCACCAAATCCGCATATAGATTTCAACATGATATATCAATATTGTATAAAAATAAATATTACATCATACGTTATAGCCATATCATAATTAGATATGAAACAAATAAAATAATTAGATATTCTTCACAAAAAAAAATAATTAGATAAAGAAAAGAAATAATAAAAACAAAGAAAAGGAAAATATTATTCCTTCTTTCCTTAGCTGAGAAGAGGAGGAACTTGGAGAAGTATATGCCCCAATGTCACCACTAATTTGATACTTAGGTTGTTTATTAGGAGTGAACAAACCAAAATGTCGTTCTGTTTCAGCAGGCCCTTTTTGATTTTCATCAAATACAGCAAACAAATAAGTTTCCAATTCTTGATTAGGCCTTTTAGGAGTCCCATTAGACACATGCTTAATCAAATTACCATAGTAAGCTTGTGCATTTTCAACTGTTGCAGCAACACCACCATCAGAAGGCCATCCACTTTCTGATACAACAACTTCCAAATTAGCACCACCAACTTTCTCAAGAGCTGAATAAAGAGCTCCTAATGTTGCATCAAATAAATTTGTGTATTTATATTCCCCATCATTCACTTGAACTGTTGGTGAATTAAATAATGCAAATGAAAGTTCAATGTGTTTTGGGTTACTTATGTAGCTAAAGTAAGTGTATACATTAGCAAGAAGTGGTGCATCACTCTGCAAAAGAAATTGAACTATTGAAGATATATATGAATTTGAAGAACTACTAAATGCTCCTGTTGATGGAGGATATGAGCTTCCTAACAAATCCAATTGTATAGCTGTTGACACTTTAATTTGATTTTGTAAGTTGACAGATGTTAGTACTGCATTAATGTTCTGCATTGCTGGGAGAACAAATTGTGATGTTGGATCGTTAGGATTTATTTCATTACCAACAACAATGTACCTAAATTTGACATCTTTTGAATATTTTAGTATATAGTTTTGAACCCAATAAGAAGCTGATGAAACACTAGTGGCAATTGTTTGAATGTTTTCATTAGGAACTCCAATGACAAGTTCTATGTTGGAACCTCTTAAGGCTTGTAAAGTTGCTTCATCAGGGTCATAAATTCTCATTCTTTTAATGCCATTTGATTTGAAAAGATCTATAACTTCATTAGCAGGAGGCAAGTTATCTGCCACTCTTCCATAGCAAACTCCTATTGATTGGGCTGCTGCATAAATTAAAACAATAACATGAGTTAATTTTTTTTTGTGATCTATATCTTTATAAAATTTGTAAAGATTTTTTTAAACATTATAACTTTTTAGTTAAATATATTTGTGATCTTTATTAAAAGAACAAATTTTTATTTTCATCTTGGCAAAAAAAAATTAGCTATTTATATTTCAACAAATTTTAAATCACTATTTTTAATCTCGTTTTTTTTTTGTCTGTTTATTTTTAACCCCTTTATTAACTAATTACATGTCTAATAGATGGTCATCCGAATTTCTTAAGTGACATTCAATAATGTATTTGGTGTAATGTTAGCATGTAATTTTTCCAAAAACTTCAACATTATTTTTTTGATTTGGAAACGGGTACCTGACCAAATATCAAGGGTACCAAAAAATTTTCAAAAAATAATTAAAGAATAAATAAATTTGGCTAGTTTTATATGATATCTAATAACAAATTTTGAAGTATGCAAATAAAAAAGTAAATTCACTTAGTTTACAAGGTCATAAATATATGGTAATTTCATATTTAGAGATATAACAACAATATAACAAATTTTTAGAAGCATAACTTGTTCTTGTAACTTAAAAAGCATAACTTGTTCATTATATATATATATATTTAACTCTTAAATTTATTTAATTATTTAAGTTAAATAAAATCAAAAACTACATGCTTTTAGCTCTTAGTATGATATCAAAACAAAACATATATTGTTAGTATTCATTATGGACTTGAATTAACTTTGTTTTATAATGATCAATATTAAAAGTTACTTAAAGGGAACCCTATTAAAATATAGTTGATAGAGACCATAACATAAATGAAGATCAAATACTTACCTGTTTCTGTTGTCTCCAATCCAATACCGAGCACAAGAAGCAATAAGAAGAAAACCATAACTTTTTAAGTAAACAACTTAAAAGATGCAAGGAACTTGACGAGAATGGAAAAATATGAAAGACACAATTTTCCAATCTCTTCAGATGGTTTTTTGTTTATTAATTAAAATTAATCCCTCTATATATACACATTGTGGTCATACGGGTGATATCTTTTATTAATAAATTTTTCAATATTGAAATAGAATCTAGCATTAATTAGTTTTCAAAGCCCATACTACTACAAGCAATTACGCCAAAATCCATATCTTAAATAACTTTTTAATTAATTATTTGTTTATAGAATCCTTTTCTTTATAAAAAAAAAAAATCCTTTTCGGATTGATAACTAATATTATACATATTATATGAATATGAATATTTTAAAATCAAATATTGGACATTACAAAAAAAAATCAAATAAAAACAAATCAAATAAAAAAAACCAAATCAAATATTGGACATAACAAAAACAAATCAAATTTTCTTTGGATGAAATTTTTAATAATAATGTTAGTAATTATTAATTCATTAATTAGATGTTAATTTTGTTAGAGGGAGAAATTGAACCTATAACATCCTTCTCACTTCAACTCCCTCAAACTACCTTACGATTTCCATGAAGATTTTATATATTACATCAAATATTGTTAAATCTAGTTAACTACTAAACAAATTGAAACAGATTTTTTAAATTGTTATAGTGTATACTTAATCAAATCTTTTACTCATGTGCTTTTTTCTGTTGAAAAAGAATTATAAATTGTGAAATTATTATATCATAATATTAATATACTGAGTGGTTAGACAAATTTTCTAAATTTATTGTATTAATCAGACTGCATCTAAATAAGTATATTCTATAAATTAATTCATGTGCATTTTTTTTAACTCGAATACAATCTTGGTTACGAAAAAAAAAATTACCATCTGAAAATATTTATTAACTCTCGTCAAATTTAAAATCAAATGGGGTAGGTGGGTAGTTCAATTGTTTGAAGTTAAGGGTTAAAAATTAAAAAAATCTAGGGTCAAACTCAATTGAAAAGAAAAAGAAAAAAAAAACTAACATAACAACAAATTATTAAATTTGATTATTTTTTAAAAAAATTTAACTCAAATTACAACGAGTGTGAACAGAAATTATAACCACAAAGTTTTATACTCTCATTACATTGAACATGACTTAAGAAGTAATTATAATAACCAGTTCTTTTTTCTTCATCTTGAAACACACAACATGCACTATGTAAATAGTTTCTCAAATTGTTCATAAATTTTTTAAATAATCTAAATATTTAACTTATAAATACTAATGTCATTATCTTTAATTAATTTATTATTCATCGCATGATATGTAATTTTCTTACTATCAAATTAGATGTAAAAAAGAAAATCAAATTTACTTCATTGCCATTAGTTTTGGTTGACTTTTCGATTTAAATTTCTTTAATGTTTACTTCTTTTATAAAAACAAAAAAAGCTACGAAACAAAAATTTGGATTTAGTATAGATATATAATACTATATTAATTCAATCAAGGTAAATATTCTAGTTTAAATAGAAAGGTAAATCTTAACACAAATATAATAATTTGACTTTGATTAATATTAAATGGAAGATATAT
>JBBPBP010009780.1:26510689-26528203 GCA_037974735.1 Cicer chorassanicum | reverse complement strand
TTTTTTTTAAATATTATTAGATTCAATTCAATTTATATCTTATTTGACTTTAATCATAAGTATTTTAACACATTCAAAAATTTATGATTGATTGATAGTATCAAAACGATACATTAAAATTAAACTTATTATTATTTGTTTTTTTATAGAAAAAAAATTAGGGTGAATTAATGATACATTAATCCAAAATAAATAATAGTTTAAAATTTACTAAACACTTATAAATAAATTTATAATTTTAATCTTTTTATATGATTTTACCTTACTCGAATTAATGCACCTTTCTATAATCAAGTTCAGTTTTTTTGGGAAGTGGTTATTAACTAAAACATCAGGGTCTCTAGTGGTAAAGTTTGACTAAAAAATTTGAGATAGTCAACATAAAATTATAATGTATAAATTAAATATGCATACAATATTATATAGTAAAAAATTAAGTTATAATAAACACAAAGTGGAATATCAAATAATTTAATTGTATGACTTAAAAATACCTTAAAGTAATGCTCTACACTCTTTAATTAACTTGAAATCATCAATAATAGACTCAGAACTGATACTTGCAACAATTTCCCTTTCAATATAAACCGACATGATATCTGCCAAAAAGTCAGCTTTCATCTTGTTTCTTAACCTAGACTTAATAATTTTGATTGCTTAAAAAGATCTTTCAGTTGTAGCAGTAGAACCTGAAAGAGTAATGATAAGACGATAAAGTACCCTTGACCACAGATGTTAGATACATCAAGATTATGGCGATAAAGTATATCACATACTTCTTCTTTCAGAGTTAAAGTTGTAGTGTCTTTAACATGTGACAAAATAAAAAACCGCTTTTGTATTAAACCAACTTTATCAACAAATCTTAACACAAGAGACATTTGTTCCTTTTTTGATTCATCACAAGTTTCATCTACAACGATACAAAATTTAGAATCACTAATTTCTTCACATATATGTTTTCTCATCCTACTAGAAAGAATATGCAAGAGCTCTTTTGGAATTTGATGTGAAGTATACTTGGAATCATATGGAGCATTTTCAAACACAACTTTTGCAACTTCGTCATTGTAAGATACCAGGAGTTTTAGCGATGGAAGAAAATTGTCTTGATTTATTGACCCCTTAGTTTCAACATGCCCCCTAAAAGCACAAGCTTGAAATGTTAACCAACGAACAATGTCAATTGATGTCTTGAGACGTATTCGGTTCTTCAAAATTTGTTCCAAGCTTTGTGCTTGAACAACATTCCTAATATTTCCATCTTGATTCAACAGGTCTAGACAAGTTTTCTTTGCATTGTTGTGCGGTGAGCAATGATCCATCCCTATGTGTTTGAGAAAGGCGCAATGCTTTCTATTTTTAACTTTCTTCCAACCTCTAAAACTAGTACTCGTACCAATGAAGACATCTGATTTGGCACGTCCACTCGATCTTTTGCTAAATTGATAGCACGATAAGCAATATGCAGCATCTTTAGAAGGTGAATATTCTAGCCATGAAGGAAAGATGCTAAACCAAGATTATTGAAACCATCTTAGATGAACCTTGTTTTCGGAGAAAGGATATTGTGCTAAATTTATTTGATAAGGACCACATTTTAGATAAGTTCTTCGTATTGCATCCAATTTATTTATTGGATATTGCCAAATTTGAGGACGCTTTCCAAGATCATTTTCTAAACAATTCTCAAAACCATCTTCGAAAACTCTAGGAATCATGGAAATACGATTCTCATTTTCTTCAATTCTTGGATTCTAAAAGATAGTTTCATATGCAGAAGTTATAATTTATTCTTATATTTCACTCTCACAAATTTTCCTTTTGAAAGAAGAATAAATTATTTTACTCTTCTTCATTCCAACAAACCTCTCTAATACAAATAAAAAATTTAAATAAATCAACAATCATAAATCAAAATAATATGCACAAAAAATTTAATAAGCAAAAGTTATCAAACTTAAAGAGATAGAGTCAGTATTAGTAAGTCACTCACTTTATCTTTGTAATTTTGTAAACTCATCTAAATTCCAACTTCACTCAAATAGTGCAATTCACATCATCACATTTACATTCACTCTCTCACAAAGTCATAGTCATATACACAAATCATATATTC
The DNA here is from genome assembly GCA_037974735.1 of Cicer chorassanicum. NCBI lineage: Eukaryota > Viridiplantae > Streptophyta > Magnoliopsida > Fabales > Fabaceae > Cicer > Cicer chorassanicum. The sequence continues at coordinate 26,526,084 of JBBPBP010009780.1, read as the reverse complement.
ATAATAATGCAAAAACATAATCAGATCCAAACACAAGTTATTATCAATTGTAACACGTTATCAAACTCAAAGGGAGTATCAAAATCATGAGATTGAGACATACAATTAAATCAAACTAAGTGAATCAATGAGTGACTCACATCAGTGGGCAATGGTCACTGGGGCATTGGGAGATCCCGTTGCGCGTAAGGGCTGGCCGAGGAGGGAGACAAAGTGAGGACTAACGAGCAGAGACGACGACGCGAATAAGAAAACTGGAATGGAGTTACGACTTACGGAGGACGAAAAAGCAACCAAGAATGGTGTGCAAGAGACGATGGCATGAGAGAGATGACGACGTGAGAGATTTCAGATTTGGAAATTTGAAAGGGAAAGGCATTGGCGGAAACGGTCAAGAGAGTGAGAGAGATTTGAAAATTGAGAAGACACGTATTTTAGAATGTTAAATATGTTTGTTATTTTCTAATTTATATAAGAATATTTTGGTCATTTTATCTTCTTTTTTTTAAGGTAGCCGCGACCCCTATCTCTCTACTCCCTAACCTTGTCTAGGGACTTTATGCTTGGTTGATTCACTCTTCTATCACATCATTATTTTTGACTTATTTATCTATGGCATCATATATCTATTTGCACTCTATCATATGTGTCTAGGGCCGGTTCAACCCATTATGAGGCCTAAAGCAAAATTATCAGACGAGGCCTTTTTTGTTTCTGCATATGTTAAAGAGTTTTGATAATATATTATTAGACTTCTATACTGTATAAAAATTAAAGTAAAAAATTATTTTTTGGTAAGGCCTAAAAATTATGTTTTGATAATCGATGAAAAAAAGAAACAATTGTTCAATACTACTATTCAATATGAAGATAATCACATCATATCATACAAAATAAAAAAAATGCAGTTATTTTTAAGAAAAAATAGAAAACATCAAGAATCTCTGTTGTTAACACCATTTGTTTTCTTCGCGAAGGTATAATTAGGGAGAGTCATAGAAGTAATATCAATGCATGAAATATTACTTTCAATTTTTGATTCAACGGTTAATTTTTTACATTCTTATTACTCTAGAATTTTATATTTATTTTGTCTCTAAACACATTAACCATGTTTCTCTTGTCTCCTCTTATACTCAACATGAGTCGCATCCTTCTCTCATTTCCTCTCAGCACTATAAAGGATTTTTGTGTGGATAAATATAAAATGACAGTCTCAAAAGTAAAATTGTAATGTGGCATATGATTTTGAGAAAATTTTTATATAAATTTGATTGAATATATGAAAGTTGATAAATTTTATAAGAAAAAAATATTTATAATTTTACTTCACTATTTTTTAGAACAATAAGGTTTTTCAAATATATTTGAAATTGTTGAATGTTTCAATAGGGTTTATTTAATTTATAAGGAAAAGTTTTATGAAGTAACAACCTTGTTCAAAACAAAAGATCTTGTCATTAATACTAGATATTATCATTAATGAAAAAAATCAAATTAGAAAATCTACATCTGTTGAACCTATTTGGGTACATATCTATTGAACTTTTAATTGCATTATATTTTATCATGAGTTATATTTATGATATTGAAGATAATTATTTTAACTTATTTAAAATATATGAGATATGCGTCTTGTAAATATTACTCAATTGGTAGTTGCAATTAAATTAGTATTTAAGGGTTCGAATTCAAAAAACTTATTTCCTCCACACTTAAGTATGAAGTATGAGAGTATAACCATTAGGCTTGACAATAAAAAAAATGATATGTGCTAACAATAGTGATTATAAAATAAATTCAAAAACAATTGATAAAATCTATCTCAAATATTTGCACAAATACAAACACACACAAAAAAAAAAACATCACACTAATATTAAATTAAACAAAATCAAAATGCAGAGACATCACATAATAGATATCACATCCCAACTATAGTTTATTGACATCGCTTAATCACCATCTATTATTTGCATTGCACAATATAAGGGACCCAACAACATCTACTAGTGGTATTATAAACTACAAATATGGATTAAACATTGAAGAGAAAACAAAAAAAACATTTAAATAAAAAAATTAAATAAATTAAATGATTATACGTGGTATAAAAACATAAGTTAAAACAAAAATTAAATTAAATTATACTTTAAATTAATTAATTTATATTGTAAAAATATTTTAAAATAACTTTTAAAAATATGGGAAAGAGGAAAAAAAATTATATTTAAAAATATGAGACATAAACCTAACCAAGAAAAAAAAAGTAAGAAAAAAATATTTAAAAAGTTTCTAAAATCATACAGGGTTTTTGCTCCTTCTATGAAAATTATATTCTATACTATCCTTTAACATCTTCTTTTATCTTCCCTTAGAAATCACATTCGTAAAAGACTCTTCATTAGCAATAGACTAATTATGCAAACTAATATTTTTTTATCTTTTCGTCATCTCTACAATTTGTTTTGCTAGCATCTGTATTTTTAAAAAAATTCCAGAATATCTTCAAGTCTTGAGCAATCATGGGATGTAAATTATCATCAGTAACAATAACATTAGGGTATTTCATACTCAACATCATAGCATTTGAGTTGACTATATCACTCCATAAACCAACAATACGCATGTATATCTGGATAATTATAATCATCTTTTAGATGACCAGAGTTAGCTGAATTAGATAAGCTGGAACCAAATACATTATGAATTACATTTTTAAGATCCTGGGTATACTGGAACTCAAATTCTTGAAGTATCTCTAGAATTTCTAATTCACCAAAATCAACTAAGTTTGAGTCATAAGATTTTTCAAAATTTTTACTAATTTTTTCATCTTCGAGGATATTGCTCAAAGGCATTTCATTTTTTTTTTATAAGTTTTCGGTACGCTAGCATCGATCACATTGAAGCATAAAGCGATGTATGTGTTTGAAGAGTGCGGGCTAGTAGAAGTCTGCATTCAAATGGAAGACTCCAATCAGGTGGCTGCATAAGCGGGGCATATATCAATGCTTCTTTTACCCAGCAAAATTACTTAAGACAAAATTCATCAAAGGCAAAAGTTGCATCCTTAAGAATTGAAGTTTCGATGACACATGAAAGGGGTGTTTGAATTGTGTTACGGTTTGTTAAAATTGTTTATGGATTTTAATCGACTTGGTGATCAAAGAAATTTAAAAAATAAAAGCATAGCGAATAAGAAGAACACACAAGGAAATTTTATTTTGGTTTACCACCAACCTGGCTGGTTACGCCGAGTACTTTCACCTAACATGGGGTTCGGATGCAAAACATTCCAACTTTTTTGTACCATGTTTTGAATGTTGACTTCGGCGCTGTTGGACCTTAATTCTTTAATAATATGAGATAATTCATAAGACAACAAAAATGAGTCAGAGCCGAATAACGCTTAGTGTAGATTAAAGTTTATAATAATTTAATTAAGTCTCATTTTGAAGGTTGTTTATAAGTTGTAAATATTTTAGTATTTCGATAGTTTAAAAAAGAATTTCTATTTATTTGTAAACACTTATAAAATTTAAATTGAAAATGTCAGTTGCATCTATCTGATATACAAAAGTATTTCTCAAGATTTATAGTTAAACTTTAGGCGTTACATTAAACATAAATTGAGTAGAGTTTTATAATTTAAATTTAATTGCAGTTTTCGTCCTCTTCTTTTAACAATGGGTGAAATTTCGCCCCTATTTTAAAATTCACCAAGTTGTGTCCCGTTTTATGATTTTTTAACTTAAAAATTATGATATATGATATTTTAAATGACGTGGCTTATAAATAGATCTTGTTGAATGACTAATAATAACCAAGAAATAGCAATAAAATCATCTAGACACATCAGTTTGAAAGTACGAAATTATTCATTAGGTAATTTAATTAATAACGTATAAATAAATAATGCATCTAGATGGTTCTACATCATAAAATCATATGTCATGTCATTTTACTTATACCACATATTCGTTTATAGTTAAAAATTCTTATGCAAAGACCAAAGTTGTCATATCTTAAATTATATGTATCAATTTCATAAATTGATAAAAATAAATCATCAAAATTCCAATTAACTCTATAATATCACGAATGGACAGAAACCAATCAAGAAAATCAAGAAAAAGAAAGAAATGTTTCAATAGTACTATATTCATTATAAAGATAATCACATACATCTTATATTCACAATAAAAAAGAGACTAATATTGAAGAACAAATTCACAGAGAATACAAAGAGACTATTCATCTCTTATTACATATCGCCTTCAACATTTAAAAAAAAAATTCCCCAATTACATTCAAAACTCTATTAGTCTAATTTTTGTTTTTCGCACCAATTTGTCTTGTTGATGATGGTAGAATTAGTGAGAGTCATGGAAGCAATATTAGTGCATGAGGATATGTGACACCCTAAACACTGAAATAACATATATAATAATTTAAATTAAATTTTTTTGAACAAAATTCGCAGCGGATAAAGAAAGCATGTTACCAAGTAAATAAAATTTTGATAACTATATTAGGATATGACGTTTCTCTAAATACGTGTGTAACAATTCAACTTTATTACTCAATTAAAACAATGCAATTTCCATGAACTTGACTTAACTATAATTTCTTAATTTAATTTCAAAAACTAACTAGTACTTACAAGATTTTTATACAAAAAGTCGTTTCGAATAAAAACAAAATTAAAACACAATTTACAACTCTTATTTCCGGTATCACCTATCAGGGCGGAGTTTCTCCCAAACTTGAACTTCAAGACTCATTAACCTGTCATAAATGCGGTTTCACAAACGCATGACAAAGACAATCAAACAAAAACAATAAAGGAGGTGAGTTTCGAAATCATGTTGATAATATAATATAAGTAAGAAGAATACATAATTAATGATAAATAAACCGTATCATTACACAAACATCCTGCAAGGAAAAATATCACATTATAAAATCAAAATGAAAATCAATACCTTTAACTTTAACATCAAATCGTCTAAGAGAAATTATTGTCGCACACGATACATATCAATCACAACAAAACAACCACACAAAAATGCAATGTTATGCATGAACTTAAACTCTACTTCGCAACGTGATACCATTCTAACTCTGAAGTAATTGGTTAGGAGGCTTGATACCATTCCTAGATCCCCACAACTCAACCCGAGTCGTGGTAAAAGTGTGTTGTATGGTAGCTCCTGACATTTTGACGTGCTACCTCCAAGTCACCTAGGAATTCTCCACCCGGATACCTCCAAGGTCTAACAATCTTGCCTTAAGGCTTAACAATAGATTGCTACGATCAGACTCATTCAGTTGTACTTCCTTGAAATCACTAGGCTTGTCAGTCCCTACCTATATGATGACAAAATAATCTTCACTTCAAAAATTATCGAACATCTATTTCCTCCCCTCACTGGCCAAGACAACTTCATTAAGAGCATTATATTTACCACACAATAATATCAAATACCACACATTTAATGAGGTTAAATCAATCAACACCTTTTAAATATTTCTATTCCACATTTTAATCTCCAAATTTCTATTTTTGCACATTAATTAATTTATAACTCAAAGAGATACTTCCGTATGTAGAGAACTCCAGATGAATCGTTGGAAAATACGGATTTCTCGTTTATTTCAAAATATATTATACTAATGAATTCTAACACTATCTAACTCCTTACCTTATTTAGATGCTTTCTTAAACACATAAATCATAGGAAGTTTTCAACAGCAACCGTAGATAGACGACGTACAACGAACGAATTCGAATAAATGACGAGTTCACAAAATCAACGAGACACGATTGATATACTATGCGGAGCATAAAAATCAATGTTAAATAATTAATAATAATTTTAGGAGCAAAAATGGTTTTAAAAGACTAGAAAAAGCTGAAGAAAAGGTCTCACCGACTCGTCGAAATGGTCAAACGTCAACTTTACAGAAAAAACCAAATGAGTAGTGCTTCTTGAAGGTTTCGACAAGAGGAATCCAAATATGAAACCAATTTTTTGAGATGACAAACGTGGTGGGAGTGAGGTTGAGATCGATTCAAATGGCAAATAATTAGTGGGAGTGAATTTGAGAGAAAAAAGGTTTGCTTGCGTGTTAATCTGTTTTTCATTTTTTTTAATTGCAGATAGCATATATGTACAAATTAATATGCAGAAGTAGAAAATAGGGGTGTAAACAGTCGTCTGGTCCAAAATTTATTTTCTAGTATTTTTTAAAGTTTTTAATAAATAAATAATTTATTTTACTCATCCACACTAGAAACTTTTTCACCAAAATACTCATTTAAACATAATATTATTTTTTCTTAACATAGATAAATCTAATTTTAACCAAAATTCTCATATTCATAATAATAACTATAATTATTACTATAGCATTTTCCAAAATAATCACATAAAAATACATCATCTTTATAGAATAATCAAAATGATAAAATAAATAAATATACCATCCCATAACAAAAGCTAGCCAAACTTCATCCTAATTTACAATTTTTTCAAATTTGATCTAATCATAATTTATATTATAAATAAAAATATATATAATTCTTTCAACAATCTTATCAAATCAAATCTAAAATAATTCTAATTAAATTTTGAATTAAAATTATAGTAATAAAAATAACAATGATAATTAATATATCTATACCTAAAGGAAACAAAGTTTTCGAGTAATTCTTTTCTTCTAATTTTTTCCTTTATTTAAAATTTTTATTTACAACGTTATCCTTCTCTACCTAGTTAATTATACCATATTTTCAATTTTAAATAAAATTTAATCGAATCCTAATTTATATTTTAAATAAAAAATAATTCTTAAATTCAATCTTAACAAATCAAATCTAAAACAATTTTGAATTGAAGAAATACTATTAAAAATAAATATAACAATATTAAGTAATAGAATTTTGACCATAACTTCAAGCATAATTTTAACCATAATGAAGGTAAATTATAACCTCCATTCGAAAAAAGTGGATCAAAGGACACCTTTGCATACTAGTAAACAAGATGCAATTTGCAAAGTATAGCAATGTTTTGTTTTAAAAAAAAAAAAGCCTAGTAATCTTTAAAAAAAGTTTTAACATACATCTAATAATACATCTTTCCAAAGAGGTTGTTCTATAATGTCGTTAAACATTGAATCCGTCTTGTCCTCTTCAACGAGCTTACATTCATACTTAATAATTAAAAAGCAACCATCAATGATAGAATAGTAGTAATAAGAAGAAATATATTCATAAAGAAATTGCAAGATTTATATTCATAAAGAAATTGCAAGATTTACAAATAGAGAATGAATTACATCAAAATTTACATAGAGTTATGTAGTTATCATAAACAAGTAACTAGTTGTGTAGAATAACTAACTAGCTTGTAACACTAACTTATCAAATACACATAATAGATTTTTGTTGGCGATCGAATAATCTCTTTTAAATTCACTTTGCTTGCATGTTCTTGTGGGGACTTGCTTTTTTGTGACAACTCTTGCACCTCTTTTTCTTCTTATTCTTCATGTTCTCAAAATCATTAAGAAAAACGTAAGCCGCCTCATCAAAAATATCATCAACAAAGATTTCATGATCTAATTTGGTAATGTTTTCTTTGAGATAATAATCTTTGTAACATTTTGAACAAAGATTCTTGTGTGATGGAGAACCATAGAAACCACATCCGTTGATACAAAGTGATGGATCCATGCTTAGAGAAAGAGAAAGGTTTTACGGAAGGTTTAAGAAGAAAAGTTGCAAACTTGAAATTGTTGAATGATGATAGAAGAATTAAGTTGTGTTAATTTATAGGGATATTGGCAAGATATGCTTATCACTTATAACAAACCACGATTAACTAGGAATCGTATCTTTTATTTTTTTTTAGAAAATCTCGGAAACTGTTTTTACAAGATAAATATCTAGGAATAATCAATTTTATATTAAATAATATCTTTATCATTATTTTTCGGTATAAATTAAATAAAAATTATATCTTTTATCCATTAGGTATTTTGATTTATTCCTCCTCTCCCGGTTTGATTTTTTATGACATGATGACTTTTTTTTAAAATTTATAAAAGTAAATGTAAATATTAAAATTAAACATGATATTACTTATTTTTAAAATTTTTTTTAATTGACTGTATAATTTGAAACTGAACGGTAGACAAAAGATAAAAACTTGATATTATGACTAATTCAATTAGCATTAAACTCTTTCCGACGAATAAGTGTATTATTGTCCGATTTCCGGAATGACAGAAGAAAAACTAACAAAATTTCATCACAATTTCAAATTTAATTTAAATTTGATCTAATCTTAATTTAAATTTTAAATTAAAACAAAACTAATCCTTTAATCAATCTTAACAAAAAAATTCTAAAATAGTCCTAATTAAATTTTGAATTAAAATTAACAATGTTAAAATAAATATTAGTCTTTGAAACTATGTTTTAAGTTCGGAAGTTGATTATGCGTAAAGAAGGTATCCTACCACACACATCTGTTAGCTATAATTATTTGTGCAAAGTTAATGTTAACTTATATAAATTTATTTCTCTTTTTTCAAAATACAAATATAATATTTTTTACGAAAAAAATTTAGAGATAGAAGTTTATTTAAATTATAGAGGGAAAAATATATATTTTTTATTATTATGTTTGACAAGAGTGTGATGTTACTCCTACATATCTCTTGGTGCGATAGAGAAATCAAATCTACGTAGTTTTTAGGTAGAAAATTTGGATGTGTTGGTTGTTTTTAAATCAATGAGTTTTGTTGTGATAAAATGGTTTGAAAAAAAATGTTGGTATGATGAAGGAAGAAAAAAAAAAGATATTGAGTACAAAAGTGCTTACGACGAGCGAGTTTGTTATTCATTTTGATTTGGTTAAGAAAGTTTAATATTTGTTACAACTCAAACGTCTTAAATTATCACTAACAAGATGCCGTATCTCAGTTGATCCTATTTTAATAAAAGATAGTTATGTTGTAGAGCTTAATATCACAAATTTGTATCAACTCATACGTTTTAAATTAGAATCGAGAAAATATTGCATCTCAATTAATCTTATTTTTTTTTCAAGATTATTATTATTTTAGAGTTTAAAATCACCAAATTGTCACAACTCAAACGTCTTAAATTTAAGATTGACAAAATGTAACATCTTAACTAATCTTTTTACCCATATTGATTAGGGGTGTACATGGGTGCGGGTTGACCCGCTAACCCGATCACCCAACCCAACCCGATTTTTACCCGCACACGATCACTTTTGGGTCTAACCCAACCCAACCCGTTGAAATCCGTTTATATTTGGTTCGGGTAATGGGTTTAACAATTTGAACCCGTCGACCCGACCCGGCAACTAGTTATATTTTTTTTAAAATTTTGTTTGGTAGTCCAGCAGTCCAATAGGGTTTCATTACTCTTCTTCTTTAGATTTTCAGTTGCTCTCATCCACTTTCTGCGTCCACCTTCTTCGACACTTTTTGAAGTCGCGCCGCCTTCCACCTTCTTCTTTTCTTCCGCAAGTGCTCATAACTGATTTTTATATGAATTAGTTATAATAAGACATTATTAATAACTGGTTTTTATATGAATGCTGATGCAAGGTGTTTATGTGTCTGGCCTAAATACTTATTTTTTCTTGCAATTTAGCGTTTAATTTATTTTGGCCTTGTAATCTCGTATATTCCTAGTCATAAAATTCGTATCTAATTTTTGAATTGTCTCTTTCAAAAGAGCAATTAAATTTTTGAGTTAAATACTATTTATTTAAATGTTATATTTTGTTATAGTTTTACATAATAAAAGTATGAACATAAAGCTTATGCTTACAATGAATTTAGTTTAAATATTTTACATTTGTTAAATACAAATTTTTTTAGTTAAATACTATTTATGAATAAAAATGTTACTTATACAAAAGCTTATGATGAATTTAGTTTAAATTTTTTACATTTAAATCTATTAAACACTTTTTTTAGTATTTTATTAGAAAATAGTAAGTACTCTAACTATAAATAAATGAAGCACTACTATTAAAAAATTATGGTAGTTTAGTAAACTAAAATGGTTGGTGGGTTATGAGTAATGATGAATGTGGTGGACCAAGTAGTAATGGTAGCTGTTTTCTCCTCACTTTTATTATTAATTTTTTTTTGCAGATTCTCAATTGTTTCCTTCCATACTTTTAGGAACTTGTTAAGTGCTTGTACTTGAAGTTGACATTGCTTAGAATTGATGAATTTTTATATTTTATTGATTTACTGTTGTTGAATTTATTTATGTATTTGAAGATTGTTGGATTTATTTTTATGTGTGAGAGGTTGATCACTTTTTTAAAGAATTGAATGATGTGATTGAAATTTTATAATTTTTGAGACATTTAAGTATTAAATATATTTTCATTCAATATATTTTCCCGTAAAATAAAAAACAAATTATTATTTATGTATAACCCGCCAACTCAACCCAACCCGTTTTTGATCGGGTCGGTTCGGTTCGAGTTAAATAAAAAAATACGGGTTTAGAACTTAATTCAACCCAAAGATAATCAATCGGGTCGGATATAGAGTTTTGTCAAAACCGACCCAACCCAACCCACGTACACTCCTAATATTGATTTTGAAAGAAATGGATTTTTATTTTATTAAAGATAATGATAATAAACGTAAGAATGAATTTATATGCATATATAATTTCATTAGTGAACTATTTTGGTTAAATTTAGCTCAATACTTAATAAGAAAATATAATAACAATTATTATAACACAAAAATTAAAACTAAATCAAAAGCCTTGATTGAGTGAAACCATGTTTTTTAATAGAACAAAACATATGGGGAAAAAATAAATATGTTAAATGAAACATAAGTTAACTACTATCGGACTCAAAACCTAAACTAAACCAAAATCTAAACTACCGTCAGACCCAGAAACAAAAAAACCCGCGCGTTCTGCTTCTAAGGGGGTGGTCGACGCTATTCGGGGAAGTCGCGACATGAATGTGATCTGGAGGCCGTGTCGGCAATAATAGAGAGGGAGGGGGCGGTGTTGACTATTGAGGTGGTTTTTTTTTGTTTCTTTTTGTTTTTGGTATATTTTTTTTATCAAAAAAAAATAGGGTTTTTTTGTTATTATTATTTATCTCCACACACAAATTGAATATTTGCTATACTCTTTTGATTTGCTCTGATTGGTATTTGCTCTTGTTTTAAATTAGTGTATTATTCTACAACTCATTTCATGTTTTAGATCACTTACTAAAAAAAAATCTTACTAGTCTAAAAATGAAAAAAAAAAAAAAAAACCTTCGTTGTTTGATTTTTTGCTATCAAATTATAGACTAAAATGATGATTATTTGTCTGCATGAGATAAAATTGAGTTCTGAATTATTGCTTGTTTTTTGTAGAAAAATTAGTTTTGCTAAATTAAATCTAGAAAAGAGAGCATGCACTTTATAATTATTTGTATACATGAGAAAAGTTGTAGTTGTGTTAGGAAAAAAAGGAGAAAAACAAAGAGGTTAAAAATATGGACGAAGAGAAAATGTACTTTTTAATTGTGTGAATACGGGAAAATTGTAGCTGTATTAGGTAAAAAATGTGAAAAACAAGGAGACTGAAAAGATGATATGGAACACTACTGCTTGCTGAGTTGAGCCCAATTGATCCAAAAAACACTCGCTTTTCAACAAGCTACAAGTCATGGCTTATATAGCCCTTCCCTCCAATTAGTTATAAAACTAACTAACTGTAACTAACAAACCATAACCAGAGGCAATCAAAGACAAACACAAACCAGAGTCGACCAAGAACCGTATGCGATCAGGAGTTAGAGGCAACCGGAATAAGAGATAACTAGGAACTAGAGGTAACCAAGAACCATAGGTAACTAGGAACCAAAGACAAACTAGACAAAAACTATCATATTCTGTTAACACACACTTTGGACTTTTATTAACTATTACGCACAACTGTGATCCACTATGAGTAAATATAGGTCCAACTATTGGGTCAGATTTATTGATTTCAATCTATTATTTTCTTTCTTGTTTTAACCTTTTTGAGGAAAACAATAATCATGAAAAGCATTAAAATCAAACCTATAACTTATTTTTAGAATTTTTTAATTGATAAACAAAATTGGAGTACTACACTTCTCAACCATTACAAAGATAAAAACTTGATATTTTCAATAATTCAATTAGCATTCTGATTCCTTATAAAAAAAATCTAATGAAAAATTGTATTTAAACCCGGTTTCTGCGATGACAGGACAAAATCAGAACAAATCTAATTTCAAGTTTATTGATCTTATCAAAATTTAAATTTTAAATCAGAACAAATCTAATTCTTTAATAAATCTTCAAAATCAAATCTAAAATAATCCTAATTAAATTTCGAATTAAAAATATTGTAATAAAAATAGCAATAATAATTAATATATCTATACCTTAATGATACAAAGGTTTTGTGTGATTTTTTCCTTTATTTAAATTTACAAATTTATCTTGCAGTTAATTTTACCATGTTATCAAATAATAATCGAAACTTAATTTATATTTTATATAAAAAAAAATTCTTAAATCAATCTTAACAAATCAAATCTAATTAATGAATCTTAAATAAATTTTAAATTGAAAATATCCTATTAAATAATAAATATAACAATATTAAGTAATATAATTTTGGCCATAACTTCAACAATATTTTAACCATAATGAAGGTAAATTATAACCTTCATTCGAGAAAAGTGGATCTTTTGCATACTAGTAAACACGATGCAATTTGTAAAGTTTAGTAATCTTTTATTTTAGAAAAAAAAGTCTAGTAATCTTTAAAAAAAAAAAAATTAACATACATCTAATAATAAATCTTTCCAAAGAGATTGTTGTATAATCTCGTTAAACATTGATTCCGTCTGGTCCTCCACAACGAACTTATATTAGTAAAAAGCAACCATCGATGAGTCGGTAAGAGATGATAAAAATTGATTTTTAAAATAGATTTTGAAAACTAAAAACCAAAATTCATTCAAACTAGCCCTTAATTCAATTTTAAAATTGATTAATAAAACAGAATTTAAAACTAAACACCAAAACTCACTTGTTAAAATTTTCCAAACGCACACTATTTTCCTTCAACTTAACCATAATTCAATTAATTAATCATCGCAAGATCAATGCTTAGATTGTCGCCATGCAGAAAGATTTTACATCATCTTAATTTAAAGTTTATATTATATAAATTATATTGGTAAAATTTTATACAAATTTAAAATTAATTTTTTATATGTTATTGAAATATATTAAAATTAATATTTTATATATTTTTATTGAACACCATTAATGTTTATGTATTTTAATAATATATTAAATAATTTATATCTATGTAAAATTTTACGTTCATAATCTAGATAGATCATAATTATAAATTTTAATGCTACAAAAAAACATTTGAAAGATAAAAGAGATTTTAATGGAGAGAATCCATAATAAAAAAAGATACTAATAAGCCTCACATATAAGGCAATTGTCAATTAACAACACAAATAATTATTTCACCAAATCCGCATATAGATTTCAACATGATATATCAATATTGTATAAAAATAAATATTTCAACATACATTATAGCCATATCATAATTAGATATGAAACAAATAAAATAATTAGATATTCTTCGCAAAAAAAAAATAATTAGATAAAGAAAAGATATAATAAAAACAAAGAAAAGGAAAATATTATTCCTTCTTTCCTTAGCTGAGAAGAGGAGGAACTTGGAGAAGTATATGCCCCAATGTCACCACTAATTTGATACTTATGTTGTTTATTAGGAGTGAACAAACCAAAATGTCGTTCTGTTTCAGCAGGCCCTTTTTGATTTTCATCAAATATAGCAAACAAATAAGTTTCTAATTCTTGATTAGGCCTTTTAGGAGTCCCATTAGACACATGCTTAATCAAATTAACATAGTAAGCTTGTGCATTTTCAACTGTTGCAGCAACACCACCATCAGAAGGCCATCCACTTTCTGATACAACAACTTCCAAATTAGCACCACCAACTTTCTCAAGAGCTGAATAAAGAGCTCCTAATGTTGCATCAAATAAATTTGTGTATTTATATTCCCCATCATTCACTTGAACTGTTGGTGAATTAAATAATGCAAATGAAAGTTCAATGTGTTTTTGGTTACTTATGTAGCTAAAGTAAGTGTATACATTAGCAAGAAGTGGTGCATCACTCTGCAAAAGAAATTGAACTATTGAAGATATATATGAATTTGAAGAACTACTAAATGCTCCTGTTGATGGAGGATATGAGCTTCCTAACAAATCCAATTGTATAGCTGTTGACACTTTAATTTGATTTTGTAAGTTGACAGATGTTAGTACTGCATTAATGTTCTGCATTGCTGGGAGAACAAATTGTGATGTTGGATCGTTAGGATTTATTTCATTACCAACAACAATGTACCTAAATTTGACATCTTTTGAATATTTTAGTATATAGTTTTGAACCCAATAAGAAGCTGATGAAACACTAGTGGCAATTGTTTGAATGTTTTCATTAGGGACTCCAATGACAAGTTCTATGTTGGAACCTCTTAAGGCTTGTAAAGTTACTTCATCATGGTCATAAATTCTCATTCTTTTAATGCCATTTGATTTGAAAAGATCTATAACTTCATTAGCGGGAGGCAAGTTATCTGCCACTCTTCCATAGCAAACTCCTATTGATTGGGCTGCTGCATAAATTAAAACAATAACATGAGTTAAATTTTTTTTTTTGTGATCTATATCTTTATGAAATTTGTAAAGATTTTTTAAACATTATAACTTTTTAGTTAAATATATTTGTGATCTTTATTAAAAGCACAAATTTTTATTTTCATCTTGGCAAAAAAAAAATTAGCTATTTATATTTCAACAAATTTTAAATCACTATTTTTAATCTCGTTTTTTTTTTGTCTATTTATTTTTAACCCCTTTATTAACTAATTACATGTCTAATAGATGGTCATCCGAATTTCTTAAGTGACATTCAATAATGTATTTGGTGTAATGTTAGCATGTAATTTTCCCAAAAACTTCAACATTATTTTTTACGATTTGGAAACGGGTACCTAACCAAATATCAAGGATACCAAAGAATTTTCAAAAAATAATTAAAGAATAAATAAATTTGGCTAGTTTTATATGATATCTAATAACAAATTTTGAAGTATGCAAATAAAAAAGTAAATTCACTTAGTTTACAAGGTCATAAATATATGGTAATTTCATATTTAGAGATATAACAACAATATAACAAATTTTTAGAAGCATAACTTGTTCTTGTAAAA
>JBBPBP010009780.1:26491947-26510500 GCA_037974735.1 Cicer chorassanicum | reverse complement strand
AATTTTGTTAGAGGGAGAAATTGAACCTATGACATCCTTCTCACTTCAACTCCCTCAAACTATCTTACAATTTCCATGAAGATTTTATATATTACATCAAATATTGTTAAATCTAGTTAACTACTAAATAAATTGAAACGGATTTTTTAAATTGTTATAGTGTATACTTAATCAAATCTTTTACTCATGTGCTTTTTTCTGTTGAAAAAGAATTATAAATTGTGAAATTATTATATCATAATATTAATATACTGAGTGGTTAGACAAATTTTCTAAATTTATTTTATTAATCAGACTGCATCTAAATAAGTATATTCTATAAATTAATTCATGTGCATTTTTTTTAAACTCGAATACAATCTTGGATACGAAAAAAAAAATATTTTAATCTGAAAATATTTATTAACTCTCGTCAAATTTAAAATCAAACTGGGTGGGTGGGTAGTTCAATTGTTCGGAAGTTAAGGGTTAAAAATTAAAAAATCTAGGGTCAAACTCAATTGAAAAGAAAAAGAAAAAAAAACTAACATAACAACAAATTATTAAATTTGATTATTTTTTAAAAAATTTAACTCAAGGTACAACGAGTGTGAACGAAAATTATAACCAAATAGTTTAATAATCATGTACTGCATCATCATGTACTGCCTATGAAAAAAGTTTTAACAGAAATTATAACCACAAAGTTTTATACTGTCATTACATTGAACATGACTTAAGAAGTAATTATAATAAAAATCAGCTCTTTTTTCTTCATCTTGAAACACACAACATGCACTATGTAAATAGTTTCTCAAATTGTTCATAAATTTTTTAAATAATCTAAATATTTAACTTATAAATATAATGTCATTATCTTTAATTAATTTATTATTCATCGCATGATATGTAATTTTCTTACTATCAAATTAGATGTAAAAAAGAAAATCAAATTTACTTCATTGCCATTAGTTTTGGTTGACTTTTCCATTTAAATTTCTTTAATGTTTACTTCTTTTATAAAAACAAAAAAAGCTACAAAACTAAAATTTGGATTTAGTATAGATATATAATACTATATTAGTTCAATCAAGGTAAATATTCTAGTTTAAATAGAAAGGTAAATCTTAACACAAATATAATAATTTGACTTTGATTAAAATATTAAATGGAAGATATATATAAAATTTTGTAATCAATTAAAGGCTCATTTAGTGGTTGAGATAAAAGAAATACGATACTATAAACTATTATATTTGGTATCAATTTAGTATTTGATGAGGCGGTAAGATATGATGAAAATTGATTTTTAAAATAGATTTTTAAACCCAAAAACCAAAATGGAGGACTCTAATTAGGTGGCTACATAAGCGGGGGCATATATCAATACTTATTTTAACCAGCAAAATGACTTAAAACAAATATCATCAAAGACAAAATTTGCATTCTTAAGAATTAAAGTTTCGATGACACATGAAATGGAGGGGTTTAAATTATTTTACCGTTTGTTAAAACTGTTTTTAAATATTAATCGACTTGGTGATCAATGAAATTTGGAAAAATGTTTAACTCTCAATGAGATGATATATATATATATATATATATGCGTGTGTGTGTCTAACATTATATATATATATATATATATATATATATATATATATATATATATATGTGTGTCTAACATTTTCTAACACTTAATATGAATTTGTATTTGAACAAGTGCTTAGTATTCAAATAATAAATATTCCCAGTCCAGAATTACTGCAAAGTGTTTGAAGTTGTTTATCTATTTTTTCTAGACTTTGTTTCTCAACATTTTGTGCAAAGTCTTGTTCGGGCTCTTTGTATGTTGATGTTTGTTGTTTATAAAATGTTATCTTTGTAATTATTTTATTACTCAACCACTGAAGGAACCCTTTTGTTCTTGATCCTCGAACAAGTGTCTAGCTTCAGTTTGAATTGAAACACTTGCTTGTTTCAATTTCTTTCGGTTATGAAATAGTATGTCTGAATTGGTGTAATACTTCAATTTTAACTTTTGACTATTGCTGCAGATTTCAAATTGTTTTTTGTCATTGTCATAGTTGATATTCCCTTGGAAAACTATTTATGCCAATTAAAAAATACTTAGACAATATTTCCACTTTGTGCAATTTGGTAGGTAATCGAATGGAACATTTCTTTGTAATTTTCCAAGTCTTTTTTTGAAATATCACATCTTCCCGTATCAGAGGCAAAATAGTAAGTATCAAGATCCAAGGAAAACTTTGCCTGATTCAAAATCTGATATGGAGTCTTCTAGATTTTATCAAAATCAAATCTTCCAAGTCATGCATCAATTCCAAAATCGTTGATCATCATCAGAGGCACTGACTTTTTTTCAAAGGCACTGACTTTTTATCAAAGGCGTTGACTTTTTGTGAGATGTGTTGACCTTTTTTAAATGAAAATCTAACACGTTAACTATTTTAGATGCATTGACTTTCGTCATAGTCAGAAGCATGAAAATCAAAGTCATTGTTTGATCATCAGAGGCAAAATCCGACTTGTATTGAATAGCTTCCAGAAGCGGATGCAAATATCAGAGGCATATTGAATTATGAGAGTCGGAGTCATTTTACTAGAATTAGTGCTTCAGAGTTAAGTATTAGAGTCAACCCATTAGAGGTAGCGCATACGAGTGTGTCAATATCGGAAGCAGAGTCTGATATTTATGTGTGAATATCAAAGGCAGAGTCAATAATATGCTTGTGTTGAAGTAGTTTTCAAAAATAGAGGCAATCATCAAAGTCAACATGAATAACCATTTCAGAGAAAAGCATGTTGCCTTTAGTGTGAGCGCATCAAAGTGAGCGCTTTATTGATAATGTGTCATCTCACTCTTGCACAAGAGGTTCTTTCTCACTAGTATATATATTTAATAGGTAGATGTACGCTTAGGATGAGTATATATGGTTCATTTAGATGAACTCGTTGTTTATATATATATACAACAGGTGTAAGGGTAAATGGGGCATCACTATTTTTTAGAACAATAAGGTATTTCAAATATATTTGAAATTGTTGAATGATTGAATAGGGTTGATTTAATTTATAAGGAAAAGTTTTATGAAGTAACAACCTTGGTCAAAACAAAAGATCTTGTCATTAATAGTAGATATTATCATTAATGAAAAAAATCAAATTAGAAAATCTACATCAGTTGAACCTATTTGGGTACATATCTATTCAACTTTTAATTGCATTATATTTTATCATGGAATATATTTATGATATGGAAGATAATTATTTTATTTTAACTTATTTAAAATATATGAGATATACGTCTTGTAAATATTATTCAGTTGGTAGCTGCAATTAAATTAGTATGTAAGGGTTCGAATTCAAAAAACTTATTTCCTCCCCACTTAAAGTATAAAGTATGAGAGTATAACCTAAAAAATGATACAATAAAAATCTATCAACTAAATAACTAAAAAAAAACAATAATGATCATAAAATAAATTCAAAAACAATTGATAAAATCTATCTCAAATATTTGCACAAATACAAACACTCACAAAAAAAACATCACACTAATCTTAAATTAAACAAAATCAAAATGCAGAGACATCATATAATAGATATCACATCCCAACTATAGTTTATTGGCATCGCATAATCACCATCTATTATTTGCATTACACAATATAAGGGACCAACAACATCTACTAGTGGTATTATAAACTACAAATATGGATTAAACATTGAAGAGAAAAAATGAAAAACATTTAAATAAAAAGATTAAATAAATAAAATGATTATACGTGGTATAAAAACATAAGATAAACAAAAATTATGTTAAATTTAAACTTTAAGTTCATTAATTTATATTGTAAAAATATTTTAAAATAACTTTTAAAAATATGGGAAAGAGGAAACAAAAGTTATATGCTAGAAATATATTAAAAAGAAAAGAATAACAACTGGGAGACATAAACCTAATCCAAAAAAATAAAGTAAGAAAAAATATTTAAAAAATGTTTCTCAAATCATATAGAATTTTTGCTCCTTCTATGAAGATTATATTCTATAGTATCCTTTAACATATTCTTTTCTCTTTCCTTAGAAATCTCATTCGTAAAAGACTCTTCATTGGCAATTGAGTGACTATGCAAACCAATTTTTTTTTCTCTTCTCGTCATCTCTACAATTAGTTTTGCTAGCATCTCTATTTTAAAAAAAATTCCAGAATATCTTCAAGTCTTGAGCAATCATGGCATGTAAATTATCATCGGTAACAATAACATTAGGGTATTTCATACTCGACATCATAGCATTGGAGGTTACTTCCAAATTAAAAGAGATTTGATGGTTTTGAACCTTGTTCTTCTCTAACACTATATCACTCCATAAACCAACAATATGCATGTATATCTGGATAATTATAACCATCTTTTAGATGTCTAGTGTTAGCTGAGTTAGATAAGCTGGAATCAAATACATTATGAATTACAATTTAAGGACCCTGGGTATACTGGAACTCAAATTCTTGAAGTGTCTCTAGAATTTCTAATTCACCAAAATCAACTGAATTCAAGTCATAAGCTTCTCCACAATTTTTACTAATTTTTTCATCTTTGAGGATATTGTGCAAAGGCATTTTATTTCCTTTTGATATGTTTTCGGTACGCTAGCATTGATCACATTGAAGCATAAAGCGATGTATGTCTTTGAAGAGTGCAGGGTAGTAGAAGCCTGCTTTCAAATGGAAGACTCCAATCATGTGGCTGCATAAGCGGCGCATATATCAATGCTTCTTTTAACCAACAAAATTACTTAAGACAAAATTCATCAAAGACAAAAGTTGCATCCTTAAGAATTGAAGTTTCGATGACACGTGAAAGGGGGGTTTGAATTGTGTTACGGTTTGTTAAAATTGTTTCTGGATTTTAATTGATTTGGTGATCAAAGAAATTTAGAAAATAAAAGCAAAGGGAACATGAAGAACACACAAGGAATTTTATATTGGTTTACCACCAACTTGACTAGTTACGTCCAGTACTTTCACCTGAAGGAATTCTTCTAGTAATTCAACTTGAATTACAAAAACCACTTAACCTCACCATTTAAGTCTTCTCAAGTTTCTGGTAGCAACTGCATCACGTTGAGGCAAATACAACAGCCATTAATGATACAATTGTTTGTTTAGTAAGTGTTTAACTCTCAATAAAAGAATATGTATCATCTAGTACTTAATATGAAAATGTATTTGTACAAGTGGTTAATTAGTATTCAAATAATAAATATCCAAATCCAGAATTACTTCAAAGTGTTTGATTTTGTTTATCAATTTTTTGTCTAAGCATGATCTATGTAATTACATGGGAGTTTGGATGCAAAACATTCCAACTTTTTTGTACCATGTTTTGAATGTTGAATTAGGCGTTGTTGGGCCATAATTCTTTAATAATATGAGGTAATTCAAAAGACAAAGAAAAAAAGAGTCAAAACCGAATAACCCTTAGTGTAGATTAAATTTTATAATAATTTAATTAAGTCTCATTTTAAAGGTTGTTTATAAGTTATAAATATTTTAGTATTCCGATAATTTAAAAAAGAATTTCTATTTATTTG
This sequence comes from Cicer chorassanicum, assembly GCA_037974735.1. Taxonomy (NCBI): domain Eukaryota; kingdom Viridiplantae; phylum Streptophyta; class Magnoliopsida; order Fabales; family Fabaceae; genus Cicer; species Cicer chorassanicum. The sequence goes on along the minus strand of JBBPBP010009780.1, from coordinate 26,504,905 downwards.
TAAACACTTATAAAATTTAAATTGAAAATGTCAGTTGCATCTATATGATATACAACAATATTTCTCAAGATTTATAGTTAAACTTTAGGTGTTACATTCAACATATATTGAGTAGAATTTTATAATTTAAATTTAATTGCAATTTCCGTCCTCTTCTTTTAACTATGGGTGAAATTTCGCCCCTATTTTAAAATTCACCAATTTGTATCCCTCTTTATAATCTTTTAACTTAAAAATTATGATGTAGCATATTTTAAATGACATGGCTTATAAATAGATGTTGTTGAATGACTAATAACCAAGAAATAGCAATAAAACCATCTAAACACATCTATTTGAAATTATGAAATTATTCATTAGGTAATTTAATTAATAACATATAAATAATTAATGCATCTAGATGGTTCTACATCATTAAGTCATATGTGATGTCATTTTAATTATATCACTTCTTCATTTATAGTTAAAAATTCTTATGGAAAAACCAAAGTTGTCATATTTTAAAATATGTGTATCAATTTCATAAATTAATAAAAATAAATTATCAAAATTCCAATTAACTCTATAATATCACAAATGGACAGAAACCAATCAAGAAAATCAAGAAAAAGAAAGAAATGTTTCAATAGTAATATATGTATTATAAAGATAATCACATACATCTTATATTCACAATAAAAAAGAGACTAATATTGAAGAACAAATTCACAGAGATTACAAAGAGACTATTCATCTCTTATTACATATCGCCTTCAACATTTAAAAAAAAAAAATTCCCTAATTACATTCAAAACTCTATTAATCTAATTTTTGTTTTTCGCACCTATTTGTCTTGTTGATGATGGTAGAATTAGTGAGAGTCATAGAAGCAATATTAGTGCATAGATCAATTATGAGACTCTCCGAAACATCATTTTCAATTTTTGATTTAGTGGTGTTGTCGAACCATTCTTTGAAACATTTTCCACAAATATTCTTGATACCAGCCGCATCATAAGAACCACAACCATTATTCGAACAAAATGGTGCAATTATGGGATTCTCCGAAACATGACTTTCAATGTTTGAATTAGTAGTGTTGTCGAACCATTCTCTAAAACACTTTCCACAAATATTCTTGATACCAGCAGCATCATAGGAACCACATTCATTGTTCGAACAAATTGTTGGAACCATGTTGTTTCACTTAGTTTCGATCTCAAGAAAAATATTGCTTAGTAAACTTGGAGAAGGGGAAGGTTTAAGAAAAAAAGTTGCAAACTTGAAATTGTTGAATGATGATAGAACAAGATAAAAATCTAGGAAATTTACCGTTTTTATTTTTAAATAGTATCTTTGTCATTAACTAGGAATCGTATCTTTATTTTTCAGAAAATCACGGAAAAAAAAATCTAGAAATATTCAATTTTATATTAAATAATATTTTTATCATTATTTTTCATTATAAATTAAATAAAAATTATATTTGTTAGCCATTAGGTATTTTGATTAAATAAAACTTAAATAAATTAAATAAAAAAATTTAATTCACTTACAATAACTACAAATTAGGTATTTTTATGTAAAAAAAATAGATTAAAAAAACAAAGATCCACCTCATGGATTCTTTTATTTTTCAGGTTTTTGTTTTTATCTTGGTGTAAAATGGATTAAAAAATAAAACAAAATTGCTATTGAGTAAATCTCTCTTCAGCACTTCTTTTTCTATTTCTTTATGTAATATAAACTAAAATTTAAGTCTGATTTATGAAATGATGATTTTTTTTTAAATTTATAATAGTAAATGTAAAATATTAAAATTGAACATGTTATTACTTATTTTTAAAATATATTTTAATTGACGGTATAATTTGAATTTGAATCGTAGAAAAAGATAAAAACTTGATATTTTAATTTTTAAGACACAAGTTGTACAACTTCGTAATCTTAAAACTTGTATTTTAGAATAATTATTCAATTTCTTAAAAACAATTTTTTTATTAACAACAAAACACACTTTGTTTAAAAACCATTACACGTCCATATTTTATATTCAAGAACTACGTAGTTTTGATTTCTCATTTGCACACGGATATACGTAGGAGGAAGATCGCACTCTTGTCAAGTACAATATTTAAAAAAACAAACTTTTTTTTTCTCTTTCTATTTTGAGTACTATTTTAGACCGACATTATATTTATAAAAAATTATATTCATATTTAATTAATACGGAGAAATAAATACTCTAAATATTTGTACAATTAGTTATAGGTAATTGTTTTTTAACTGGTATCGTAGAGTGTTAATACATTTAGACTATCGAATTCAAAATTTAGTTTCAAATACAAATTTTCTATTTATAAGAGTTTTCTAATATTTTCTCTATTTTAACATAAAATTTGGTGGTTACTCCGTTTTGAGAAACACCCGAATAAATTTGGTGGCTAAAGTTTCCTCCTATTTTCTATCACAGTCTGTCATGCAAATAAATTAGCGATCCATCGTATTTTTAACCAACTGCATCCTATTTTATTGTCAATTTAATGTATAAATAATATTAGCAACCCCTATCATTTTGATGATGTCGGTCGCATATTTTACTGTCAATTTTTAGCATATATATGGTTGTTTAAACAATGTAACACATTCAACAAATTTAGTGTTTTTGTCTACCATATAATCAAATTTTATTTTTTTTCAAAAATAGAAAATGAAGATACATTTTGTTTATATTAAAAATAAAATAGACGTTAGAAATAAAATACACGGACTATATCAATTGCTCAATAATAATCAACTAACTATATACATGCACAAAATAGGAGAAAGTTGGTTTCAAACTATGATGAAGTTGCAATTTATTTGCAATAGGCTACAAAATAGGAGGGAGTGGTTGCAAAATAAGATAAAGTTATTAATTTATTTGCAATAGATTGTAAAATAAAATAACATAAAGTTGTTAAAATATTATAAGATGTTGTTTTCTTGGGAACATCTACCTAATCTGCATTAACTTAGCATTTTTTTTTTCAATTTAATGTATTTTGTTTGATTTTAATAATATAATATAATTTTTTTATTTTTGATATTTTGTTATTAATTTAAAATTTGTTCATTTGTTAAAAAAAAAATAAAACAACAATTGGTCGCATCTCTGTGTTGCGACTTTCTAAAAGAGGAAAAGAATGCGACTTTTTCAAACACGAAAAAAAGGCATGTATATAAGTTTCAAAATAGTATATGTGACACCCTAAACATTGAAATAACATATATAATAATTTAAATTAAATATTTTTGAACAAAATTCGCAGCAGATAAAGAAAGCATGTTACCAAGTAAATAAAATTTTGATAACTATCTTAGGATATCACGTTTCTCTAAATACGTGTATAACAATTCAACTTTATTACTCAATTAAAACAATGCAATTTCAATGAACTTGACTTAACTATAATTTCTTAATTTAATTTCAAAAACTAACTAGTACTTATAAGATTTTTATACAAAAGTCGTTTCGAATAAAAACAAAAGTAAAACACAATTTACAACTCTTATTCCCGGTATCACCTATCAGGGCGGAGTTTCTCCCAAACTTGAACTTCAAGACTCATTAACCTGTCATAAATGCGGTTTCGCAAAATCATGACAAAGACAATCAAACAAAAACAATAAAGGAGGTGAGTTTCGAAATCATGTTGATAATATAATATAAGTAAGAAGAATACATAATTAATGATAAATAAACCGTATCATTACACAAACATCCTGCAAGGAAAAATATCACATTATAAAATCAAAATGAAAATCAATACATTTAACTTTAACATCAAATCGTCTAAGAGAAATTATTATCGCACACGATACATATCAATCACAACAAAACAACCACACAAAAATGCAATGTTATACATGAACTTAGACTCTACTTCACAACGTGATACCATTCTAACTCTGAAGTAATTGGTTAGGAGGCTTGATACTATGTCACCACTCGTGTGGACGAACAATTCAAATTGGTCATGTCCTCATAGATCCCCTCAACTCAATCCGAGTCGAGGTAAAAGTGTGTTGTATGGTAGCTCCCGATATTTTGAAGTGCTACCTCCAAGTCACCTAGGAATTCTCCACCCGAATACCTCCAAGGTCTAACAATCTTGCCTTAAGGCTTAACAATAGATTGCTACGATCAGACTCATTCAGTTGTACTTCCTTGAAATCACTAGGCTTGTCAGTCCCTACCTATATGATGACAAAATAATCTTCACTTAAAAAATTATCGAACATCTATTTCCTCCCCTCACTGGCCAAGACAACTTCATTAAGAGCATTATATTTACCACACAATAATATCAAATACCACACATTTAATGAGATAAATCAATCAACACCTTTTAAATATTTCTATTCCACATTTTAATCTCACAATTTCTATTTTTGCACATTAATTAATTTATAACTCAAAGAGATACTGCCGTACGTAGAGAACTCCAGATGAATCGTTGGAAAATACGGATTTCTTGTTTATCTCACAATATATTATACTAATGAATTCTAACACTATCTAACTCCTTACCTTATTTAGATGCTTTCTTAAACACATAAATCAATGGAAGTTTTCAACAGCAGCCGTAGATAGACGACGTACAACGAACGAATTCGAATAAATGACGAGTTCACAAAATCAACGAGACACGATTGATATACTATGCGGAGCATAAAAATCAATGTTAAATAATTAATAATAATTTTAGGAGCAAAGATGGTTTTAAAAGACTAGAAAAAACTGTAGAAAAGGTCTCACCGACTCGTCGAAATGGTCAAACGTCAACTTTACCGAAAAAACCAAATGAGTAGTGCTTCTTGAAGGTTTCGACAAGAGGAATCCAAATATGAAACCAATTTTTTGAGATGACAAACTTGGTGGGAGTGAGGTTGAGATCGATTCAAATGGCAAATAATTAGTGGGAGTGAATTTGAGAGAAAAAATGTTTGCTTGCGTGTTAATCTGTTTTTCATTTTTTTTAATTGCAGATGGCATATATGTACAAATTAATATGCAGAAGTAGAAAATAGGGGTGTAAACAGTCGTCTGGTCCAAAATTTATTTTCTAGTATTTTTTAAAGTTTTTAATAAATAAATAATTTATTTTACTCATCCACACTAGAAACTTTTTCACCAAAATACTCATTTAAACATAATATTATTTTTTCTTAACATAGATAAATCTAATTTTAACCAAAATTCTCATATTCATAATAATAACTATAATTATTACTATAGCATTTTCCAAAATAATCACATAAAAATACATCATCTTTATAGAATAATCAAAATGATAAAATAAATAAATATACCATCCCATAACAAAAGCTAGCCAAACTTCATCCTAATTTACAATTTTTTCAAATTTGATCTAATCATAATTTATATTATAAATAAAAATATATATAATTCTTTCAACAATCTTATCAAATCAAATCTAAAATAATTCTAATTAAATTTTGAATTAAAATTATAGTAATAAAAATAACAATGATAATTAATATATCTATACCTAAAGGAAACAAAGTTTTCGAGTAATTCTTTTCTTCTAATTTTTTCCTTTATTTAAAATTTTTATTTACAACGTTATCCTTCTCTACCTAGTTAATTATATCATATTTTCTATTTTAAATAAAATTTAATCGAATCCTAATTTATATTTTAAATAAAAAATAATTCTTAAATTCAATCTTAACAAATCAAATCTAAAACAATTTTGAATTGAAGAAATACTATTAAAAATAAATATAACAATATTAAGTAATAGAATTTTGACCATTACTTCAAGCATAATTTTAACCATAATGAAGGTAAATTATAACCTCCATTCGAAAAAAGTGGATCAAAGGACACCTTTGCATACTAGTAAACAAGATGCAATTTGCAAAGTATAGCAATGTTTTGTTTTAAAAAAAAAAAAGCCTAGTAATCTTTAAAAAAAAGTTTTAACATACATCTAATAATACATCTTTCCAAAGAGGTTGTTCTATAATGTCGTTAAACATTGAATCCGTCTTGTCCTCTTCAACGAGCTTACATTCATACTTAATAATTAAAAAGCAACCATCAATGATAGAATAGTAGTAATTAGAAGATATATATTCATAAAGAAATTGCAAGATTTATATTCATAAAGAAATTGCAAGATTTACAAATAGAGAATGAATTACATCAAAATTTACATAGAGTTATGTAGTTATCATAAACAAGTAACTAGTTGTGTAGAATAACTAACTAGCTTGTAACACTAACTTATCAAATACACATAATAGATTTTTGTTGGCGATCGAATAATCTCTTTTAAATTCACTTTGCTTGCATGTTCTTGTGGGGACTTGCTTTTTTGTGACAACTCTTGCACCTCTTTTTCTTCTTATTCTTCATGTTCTCAAAATCATTAAGAAAAACGTAAGCCGCCTCATCAAAAATATCATCAACAAAGATTTTATGATCTAATTTGGTAATGTTTTCTGAGATAATAATCTTTGTAACATTTTGAACAAAGATTCTTGTGTGATGGAGAACCATAGAAACCACATCCGTTGATACAAAGTGATGGATCCATGCTTAGAGAAAGAGAAAGGTTTTATGGAATGACAGAAGAAAAACTAACAAAATTTCATCACAATTTCAAATTTAATTTAAATTTGATCTAATCTTAATTTAAATTTTAAATTAAAACAAAACTGATCCTTTAATCAATCTTAACAAAAAAAATTCTAAAATAGTCCTAATTAAATTTTGAATTAAAATTAACAATGTTAAAATAAATATTAGTCTTTGAAACTATGTTTTAAGTTCGGAAGTTGATTATGCGTAAAGAAGGTATCCTACCACACACTGTTAGCTATAATTATTTGTGCAAAGTTAATGTTAACTTATATAAATTTATTTATCTTTTTTCAAAATACAAATATAATATTTTTTACGAAAAAAATTTAGAGATAGAAGTTTATTTAAAATATAGAGGGAAAAATATATATTTTTTATTATTATGTTTGACAAGAGTGTGATGTTACTCCTACATATCTCTCGGTGCGATAGAGAAATCAAATCTACGTAGTTTTTAGGTAGAAAATTTGGATGTGTTGGTTGTTTTTAAATCAATGAGTTTTGTTGTGATAAAATGCTTTGAAAAAAAATGTTGGTATGATGACGGAAGAAAAAAAAGATATTGAGTACAAAAGTGCTTACGACGAGCGAGTTTGTTATTCATTTTGATTTGGTTAAGAAAGTTTAATATTTGTTACAACTCAAACGTCTTAAATTATCACTAACAAGATGCCGTATCTCAGTTGGTCCTATTTTAATAAAAGATAGGTATGTTGTAGAGCTTAATATCACAAATTTGTATCAACTCATACGCTTTAAATTAGAATCGAGAAAATATTGCATCTCAATTAATCTTATTTTTTTTTTCAAGATTATTATTATTTTAGAGTTTAAAATCACCAAATTGTCACAACTCAAACGTCTTAAATTTAAGATTGACAAAATGTAACATCTTAACTAATCTTTTTACATATTTTGATTAGGGGTGTACATGGGTGCGGGTTGACCCGCTAACCCGATCACCCAACCCAACCCGATTTTTACCCGCACACGATCACTTTTGGGTCTAACCCAACCCAACCCGTTGAAATCCGTTTATATTTGGTTCGGGTAATGGGTTTAACAATTTGAACCCGTCGACCCGACCCGGCAACTAGTTATATTTTTTTAAAATTTTGTTTGGTAGTCCAGCAGTCCAATAGGGTTTCATTACTCTTCTTCTTTAGATTTTCAGTTGCTCTCATCCACTTTCTGCGTCCACCTTCTTCGACACTTTTTGAAGTCGCGCCGCCTTCCACCTTCTTCTTTTCTTCCGCAAGTGCTCATAACTGATTTTTATATGAATTAGTTATAATAAGACATTATTAATAACTGGTTTTTATATGAATGCTGATGCAAGGTGTTTATGTGTCTGGCCTAAATACTTATTTTTTCTCGCAATTTAGCGTTTAATTTGTTTTGGCCTTGTAATCTCGTATATGCCTAGTCATAAAATTCGTATCTAATTTTTGAATTGTCTCTTTCAAAAGAGCAATTAAATTTTTGAGTTAAATACTATTTATTTAAATGTTATATTTTGTTATAGTTTTACATAATAAAAGTATGAACATAAAGCTTATGCTTACAATGAATTTAGTTTAAATATTTTACATTTGTTAAATACAAATTTTTTAGTTTAATACTATTCATTTGAGTTAAATACTATTTATGAATAAAAATGTTACTTATACAAAAGCTTATGATGAATTTAGTTTAAATTTTTTACATTTAAATCTATTAAGCACTTTTTTTAGTATTTTATTAGAAAATAGTAAGTACTCTAACTATAAATAAATGAAGCACTACTATTAAAAAATTATGGTAGTTTAGTAAACTAAAATGGTTGGTGGGTTATGAGTAATGATGAATGTGGTGGACCAAGTAGTAATGGTAGCTGTTTTCTCCTCACTTTTATTATTAATTTTTTTTTTTGCAGATTCTCAATTGTTTCCTTCCATACTTTGAGGAACTTGTTAAGTGCTTGTACTTGAAGTTGACATTGCTTAGAATTGATGAATTTTTATATTTTATTGATTTATTGTTGTTGAATTTATTTATGTATTTGAAGATTGTTGGATTTATTTTTATGTGTGAGAGGTTGATCACTTTTTTAAAGAATTGAATGATGTGATTGAAATTTTATAATTTTTGAGACATTTAAGTATTAAATATATTTTCATTCAATATATTTTCCCGTAAAATAAAAAACAAATTATTATTTATGTATAACCCGCCAACCCAACCCAACCCGTTTTTGATCGGTTCGGTTCGGTTCGAGTTAAATAAAAAAATACAGGTTTAGAACTTAATTCAACCCAAAGATAATCAATCGGGTCGGAAATTGAGTTTTGTCAAAACCGGCCCAACCCAACCCACGTACACTCCTAATATTGATTTTGAAAGAAATGGATTTTTATTTTATTAAAGATAATGATAATAAACGTAAGAATGAATTTATATGCATATATAATTTCATTAGTGAATGATTTTGGTTAAATTTAGCTCAATACTTAATAAGAAAATATAATAACAATTATTATAACACAAAAATTAAAACTAAATCAAAAGCCTTGAATGAGTGAAACCATGTTTTTTAATAGAACAAAAATATGGGGAGAAAATAAATATGTTAAATGAAACATAAGTTAACTACTATCGGACTCAAAACCTAAACTAAACCAAAATCTAAACTACCGTGAGACCCAGAAACAAAAAAACCCGCGCGTTCTGCTTTTAAAGGGGTGGTCGACGCTATTTGGGGAAGTCGCGACATGAATGTGATCTGGAGGCCGTGTCGGCAACAATAGAGAGGGAGGGGGCGGTGTCGACTATTAAGGTGGTTTTTTTTGTTTCTTTTTGTTTTTGGTATATTTTTTTTTATCAAAAAAATAGGGTTTTTTTGCTATTATTATTTATCTCCACACACAAATTGAATATTTGCTATACTCTTTTGATTTGCTCTGATTGGTATTTGCTGTTGTTTTAAATTAGTGTATTATTCTACAACTCATTTCATGTTTTAGATCACTTACTAAAAAAAACTCTTACTAGTCTAAAAATGAAAAAAAAAAACCTTCGTTGTTTGTTTTTTTGCTATCAAATTATAGACTAAAATGATGATTCTTTGGCTGCATGAGATAAAATTGAGTTCTGAATTATTGCTTGTTTTTTGTAGAAAAATTAGATTTGCTAAATTAAATCTAGAAAAGAGAGCATGCACTTTATAATTATTTGTATACATGAGAAAAGTTGTAGTTGTGTTAGGAAAAAAAGGAGAAAAACAAAGAGGTTAAAAATATGGACGAAGAGAAAATGTACTTTTTAATTGTGTGAATACGGGAAAATTGTAGCTGTATTAGGTAAAAAAATGTGAAAAACAAGAAGACTGAAAAGATGATATGGAACACTACTGCTTGCTGAGTTGAGCCCAATTGATCCAAAAAACACTCGCTTATCAACAAGCTACAAGTCATGGCTTATATAGCCCTTCCCTCCAATTAGTTATAACACTAACTAACTGTAACTAACAAACCATAACCAGAGGCAATCAAAGACAAACACAAACCAGAGTCGACCAAGAACCGTATGCGATCCGGAGTTAGAGGCAACCAGAATAAGAGATAACTAGGAACTAGAGGTAACCAAGAACCATATGTAACTAGGAACCAAAGACAAACTAGAGAAAAATTATCATATTCGGTTAATACACACTTTGGACTTTTATTAACTATTACGCACAACTGTGATCCACTATGAGTAAATATAGGTCCAACTATTGGGTCAGATCCTAAACCCAAATTGAAATAGAAAGTAATATGCATTAGTTTTTAAAGATACTGGCAGCGGTTCTAAAACAGAGTATGAAAATTTTCTTTTAAACTATAAGGTTCGGGATGTCACACTCACACTTACACAAAATGCTTCCATTATAATTATCACTTGCAAATCCTTTAATATCAAATATAGCTAAGGTTTTCTTAAAAAAATATTTCTGACATAAAAACATGTTCTAAATTTAGAGACAATTAATTTCAACTTCCGAATAAAAGATAAAAAAATAACACGATTGATTGATCGAATTTACAAAAACCTAAATTAGTTCATTACTCAACAAAACACGACAATTTACTCCTACCAAGTATCACCTATCAGAGCATGGATCACCAACCGATAACCTGAAATAGTTGCGCTCTCGCAAGCGCCAAACACAAGCAACGAGGGGTGAGTTTCGAAATTATGTAACAATATAAAATACACGAGAAGAACACGCAATTAGTCAAAACAGCACAAATAAAGAGAACGTTCAAGAACATAATATTAAAGGTTAACCTAACTCAATCACAATAAAGCAGTTACAAGGATAAAATGATATGCATGTCCTATACTCTATACTTCATCATTTGGTACCATTCTACTCTGAAGTACTTGGTTAGGAGGCCTGATACTATGCCACTACAAGAGTGGACGGACAATTCATGAATGGCCAAGTCCTCATAGATCCCCTCAACTCAACCCGAGACACATATACGCGACAGTCGGGGTACTCTTGTGTTGCACGGTAGTTCCCGGCCTTAGGGAATAACCCACTAATCCACTTAGGAATTCCCCGCTAGATGTACCCCCAAGGTCTATCAGTCTTACCTTACAGTTCGACTGTAGCCCTCCACGATCAGGCTCATTCAGTTGTACTTCCCCGAATCGCTAGGTTTGTCAGACCCTCCCTATATGATGACAAAATAATCCAAACTCCAACATCTACAACACATCTCAGACTTACTCGATCATCACAACTCAATAAATTTCAGTTTGACTTCCCAATATTCATCATTATATATGTATATCAACAATCACAATACAATCCCAATATTATCAATCGCAATAAAAAAATCAACATATAGCACATTCAAATAATTTCACGATTTCAATCAAATAGCAAGAACACTCCAATATATATTATTCATACAGTAACAATCAGCATCACATTTCATAAAAATCATTCAACGTGCAATCTTGCTATAAATAAATTCACAACAATTCTATAGGTTGCTAAATTATATTTTAGTCCTCACTGTTACCATTCATATATTATTAATTAATTATTATTGCTCAATAGGGCTCGACCGTACGTAGTGAACCCCGGATGAATATCTGGGAATTTCGGTATTCCCGTTCATCTCACGTTATTTTATATTCATAAAATCGAACCTCATCTCACCCCTCACCTCAATTGAAGCTTTCACTAGACATAACAATCTCTACAGCCACAACGAATCCAAACACCTTAAACAGGTTCACATCTTCTTCTTTGTCCACGCGACGACCAATAGCCAATAAAAACTAAATAAATATGCAATGACGAACCCATATAATTCAATTATTAACTATTTGTGATATATAATCTAAAACGTATTTTATAATATATATATATATATATTATATACACCTATATAAATCAAATTATATGGTTAAAATCAATAATAGTTATAACATTTTAGTTTAAAAAATAATAATAATAATAATAATAATAATAATAATAATAATAATAATAATAACAACGATATAGCCTAAATAGAGTTAGAACTTTAAAACACAATTTTATGTTTTCATATTTAAAATTAGAGTACTAAAATATTAAATAATTAGAATAATATAAATTAAACATAAATAAGTTGGACAACGCTCGAACAATACGATAATAATATTATTTACATACAATTGTTCATTTTATTGTTATAGACATGTATTTTAAGATTTTGCAACAACCAATAAACAACTTTGATTAATTAGTATTTTGAAAAAGAAAACTTTGAGTAATCAGCATATTTATCGTTACAAAAAAATTAAAATAAAAAGGACACATGCCCAATTTTATAAATCAAACTTAATTTCAAAACACTGCATAAAAATCTAAATAGGTACATAAATATACTAACCTTATAGAAGAAAATAAATAGTACCGATGGATTTCACCTATTTCTATTCCTGCGTGTGGTGTCCTTATTGCTCTAGACGGTACTATCACTATGGGTATCAGAGGCTTTTGGGAGAAAGGCAAGCGACAACGTTTTCTTTTTCTTGAGTGAGTGATGGTAACCTAGTTACTAAGTGTAATACGTTTGTGTAAACAGGCCCAATTATGTCCATTTCCAATTACTCTATTCTATTCTATTATTGAAAACAAATATATTACTAAGGCAAGTACTTAGGGAATTATCACATAATAATAATAATAATAATAATAATAATAATAATAATAATAATAATAATAATAATAATAATAATAATAATAATAATAATTTACCACCATGTTGTTAAAATATAATAATAATAATAATAATAATAATA
>JBBPBP010009780.1:26448119-26462268 GCA_037974735.1 Cicer chorassanicum | reverse complement strand
GAATTAATGATACATTAATCCAAAATAAAAAATAGTTTAGAATTTACTGAACACTTATAAATAAATTTATAATTTTAATCTTTTTATATGATTTTACCTTACTCGAATTAATGCACCTTTCTATAATCAAGTTCAGTTTTTTTGGGAAGTGGTTATTAACTAAAACATCAAGGTCTCTAGTGGTAAAGTTTGACTAAAAAATTTGAGATAGTCAACATAAAATTATAATGTATAAATTAAATATGCATACAATATTATATAGTAAAAAATTAAGTTATAATAAACACAAAGTGGAATATCAAATAATTTAATTGTATGACTTAAAAATACCTTAAAGTAATGCTCTACACTCTTTAATTAACTTGAAATCATCAATAATAGACTCAGAACTGATACTTGCAACAATTTCCCTTTCAATATAAACCGACATGATATCTGACAAAAAGTCAGCTTTCATCTTGTTTCTTAACCTAGACTTAATAATTTTGATTGCTTAAAAAGATCTTTCAGTTGTAGCAGTAGAACCTGAAAGAGTAATGATAAGACGAAGTAGTCTATCAATCAAGTAGAAATATTGCGTATTTTCAATTGCAACCAGATATGAGGACAATTCAAGGATAATTGATAAATTCGTCAAATTTAAACCTTGACGAGCATCAACCAAGAAATGCCGGATTTGAAATGTCAAATAAATATTTTCTTGCAAATTTAATCCTCATAATGTCTTTCATCAAATGCAATATAAATATAAAATCAAACGCCTTCAAATAATTATAAACATTATCAACATCCACACGTGTAGAATAACTTGTTCTTTCTTTTGTAATTTTTTCAAAAACAGTACAAGTTGTCTCATACATATTTATCAAGCTACAAATAGAAGAGAAATGTAATCCCCAACAAGTATCTCCAACTCGTTTCAAAGTACTAATTTCATTTGCACCTTAACTATTTACAATCTCATCAATTTCTAGCAAATGTGCAATTTCCTCTAATTGAACAGCTTGTAACTTATCATGACACTTAATAGAAGAAAAAAAAACATTGACAACAAAATTCAGCTTCTCAAAGAATTTATGAATTGGAACAACTTATCTTGATGCATTAACCAATGCAAGTTGCAATCAATTTAGCAAAACAATGAACATAGTATACATAAGGACAATCCTTCAAAAATAGTTCTTGTAAACTGTTCCAGTCTCCTCTCATATTACTAGCCCCATCATACCCTTGACCACAGATGTTAGATACATCAAGATTATGGCGATAAAGTATATCACATACTTCTTCTTTCAGAGTTAAAGTTGTAGTGTCTTTAACATGTGACAAAATAAAAAACCGCTTTTGTATTAAACCAACTTTATCAACAAATCTTAACACAAGAGACATTTGTTCCTTTTTTGATTCATCACAAGTTTCATCTACAACGATACAAAATTTAGAATCACTAATTTCTTCACATATATGTTTTCTCATCCTACTAGAAAGAATATGCATGAGCTCTTTTGGAATTTGATGTGAAGTATACTTGGAATCATATGGAGCATTTTCAAACACAACATTTGCAACTTCGTCATTGTAAGATACTAGGAGTTTTAGCGATGGAAGAAAATTGTCTTGATTTATTGACCCCCTAGTTTCAACATGCCCCCTAAAAGCACAAGCTTGAAATGTTAACCAACGAACAATGTCAATTGATGTCTTGAGACGTATTCGATTCTTCAAAATTTGTTCCAAGCTTTGTGCTTGAACAACATTCCTAATATTTCCATCTTGATTTAACAGGTCTAGACAAGTTTTCTTTGCATTGTTGTGCGGTGAGCAATGATCCATCCCTATGTGTTTGAGAAAGGCGCAATGCTTTCTATTTTTAACTTTCTTCCAACCTCTAAAACTAGTACTTGTACCAATGAAGACATCTGATTTGGCACGTCCACTCGATCTTTTGCTAAATTGATAGCACGATAAGCAATATGCAGCATCTTTAGAAGGTGAATATTCTAGCCATGAAGGAAAGATGTTAAACCAAGATTATTGAAACCATCTTAGATGAACCTTGTTTTCGGAGAAAGGATATTGTGCTAAATTTATTTGATAAGGACCACATTTTAGATAAGTTCTTCGTATTGCATCCAATTTATTTATTGGATATTGCCAAATTTGAGGACGCTTTCCAAGATCACGTTCTAAACAATTCTCAAAACCATCTTCGAAAACTCTAGGAATCATGGAAATACGATTCTCATTTTCTTCAATTCTTGGATTCTAAAAGATAGTTTCATATGCAGAAGTTATAATTTATTCTTATATTTCACTCTCACAAATTTTCCTTTTGAAAGAAGAATAAATTATTTTACTCTTCTTCATTCCAACAAACCTCTCTAATACAAATGAAAAATTTAAATAAATCAACAATCATAAATCAAAATAATATGCACAAAAAATTTAATAAGCAAAAGTTATCAAACTTAAAGAGATAGAGTCAGTATTAGTAAGTCACTCATCACTTTATCTTTGTAATTTTGTAAACTCATCTAAATTCCAAACTCACTCAAATAGTGCAATTCACATAATCACATTTACATTCACTCTCTCACAAAGTCATAGTCATATACACAAATCATAGATTCATAATAATGCAAAAACATAATCAGATCCAAACTCAAGTTATTATCAATTGTAACACGTTATCAAACTCAAAGGGAGTATCAAAATCATGAGATTGAGACATACAATTAAATCAAACTAAGTGAATCAATGAGTGACTCACATCAGTGGGCAATGGTCACTGGGGCATTGGGAGATCCCGTTGCGCGTAAGGGCTGGCCGAGGAGGGAGACAAAGTGAGGACTAAGGAGCAGAGACGACGACGCGAATAAGAAAACTGGAATGGAGTTACGACTTACGGAGGACGAAAAAGCGACCAAGAATGGTGTGCAAGAGACGATGGCGTGAGAGAGATGACGACGTGAGAGATTTCAGATTTGGAAATTTGAAAGGGAAAGGCATTGGCGGAAACGGTCAAGAGAGTGAGAGAGATTTGAAAATTGAGAAGACACGTATTTTAGAATGTTAAATATGTTTGTTATTTTCTAATTTATATAAGATTATTTTGGTCATTTTATCTTTTTTTTTTTTAAGGTAGCCGCGACCCCTATCTCTCTACTCCCTAACCTTGTCTAGGGACTTTATGCTTGGTTGATTCACTCTTCTATCACATCATTATTTTTGACTTATTTATCTATGGCATCATATATCTATTTGCACTCTATCATATGTGTCTAGGGCCGGTTCAATCCATTATGAGGCCTAAAGCAAAATTATCAGACGAGGCCTTTTTTGGAGGCCTTTTTTGTTTCTGCATATGTTAAAGAGTTTTGATAATATATTATTAGACTTCTATACCGTATAAAAATTAAAGTAAAAAAATTATTTTTTGGTAAGGCCTAAAAATTATGTTTTGATAATCGGTGAATAAAAAGAAACAATTGTTCAATACTACTATTCAATATGAAGATAATCACATCATATCATACAAAATAAAAAAAATGCAGTTATTTTTAAGAAAAAATAGAAAACATCAAGAATCTCTGTTGTTAACACCATTTGTTTTCTTCGCGAAGGTATAATTAGGGAGAGTCATAGAAGTAA
The DNA here is from genome assembly GCA_037974735.1 of Cicer chorassanicum. Classification (NCBI taxonomy): domain Eukaryota; kingdom Viridiplantae; phylum Streptophyta; class Magnoliopsida; order Fabales; family Fabaceae; genus Cicer; species Cicer chorassanicum. The sequence goes on along the minus strand of JBBPBP010009780.1, from coordinate 26,458,617 downwards.
TATCAATGCATGAAATATTACTTTCAATTTTTGATTCAACGGTTAATTTTTTACATTCTTATTACTCTAGAATTTTATATTTATTTTGTCTCTAAACACATTAACCATGTTTCTCTTGTCTCCTCTTATACTCAACATGAGTCGCATCCTTCTCTCATTTCCTCTCAGCACTATAAAGGATTTTTGTGTGGATAAATATAAAATGACAGTCTCAAAAGTAAAATTGTAATGTGGCATATGATTTTGAGAAATTTTTTATATAAATTTGATTGAATATATGAAAGTTGATAAATTTTATAAGAAAAAAATATTTATAATTTTACTTCACTATTTTTTAGAACAATAAGGTTTTTCAAATATATTTGAAATTGTTGAATGTTTCAATAGGGTTTATTTAATTTATAAGGAAAAGTTTTATGAAGTAACAACCTTGTTCAAAACAAAAGATCTTGTCATTAATACTAGATATTATCATTAATGAAAAAAATCAAATTAGAAAATCTACATCTGTTGAACCTATTTGGGTACATATCTATTGAACTTTTAATTGCATTATATTTTATCATGAGTTATATTTATGATATTGAAGATAATTATTTTAACTTATTTAAAATATATGAGATATGCGTCTTGTAAATATTACTCAATTGGTAGTTGCAATTAAATTAGTATTTAAGGGTTCGAATTCAAAAAACTTATTTCCTCCACACTTAAGTATAAAGTATGAGAGTATAACCATTAGGCTTGACAATAAAAAAAATGATATGTGCTAACAATAGTGATTATAAAATAAATTCAAAAACAATTGATAAAATCTATCTCAAATATTTGCACAAATACAAACACACACAAAAAAAAAAACATCACACTAATATTAAATTAAACAAAATCAAAATGCAGAGACATCACATAACAGATATCACATCCCAACTATAGTTTATTGACATCGCTTAATCACCATCTATTATTTGCATTGCACAATATAAGGGACCCAACAACATCTACTAGTGGTATTATAAACTACAAATATGGATTAAACATTGAAGAGAAAACATAAAAAACATTTAAATAAAAAAATTAAATAAATTAAATGATTATACGTGGTATAAAAACATAAGTTAAAACAAAAATTAAATTAAATTATACTTTAAATTAATTAATTTATATTGTAAAAATATTTTAAAATAACTTTTAAAAATATGGGAAAGAGGAAAAAATATTATATTTAAAAATATGAGACATAAACCTAACCAAGAAAAAAAAAGTAAGAAAAAAATATTTAAAAAGTTTCTAAAATCATACAGGGTTTTTGCTCCTTCTATGAAAATTATATTCTATACTATCCTTTAACATCTTCTTTTATCTTCCCTTAGAAATCACGTTCATAAAAGACTCTTCATTAGCAATAGACTAATTATGCAAACTAATATTTTTTTATCTTTTCGTCATCTCTACAATTTGTTTTGCTAGCATCTGTATTTTTAAAAAAATTCCAGAATATCTTCAAGTCTTGAGCAATCATGGGATGTAAATTATCATCAGTAACAATAACATTAGGGTATTTCATACTCAACATCATAGCATTTGAGTTGACTATATCACTCCATAAACCAACAATACGCATGTATATCTGGATAATTATAATCATCTTTTAGATGACCAGTGTTAGCTGAATTAGATAAGCTGGAACCAAATACATTATGAATTACATTTTTAAGATCCTGGGTATACTGGAACTCAAATTCTTGAAGTATCTCTAGAATTTCTAATTCACCAAAATCAACTAAGTTTGAGTCATAAGATTTTTCAAAATTTTTACTAATTTTTTCATCTTTCGAGGATATTACTCAAAGGCATTTCATTTTTTTTTTATAAGTTTTCGGTACGCTAGCATCGATCACATTGAAGCATAAAGCGATGTATGTCTTTGAAGAGTGCGGGCTAGTAGAAGTCTGCATTCAAATGGAAGACTCCAATCAGGTGGCTGCATAAGCGGGGCATGTATCAATGCTTCTTTTACCCAGCAAAATTACTTAAGAAAAAATTCATCAAAGGCAAAAGTTGCATCCTTAAGAATTGAAGTTTCGATGACACATGAAAGGGGTGTTTGAATTGTGTTACGGTTTGTTAAAATTGTTTATGGATTTTAATCGACTTGGTGATCAAAGAAATTTAAAAAATAAAAGCACAGCGAATAAGAAGAACACACAAGGAAATTTTATATTGGTTTACCACCAACCTGACTGGTTACGTCGAGTACTTTCACCTAACATGGGGTTCGGATGCAAAACATTCCAACTTTTTTGTACCATGTTTTGAATGTTGACTTAGGCGCTGTTGGGCCTTAATTCTTTAATAATATGAGATAATTCATAAGACAACAAAAATGAGTCAGAGCCGAATAACGCTTAGTGTAGATTAAAGTTTATAATAATTTAATTAAGTATCATTTTGAAGGTTGTTTATAAGTTGTAAATATTTTAGTATTTCGATAGTTTAAAAAAGAATTTCTATTTATTTGTAAACACTTATAAAATTTAAATTGAAAATGTCAGTTGCATCTATCTGATATACAAAAGTATTTCTCAAGATTTATAGTTAAACTTTAGGCATTACATTAAACATAAATTGAGTAGAGTTTTATAATTTAAATTTAATTGCAGTTTTCGTCCTCTTCTTTTAACAATGGGTGAAATTTCGCCCCTATTTTAAAATTCACCAAGTTGTGTCCCGTTTTATGATTTTTTTAACTTAAAAATTATGATATATGATATTTTAAATGACGTGGCTTATAAATAGATCTTGTTGAATGACTAATAATAACCAAGAAATAGCAATAAAATCATCTAGACACATCAGTTTGAAATTACGAAATTATTCATTAGGTAATTTAATTAATAACGTATAAATAAATAATGCATCTAGATGGTTCTACATCATAAAATCATATGTCATGTCATTTTACTTATACCACATATTCGTTTATAGTTAAAAATTCTTATGCAAAGACCAAAGTTATCATATCTTAAATTATATGTATCAATTTCATAAATTGATAAAAATAAATGATCAAAATTCCAATTAACTCTATAATATCACGAATGGACAGAAACCAATCAAGAAAATCAAGAAAAAGAAAGAAATGTTTCAATAGTACTATATTTATTATAAAGATAATCACATACATCTTATATTCACAATAAAAAAGAGACTAATATTGAAGAACAAATTCACAGAGAATACAAAGAGACTATTCATCTCTTATTACATATCGCCTTCAACATTTAAAAAAAAAAATCCCCAATTACATTCAAAACTCCATTAGTCTAATTTTTGTTTTTCGCACCTATTTGTCTTGTTGATGATGGTAGAATTAGTGAGAGTCATAGAAGCAATATTTGTGCATGAGGATATGTGACACCCTAAACACTGAAATAACATATATAATAATTTAAATTAAATTTTTTTGAACAAAATTCGTAGCGGATAAAGAAAGCATGTTACCAAGTAAATAAAATTTTGATAACTATATTAGGATATGACGTTTCTCTAAATACGTGTGTAACAATTCAACTTTATTACTCAATTAAAACAATGCAATTTCAATGAACTTGACTTAACTATAATTTCTTAATTTAATTTCAAAAACTAACTAGTACTTATAAGATTTTTATACAAAAAGTCGTTTCGAATAAAAACAAAAGTAAAACGCAATTTACAACTCTTATTTCCGGTATCACTTATTAGGGCGGAGTTTCTCCCAAACTTGAACTTCAAGACTCATTAACCTGTCATAAATGCGGTTTCACAAACGCATGACAAAGACAATCAAACAAAAACAATAAAGGAGGTGAGTTTCGAAATCATGTTGATAATATAATATAAGTAAGAAGAATACATAATTAATGATAAATAAAACGTATCATTACACAAACATCCTGCAAGGAAAAATATCACATTATAAAATCAAAATGAAAATCAATACATTTAACTTTAACATCAAATCGTCTAAGAGAAATTATTGTCGCACACGATACATATCAATCACAACAAAACAACCACACAAAAATGCAATGTTATGCATGAACTTAAACTCTACTTCACAACGTGATACCATTCTAACTCTGAAGTAATTGGTTAGGAGGCTTGATACTATGTCACCACCCGTGTGGACGAACAATTCAAATTGGTCATGTCCTCATAGATCCCCTCAACTCAACCCGAGTCGAGGTAAAAGTGTGTTGTATGGTAGCTCCCGACATTTTGAAGTGCTACCTCCAAGTCACCTAGGAATTCTCCACCCGAATACCTCCAATGTCTAACAATCTTGCCTTAAGGCTTAACAATAGATTGCTACGATCAGACTCATTCAGTTGTACTTCCTTGAAATCACTAGGTTTGTCAGTCCCTACCTATATGATGACAAAATAATCTTCACTTCAAAAATTATCGAACATCTATTTCCTCCCCTCACTGGCCAAGACAACTTCATTAAGAGCATTATATTTACCACACAATAATATCAAATACCACACATTTAATGAGGTTAAATCAATCAACACCTTTTAAATATTTCTATTCCACATTTTAATCTCCAAATTTCTATTTTTGCACGTTAATTAATTTATAACTCAAAGAGATACTTCCGTACGTAGAGAACTCCAGATGAATCGTTGGAAAATACGGATTTCTCGTTTATTTCAAAATATATTATACTAATGAGTTCTAACACTATCTAACTCCTTACCTTATTTAGATGCTTTCTTAAACACATAAATCAATGGAAGTTTTCAACAGCAACCGTAGATAGACGACGTACAACGAACGAATTCGAATAAATGACGAGTTCACAAAATCAACGAGACACGATTGATATACTATGCGGAGCATAAAAATCAATGTTAAATAATTAATAATAATTTTAGGAGCAAAAATGGTTTTAAAATACTAGAAAAAACTGTAGAAAAGGTCTCACCGATTCGTCGAAATGGTCAAACGTCAACTTTACCGAAAAAACCAAATGAGTAGTGCTTCTTGAAGGTTTCGACAAGAGGAATCCAAATATGAAACCAGTTTTTTGAGATGACAAACGTGGTGGGAGTGAGGTTGAGATCGATTCAAATGGCAAATAATTAGTGGGAGTGAATTTGAGAGAAAAAAGGTTTGCTTGCGTGTTAATCTGTTTTTCATTTTTTTTAATTGCAGATAGCATATATGTACAAATTAATATGCATAAGTAGAAAATAGGGGTGTAAACAGTCGTCTGGTCCAAAATTTATTTTCTAGTATTTTTTAAAGTTTTTAATAAATAAATAATTTATTTTACTCATCCACACTAGAAACTTTCACCAAAATACTCATTTAAACATAATATTATTTTTTCTTAACATAGATAAATCTAATTTTAACCAAAATTCTCATATTCATAATAATAACTATAATTATTACTATAGCATTTTCCAAAATAATCACATAAAAATACATCATCTTTATAGAATAATCAAAATGATAAAATAAATAAATATACCATCCCATAACAAAAGCTAGCCAAACTTCATCCTAATTTACAATTTTTTCAAATTTGATCTAATCATAATTTATATTATAAATAAAAATATATATAATTCTTTCAACAATCTTATCAAATCAAATCTAAAATACTTAATAAGAAAATATAATAACAATTATTATAACACAAAAATTGAAACTAAATCAAAAGCCTTGAACGAGTGAAACCATGTTTTTTAATAGAACAAAAATATGGGGAAAAAATAAATATGTTAAATGAAACAAAAGTTAACTACTATCGGACTCAAAACCTAAACTAAACCAAAATCTAAACTACCGTCAGACCCAGAAACGAAAAAACCCGCGCGTTCTGCTTCTAAGGGGGTGGTCGACGCTATTCGGGGAAGTCGCGACATGAATGTGATCTGGAAGCCGTGTCGGCAACAATAGAGAGGGAGGGGGCGGTGTCGACTATTGAGGTGGTTTTTTTTTGTTTCTTTTTGTTTTTGGTATATTTTTTTATCAAAAAAAATAGGATTTTTTTGCTATTATTATTTATCTCCACACACAAATTGAATATTTGCTATACTCTTTTGATTTGCTCTGATTGGTATTTGCTCTTGTTTTAAATTAGTGTATTATTCTACAACTCATTTCATGTTTTAGATCACTTACTAAAAAAAAAAAAAAAAACCTTCGTTGTTTGATTTTTTGCTATCAAATTATAGACTAAAATGATGATTATTTGTCTGCATGAGATAAAATTGAGTTCTGAATTATTGCTTGTTTTTTGTAGAAAAATTAGATTTGCTAAATTAAATCTACAAAAGAGAGCATGCACTTTATAATTATTTGTATACATGAGAAAAGTTGTAGTTGTGTTAGGAAAAAAAAGGAGAAAAACAAAGAGGTTAAAAATATGGACGAAGAGAAAATGTACTTTTTAATTGTGTGAATACGGGAAAATTGTAGCTGTATTAGATAAAAAATGTTAAAAACAAGGAGACTGAAAAGATGATATGGAACACTACTGCTTTCTGAGTTGAGCCCAATTGATCCAAAAAACACTCGCTTTTCAACAAGCTACAAGTCATGGCTTATATAGCCCTTCCCTCCAATTAGTTATAACACTAACTAACTGTAACTAACAAACCATAACCAGAGGCAATCAAAGACAAACACAAACCAGAGTCGACCAAGAACCGTATGCGATCAGGAGTTAGAGGCAACCGGAATAAGAGATAACTAGGAACTAGAGGTAACCAAGAACCATAGGTAACTAGGAACCAAAGACAAACTAGACAAAAACTATCATATTCGGTTAATACACACTTTGGACTTTTATTAACTATTACGCACAACTGTCATCCACTATGAGTAAATATAGGTCCAACTATTGGGTCAGATTTATTGATTTCAATCTATTATTTTCTTTCTTGTTTTAACCTTTTTGAGGAAAACAATAATCATGAAAAGCATTAAAATCAAACCTATAACTTATTTTTAGAATTTTTTAATTGACAAACAAAATTGGAGTACTACACTTCTCAACCATTACAAAGATAAAAACTTGATATTTTCAATAATTCAATTAGCATTCTGATTCCTTATAAAAAAAATCTAATGAAAAATTGTGTTTAAACCCGGTTTCCGCGATGACAGGACAAAATCAGAACAAATCTAATTTCAAGTTTATTGATCTTATCAAAATTTAAATTTTAAATCAGAACAAATCTAATTCTTTAATAAATCTTCAAAATCAAATCTAAAATAATCCTAATTAAATTTTGAATTAAAAATATTGTAATAAAAATAGCAATAATAATTAATATATCTATACCTTAATGATACAAAGGTTTTGTGTGATTTTTTCCTTTATTTAAATTTACAAATTTATCTTGCAGTTAATTTTACCATATTATCAAATAATAATCGAAACTTAATTTAAAAAGCAACCATCGATGAGTCGGTAAGAGATGATAAAAATTGATTTTTAAAATAGATTTTAAAACTAAACACCAAAACTCACTTGTTAAAATTTTCCAAACTCACACTATTTTCCTTCAACTTAACCATAATTCAATTAATTAATCATCGCAAGATCAATGCTTAGATTGTCGCCATGCAGAAAGATTTTACATCATCTTAATTTAAAGTTTATATTATATAAATTATATTGGTAAAATTTTATAGAAATTTAAAATTATTTTTTTATATGTTATTGAAATATATTAAAATTAATATTTTATATATTTTTATTAAACACCATTAATGTTTATGTATTTTAATAATATATTAAATAATTTATATTTATGTAAAATTTTACGTTCATAATCTAGATAGATCATAATTATAAATTTTAATGCTACAAAAAAACATTTGAAAGATAAAAGAGATTTTAATGGAGAGAATCCATAATAAAAAAAAGATACTAATAAGCCTCACATATAAGGCAATTGTCAATTAACAACACAAATAATTATTTCACCAAATCCGCATATAGATTTCAACATGATATATCAATATTGTATAAAAATAAATATTACATCATACATTATAGCCATATCATAATTAGATATGAAACAAATAAAATAATTAGATATTCTTCACAATAAAAAAATAATTAGATAAAGAAAAGATATAATAAAAACAAAGAAAAGGAAAATATTATTCCTTCTTTCCTTAGCTGAGAAGAGGAGGAAATTGGAGAAGTATATGCCCCAATGTCACCACTAATTTGATACTTAGGTTGTTTATTAGGAGTGAACAAACCAAAATGTCGTTCTGTATCAGTAGGCCCTTTTTGATTTTCATCAAATATAGCAAACAAATAAGTTTCCAATTCTTGATTAGGCCTTTTAGGAGTCCCATTAGACACATGCTTAATCAAATTACCATAGTAAGCTTGTGCATTTTCAACTGTTGCAGCAACACCACCATCAGAAGGCCATCCACTTTCTGATACAACAACTTCCAAATTAGCACCACCAACTTTCTCAAGAGCTGAATAAAGAGCTCCTAATGTTGCATCAAATAAATTTGTGTATTTATATTCCCCATCATTCACTTGAACTGTTGGTGAATTAAATAATGCAAATGAAAGCTCAATGTGTTTTGGGTTACTTATGTAGCTAAAATAAGTGTATACATTAGCAAGAAGTGGTGCATCACTCTGCAAAAGAAATTGAACTATTGAAGATATATATGAATTTGAAGAACTACTAAATGCTCCTGTTGATGGAGGATATGAGCTTCCTAACAAATCCAATTGTATAGCTGTTGACACTTTAATTTGATTTTGTAAGTTGACAGATGTTAGTACTGCATTAATGTTCTGCATTGCTGGGAGAACAAATTGTGATGTTGGATCGTTAGGATTTATTTCATTACCAACAACAATGTACCTAAATTTGACATCTTTTGAATATTTTAGTATATAGTTTTGAACCCAATAAGAAGCTGATGAAACACTAGTGGCAATTGTTTGAATGTTTTCATTAGGGACTCCAATGACAAGTTCTATGTTGGAACCTCTTAAGGCTTGTAAAGTTGCTTCATCAGGGTCATAAATTCTCATTCTTTTAATGCCATTTGATTTGAAAAGATCTATAACTTCATTAGCGGGAGGCAAGTTATCTGCCACTCTTCCATAGCAAACTCCTATTGATTTGGCTGCTGCATAAATTAAAACAATAACATGAGTTAAATTTTTTTTTTTTTTGTGATCTATATCTTTATAAAATTTGTAATGATTTTTTAAACATTATAACTTTTTAGTTAAATATATTTGTGATCTTTATTAAAAGAACAAATTATTATTTTCATCTTGGCAAAAAAAAATTAGCTATTTATATTTCAACAAATTTTAAATCACTATTTTTAATCTCGTTTTTTTTGTCTATTTATTTTTAAGCCCTTTATTAACTAATTACATGTCTAATAGATGGTCATCCGAATTTCTTAAGTGACATTCAATAATGTATTTGGTGTAATGTTAGCATGTAATTTTGCCAAAAACTTCAACATTATTTTTTTCGATTTGGAAACGGGTACCTAACCAAATATCAAGGATACCAAATAATTTTCAAAAAATAATTAAAGAATAAATAAATTTGGCTAGTTTTATATGATATCTAATAACAAATTTTGAAGTATACAAATAAAAAAGTAAATTCAATTAGTTTACAAGGTCATAAATATATGGTAATTTCATATTTAGAGATATAACAACAATATAACAAATTTTTAGAAATTTTTAGAAGCATAACTTGTTCTTGTAAAAAAAAAACATAACTTGTTCATTATATATATATATATATATATTTAACTCTTAAATTTATTTAATTATTTAAGTTAAATAAAATCAAAAACTACATGATTTTAGCTCTTAGTATGATATCAAAACAAAACATATATTGTTAGTATTCATTATGGACTTGAATTAACTTTGTTTTATAATGATCAATATTAAAAGTTACTTGAAGGGAAACCTATTAAAATATAGTTGATAGAGATCATAACATAAATCAAGATCAAATACCTACCTGTTCCTGTTGTCTCCAATCCAATACCGAGCACAAGAAGCAATAAGAAGAAAACCATAACTTTTTAAGTAAACAACTTAAAAGATGAAAGGAACTTGACGAGAATAGAAAAATATGAAAGACACAATTTTCCAATCTCTTGAGATGGTTTTTTGTTTATTAATTAAAATTAATCCATCTCTATATATACACACTGTGGTCATACGGGTGATATCTTTTATTAATAAATTTTTCAATAATGAAATAGAATCTAGCATTAATTAGTTTTCAAAGCCCATACTACTACAAACAATTACGCCAAAATCCATATCTTAAATAACTTTTTAATTAATTATTTGTTTATAGAATCCTTTTCTTTGTAAAAAAAAATCCTTTTTGGATTGATAACTAATATTATACATATTATATGAATATGAATATTTTAAAATCAAATATTGGACATTACA
>JBBPBP010009780.1:26397482-26408592 GCA_037974735.1 Cicer chorassanicum | reverse complement strand
TTAGAAATAACTTTTAAAAATATGGGAAAGAGGAAAAAAAAAATCTATGCTAAAAATGTATTAAAAAGAAAAGAATAACAATTGGGGGACATAAACCTAAAGCAGAAAAAAAAAAAGAAACAAAAAAAGTGTTTAAAAAGTTTCTTAAATCATACAGGGTTTTTGCCCCTTCAGCAAAAATTATATTCTATAGTGTCCTTTAGCATATTCTTTTATCTTGCCTTAAAAATCACATCCGTAAAAAACTCTTCATTGGAAATAGAGTGATTTTGTAAACTAATATTAGTTTTCTTCTCGTCATCTCTACGATTTACTTTGCTAGCATCTCCATTTTTTTAAAAATTCTATAATATCTCTAAGTCTTGAGCAATCATGGGATGTAAATTATTATCAGTAACAATAACATTGGGGTATGTCATACTCGACATCATATCCTTTACATTGACTTCCAAATTAAAATAGATTTGATGATTTTGAACCTTATTCTTCTCTAACACTATATCACTTCATAAACCAACAATACACATGTATATCTAGATAACTATAATCTTCTTGTAGATGACCAGTGTTAGCTGAATTAGATAAGTTGGAACCAAAGACCTTATGTATTACATTTTTGGAACCCTGGATATGTTGGAACTCAAATTCTTGAAGTGTTTCCAGAATTTCTAATTCAACAAAATCAACTGAGTTCGAGTGAGAAGCTTCTTCATAATTTTTACTAATTTTTTCATCTTTGAGAATATTGTTCAAAAGTATTTCATTTCCTTGATATGTTTTTAGTACGCTGACATTGATCACATTAAAGCACAAAGTGATGTATGTCTTTGAAGAGTGTGGGCTATTAGAAGCCTGTTTTCAAATGGAGGACTCTAATTAGGTGGCTAACATTTTCTAACACTTAATATATATGCGCGTGTGTGTGTCTAACATTTTCTAACACTTAATATTAATTTGTATTTGAACAAGTGCTTAGTATTCAAATAATAAATATTCCCAGTCCAGAATTACTGCAAAGTGTTTGAAGTTGTTTATCAATTTTTTCTAGACTTTGTTTCTCAACATTTTGTGCAAAGTCCTGTTCAGGCTCTTTGTATGTTGATGTTTGTTGTTTATAAAATGTTATCTTTGTAATTATTTTATTACTCAACCACTGAAGGAACCCTTTTGTTCTTGGTCCTCGAACAAGTGTCTAGCTTCAGTTTGAATTGAAACACTGGCTTGTTTCAATTTCTTTTAGTTATGAAATGGTATGTCTGAATTGTTGTTAGACTTCAATTTTTACTTTTGACTATTACTGCAGATTTCAAATTGTTTATTGTCATTGTCAGTGTTGATTCCCTTGGAAAACTATTTATGCCAATTAAAAAATACTTAGACAATATTTTCACTTTGTGCAATTTGGTAGGTAATCGAATGGAATATTTCTTTGTAATTTTCCAAGTCTTTTTCTGAAATATCACATCTTCCCGTATCAGAGGCAAAATAGTAAGTATCAAGATCCAAGGCAATCTTTGCCTAATTCAAAATCTGATATGGAGTCTTCTAGATTTTATCAAAATCAAATCTTCAAAGTCATACATAAATTCCAAAATCGTTGATCATCATCAGAGGCACTGACTTTTTTTCAGAGGCAATGACTTTTTATCAAAGGCATTGACTTTTTGTGAGATGCGTTGACCTTTTTTAAATGAAAATCTAACACGTTAACTATTTTAGGTGCATTGACTTTTGTCATAGTCAGAAGCATGAAAATCAAAGTCATTGTTTGATCATCAGAGGCAAAATCCGACTTGTATTGAATAGCTTCCAGAAGCGGATGCAAATATTAGAGGCATGTTGAATTATCAGAGTCAGAGTCATTTTACTAGACTTAGTGCTTCAGAGTTAAGTATTAGAGTCAACCCATTAGAGGTAGCGCATACGAGTGTGTCAATATCGGAAGCAGAGTCTAATGTTAATGTGTGAATATCAGGGGCAGAGTCAATAATATGCTTGTGTTGAAGTAGTTTTCAAAAATAGAGGCAATCATCAAAGGCAACATGAATAACCATTTCAGAGAAAAGCATGTTGCCTTTAGTGTGAGCGCATCAAAGTGAGCGTTTTATTGATAATGTGTCATCTCACTTATGCACAAGAGGTTCTTTCTCACTAGTATATATATTTAATAGATAGATGTACGTTTAGGATGAGTATATATGGTTCATTTAGATGAACTCGTTGTTTATATATATATACAACAGGTGTAAGGGTAAATGGGGCATCACTATGTTCAATCTTACTAAATAAGGTTGTTAGATAGAATTTAAGTTATTAGATTACCCATCTTTAGTGACTTAAACTATGGTGCTTAAAGGCCCCATCAAAATTCATTCACTTGATTTGGCAAATCCTATATAATTTTTTCTAGGAAAGGAGTTTTATGTTTTCCTCTTTATCCACTGTGAAATCAAAAAATGAAAGATGTTAATCACACCTTCTAATAGCTCATTTGGGCTAAGGATTCGTTTTGACAAGGATCTCAAATGTCATAAGGTGATTTTGGAAAGTGACAATACTATGATTATCGAAGGGTCGAAGAAGAAGAAGGATTTTTTAGGCTATGTGCAACACTATGTGAAAGAAATTGATATATGAGGATTTAGGCTGAAATTTCCAAACTATTAGTTCTATCATGTAAATAGAAAAGGGAGTGAGGTAATTCATTTTGGAAATGTGTATCATTTTATAATTTTTATGGAAGGACTAAAGTTGTCGTATCTTAAAATATGTGTATCATTTTGGAAAAATAAAAAATCAAAATTGTAATTAATTTTAGGGTTTTGATGAATTTGAAACTTTCGAAACGTAATCCTTGAAACTTTCAAATTTTCGAAACATATGACTTTCGAAAGTTTCAAAATTATGAAGTAATTCAATTTCAAAAATTTCAAAAAATTCGAAAGTTTCAATTTATTTAAAAAAATATATGTTGTTTGTTATAATTAAAATTTTACTTTGAAAGATAAATTTATAATATTATTATTAATTAAATTTATTACTATTTTTGAAATTAGGTATAAAATTTATTACTATTTATTACTATAAATTTATTATTATTTATTAATAAAAAATGCATTTCGGAAGTTTCATTGAAGACCAAACTTCCGAAACAATTTCGAAACTTTTCATGAATTCCAAAGTTTCGAAATTGAAAAAACTTCATGTTTCTGAATTTTACATTTCGAAACTTTCAGATTGTTAGAAAATTTCGAAGGTTTCTGCATTTCGAAAGTTTTATGTTCATGGAAACTTTCGAAAGTTTCAAAATTTTGGGAAAAAAATGAACTTCCAAAGTTTTATGTTCATGGAAACTTTCGGAGATTTGGAAAATTAATGTTTCGAAAATTTCAAAGTTTTGAAGTTTATCTTACTTTTTGGTATCAAAGGTTCGAATGTTTGCAAATATGTGATTCGGACAATTCAAATTTTCGAAGAAAATGGTTGAAAAAAAGAAAAGGGAAATTTTTTTGGGGGTTTTATAAATAATATTAGGGACAATATGGTATTTTCCATGAAGATGGGGTGCCCGTTACAAAACTTTTAATTCTAAAATATCACCAAAGGGTAGAAAATGATCAAGAAAAAAAGAATAAATAAATAATTTTTCAATAGAATTATATGCATTTTAAAGATGATCACATCACATCATATATTCACAATAAAAAAAAAACTAATATTGAAGAACAAATTCAAAGAGAATACACATAAATAATCTAACTTTTATTAAGACAAAATAGAAAACGATATTAACAAAAAATATATCCCTTCAATATTATAACACATTCCCTTCAATATTAACAAAAAAAAAAAAATCCCCAAATTACATTCATAAACTCTATTAGTCTAATTTTTGTTGTTACTGTTTTCGCACCTATTTATCTTATTCATGAGGGTAGAATTGGTGAGAATCATAGAAGTAATATTAGTGCATAGATCAAATATGGGACTCTCACTTTCAATTTTTGATTTAGTGGTGTTGTCGAACCATTCTTTGAAACATTTTCCACAAATATTCTTGATACCTCCAGCATCGTAGGAACCACATCCATTACTAGAACAAATTGTTGGAACCATGTTGTTTTACTTAGTTTTGATCTCAAGAAAAATAATTGTTAGCAAAATTTGGAGAAGGGGAAGGTTTAAGAAGAAAAGCTGCAAAATTGAAATTGTTGAATGATGATAGAACAATTAAGTTGTGTTCATTTATAGGGGATATTGGCAATATATGCTTATCACTAATAACAAAACATGATCAACTAGGAATCGTGTCTTTTATTTTTTTAGAAAATCTAGGAAACTTTTTTTACAAGATAAAAATCTAGGTAAGTTATTCAATTTTATTTTTAAATAGTATCTTTATCATTATTTTTCGTAAATTAAAAAAAATACATAGTTTATCCATTATATACATTTCAAGTGGGCCCACCAACATGAATTTATTTATTTCTAAACTTACCTTCTATATTGTAAAAGTTGTATTCTAAATTATTCAGAAAGAAAAAAAAAATTGTATTCTCAATCAATGAATCATAATTTTTTTAAATATTGAATTTAAATTCAATTCATGAGATGGGAACCATGCTGTTTCACTTATAGTAGTGGGTAAATAAAGAGTGAAAAATGATGTTTCTTCACTATTTTTTTAGAACAATAAGGTTTTTCAAATATATTTGAAATTGTTGAATGATTGAATAGGGTTGATTTAATTTATAAGGAAAAGTTTTATGAAGTAACAACCTTGGTCAAATCAAAAGATCTTGTCATTAATAGTAGATAGTATCATTAATGAAAAAAATCAAATTAGAAAATTTACATCAGTTGAACCTATTTGGGTACATATCTATTCAACTTTTAATTGCATTATATTTTATCATGGAATATATTTATGATATGGAAGATAATTATTTTATTTTAACTTGTTATTTTTGAATTTTAAAAAAGTTTGAAAAAACAATTTATGCCACCGAAAAGATTACTGGGTTGAGTTGCGGACTAGGTCGCTATCTTTAAGACGTTTCGAGGCACTGCCCAAAGGTGCAAGGCAGACTATCAACCACGAAGTCCTCAGGATAAAACAGCCCAGATCACTGTACGGAGTTCTACTGCACTGCAGAAAACCGTTCGAATTACACCCTCAATATGGCAATCTAACGACTACCACTCGTAATATGGCACGAAGGCCACTCAAGAAAAAGAAGAAGAAGAAGTAAGAACGGGGGGAAGAAGAGAGAAAAGCCTCAAATGCAGAGTGCTTTTGGTGTGATTTTTCAAGTGATGAGAGCCCTTTATTTATAGAGGAATTACGCAACTAGATCAGAGAAATTGGTGGATCCATCAGTGCGCTCCTGTTGACCGATCCAAACCTTGACCTCAAGAAACGTGTGCTCAAAAACCGCTGCCCACCCAAAATGGGCGCCTTTGACTACCTGAAAGTGCGCTAGGGTTTTGACTTTGAATAATGACCGGGCAACAGCAGTTACGTGGCACCTAGAGTTAGGGTTTTGACCGGGCAAAAAGGGAATGTTGGATCAGATCATTAGGTAGACTCGGTGGAGGGCAGTTACGTAATTAACGCAACAATCAGAGATAAAACGCAAGCATTCAATTTTAAAAAATTAATTAAATAATTTTTAATTTTCATTAAAAAAAATAATACACCAAAGCCAAAGCCAAGGCCCAGGCCCGGCCCGAGCCAAGCCGGACGGATGGCGGCGGCGGCGCGCGCGTGTGTGGTGGTCAACTTTGCTTGCGTTCTCCCTCCTTCACAAAATTGGGGTACCCCTTGGGGCACACCCCAAGGTACATACCTCCACCTTATATACCCTACTAACGTGTGGTATCCCTCCTATGTGGGACTTCTCATTTTTTCAATTCAAAACCACACTAGCTCATTAAAGTCACCATTATTACCAACAATTCTTCCATTAATTTTTCATCATTTCCAACAATCCCCCACTTGAATTTAAAAAAGAGGTTTCAGAAATAGCGTCAAACGCTTTTATAAGATTGTGCATAAACAAATGTGTCGCTTGACTTGAACCTTTGCATAGTAAGTAAGATTCAGATTCAACAAGAGTAACTCGTAGTCTTGAACTCTATCTTTGACATCAAACCTACACACAACCTTTTCATTGGGTGTATTCTCAAAAGCCCGTGCATTTAAGGTCATGCACGTATATCCCAGTATAGTGAACGCTCTAGGAATTCTGCCTCGAAATTCCATAGGAAGCGGCTCCCACTTCCACATTCACATAGGTGAGTCTATCAAGAGTACTCCTGTACCTAGGTACTCCAGTCCACATAGAGTATAGATCTCATTAAGAGTTTCTATTGTCTCATCCTTATATCGCTTCAGGAATCATGCTTCTCTAATAAAAAAAATAGCATGTTCATCTCATATCACTATGACTTGTTATTACCCATTGAACCTAATTCTTGGGATCTCCAGTCTTTTAGGTCGGGTTACCATCATAAGTGACTCATTGATCTATAGGCAATAGTCCCATCCTTTTGGATGTATTTAGGACTTTCTCTCTAGCTAATCCTTTCGTCAAAGGATCTGCTAAATTATCATTAGTGCGTACATGATCCACTAAAACAGTTCCTTTAGAAAGTAATTCTCTAATTATGTCGTGCTTACGACGTATTTGTCGTCTCTTACCGTTGTAATAACGGTTCTCAATTTTTGCAATAGCCGCGGTACTATCGCAGTGGATCAACACAGCTGGTAAAGGTTTTTCCCATAAGGGGACCTCAGCTAGCAAGCATCTCAACCAGCTTACTTCTTCACTAGCAGTAGCTAATCATTTCAGACTCCATAGTGGACTGAGCCAGTATCGTCTGTTTCTTCGATTTCCAAGATACCGCACCACCGGCTATACAGAAAATATAGCCACTGGTTGCTTTGGAATCATCTGATAAGGTGTTCCAATCAGCATCACTGTATCCTTCAAGAACAGCAAGAAATCTTCGATAATGTAATCCGAGACTCATGGTCCTTTTAAGGTATCTCATGACTCTTTCGATAGCGTGCCAATGCTCCATACTAGGTCTACTAGTAAACCTACACAACAATCCCACGACGTAGGCAATGTCGGGTCTAGTACAGTCAGTGGCATACCTGAGGCTGCCAATGATGCTCGCATATTCAGTTTGTCTAACACTTTCACCAGTGTTCTTGAAAAGTTTCACACTTGGATCATATGGTGTGCAAGCAGGTTTACAGTCAAAGTAATTATATTTCTTTAGGATCTTTTCAACATAGTGAGATTGATCCAAAGAAATTCCCTTTTCTGACCTAGTAATCTTTATTCCAAAGATTACACTCGCTTCTCTGAGGTCTTTCATATCAAAGTTGTTACTCATTAGTGATTTCACATTGTTGACGGCATGAATGTTTGAACCAAATATGAGTAAGTCGTCTACATAGAGACATATGATAGTGCAAATGCCATTTTCAAATTTGTAATAAATACATTTGTCACTTTCATTCACTTTAAACTCATTCGACAAAATCAAGTTGTCAAATTTTTCATGCCATTGTTTAGGAGCATGTTTAAGACCATACAAAGACTTATCTAACTTACAGACCTTGTTTTCTTGCTCATGTATCACAAAACCTTCTAGTTGTTCCATATAGATTTCTTCTTCTAGGTCACCATTTAAAAAAGCTGTTTTTACATCCATCTGGTGTATCACCAGGTTATGAATTGCCGCAAGTGATATGAGCACCTTAATGGATGCTATTCTAGTGACAAGCGAAAAAGTGTCGAAGAAATCTATATTTTTTCTTTGTCTAAAACCTTTTGGCTACAAGGCGTGCTTTGTACTTATCAATAGATCCATCGGGTTTTAGTTTCTTTTTCAAAATCCATTTACAACCTATAGGTTTGCAACCAGGAGGCAAGTCCACTAAGTGCCAGGTCTTGTTAGACTCTAGAGAACAGCAGGAAATCTTCGATCATTAGGTAGACTTGATGGAGGGCAGTTACGTAATTAACGCAACAATCAGAGATAAAACGCAAGCATTCAATTTTAAAAAATTAATTAAATAATTTTTAATTTTCATTAAAAAAATAATAATACAAGGCCAAGGCCGAGCCGGACGGCGGCGGCGCGCACGCATGTGTGGTGTTCAACTTTGCTTGCGTTCTCCCTCCTTCACAAAATTGAGGTACCCCTTGGGGCACACCCCAAGGTACATACCTCCACCTTATATACCCTACTAAAGTGTGGTATCCCTCCTATGTGAGACTTCTCATTTTTCAATTCACAACCACACTAGCTCATTAAAGTCACTATTATTACCAACAATTCTTCTATTAATTTTTCATCATTTCCAACATAACTTATTTAAAATATATGAGATATACGTCTTGTAAATATTATTCTCTTGTAAATATTATTCAGTTGGTAGTTGCAATTAAATTAGTATGTAAGGGTTCGAATTCAAAAAACTTATTTCCTCCCCACTTATAAGTATAAAGTATGAGAGTATAACCATTAGGCTTGACAATAAAAAAAAAATGATATGTCCTAATCTATCAACTAAATAACTAAATAAAAACAATAATGATCATAAAATAAATTCAAAAACAATTGATAAAATCTATCTCAAATATTTCCACAAATACAAACACTCACAAAAAAAACATCACACTAATCTTAAATTAAACAAAATCAAAATGCAGAGACATCATATAATAGATATCACATCCCAACTATAGTTTATTGGCATCGCATAATCACCATCTATTATTTGCATTACACAATATAAGGGACCAACAACATCTACTAGTGGTATTATAAACTACAAATATGGATTAAACATTGAAGAGAAAAAATGAAAAACATTTAAATAAAAAGATTAAATAAATAAAATGATTATACGTGGTATAAAAACATAAGATAAACAAAAATTATGTTAAATTTAAACTTTAAATTCATTAATTTATATTGTAAAAATATTTTAAAATAACTTTTAAAAATATGGGAAAGAGGAAAGAAAAGTTATATGCTAGAAATATATTAAAAAGAAAAGAATAACAACTGGGAGACATAAACCTAATCCAAAAAAATAAAGTAAGAAAAAATATTTAAAAAATGTTTCTCAAATCATATAGAATTTTTGCTCCTAAATTATGTTCTATAGTATCCTTTAACATATTCTTTTATTTTTCCTTAGAAATCTCATTCGTAAAAGACTATTCATTGGCAATTGAGTGACTATGCAAACCAATTTTTTTTTTTGTCTTCTCGTCATCTCTACAATTAGTTTTGCTAGCATCTCTATTTTAAAAAAAATTCCAGAATATCTTCAAGTTTTGAGCAATCATGGCATGTAAATTATCATCGGTAACAATAACATTAGGGTATTTCATACTCGACATCATAACATTGGAGGTTACTTCCAAATTAAAAGAGATTTGATGGTTTTGAACCTTGTTCTTCTCTAACACTATATCACTCCATAAACCAACAATATGCATGTATATCTGGATAATTATAATCATCTTTTGGATATCTAGTGTTAGCTGAGTTAGATAAGCTGGAATCAAATACATTATGAATTACAATTTCAAGACCCTAGGTATACTGGAACTCAAATTCTTGAAGTGTCTCTAGAATTTCTAATTCACCAAAATCAATTGAATTCGAGTCATAAGCTTCTCCACAATTTTACTAATTTTTTCATCTTTGAGGATATTGTGCAAAGGCATTTTATTTCCTTTTGATATGTTTTCGGTACGCTAGCATTGATCACATTGAAGCATAAAGCGATGTATGTCTTTGAAGAGTGCGGGGTAGTAGAAGCCTGCTTTCAAATGGAAGACTCCAATCATGTGGCTGCATAAGCTGGGCATATATCAATGCTTCTTTTAACCAACAAAATTACTTAAGACAAAATTCATCAAAGACAAAAGTTGCATCCTTAAGAATTGAAGTTTCGATGACACGTGAAAGGGGGGTTTGAATTGTGTTACGGTTTGTTAAAATTGTTTCTGGATTTTAATTGATTTGGTGATCAAAGAAATTTAGAAAATAAAAGCGAAGGGAACAAGAAGAACACACAAGGAATTTTATATTGGTTTACCACCAACTTGACTAGTTACGTCCAGTACTTTCACCTGAAGGAATTCTTCTAGTAATTCAACCTGAATTACAAAAAACACTTAATCTCACCATTTAAGTCTTCTCAAGTTTCTGGTAGCAACTGCATCACGTTGAGGCAAATACAACAACCACTAATGATACAATTGTTTGTTTGGTAAGTGTTTAACTCTCAATGAAAGAATATGTATCATCTAGTACTTGATATGAAAATGTATTTGTACAAGTGCTTAATTAGTATTCAAATAATAAATATCCAAATCCAGAATTACTTCAAAGTGTTTGATTTTGTTTATCAATTTTTTGTCTAAGCATGATCTATGTAATTACATGGGAGTTTGGATGCAAAACATTCCAACTTTTTTGTACCATGTTTTGAATGTTGAATTAGGCGGTGTTGGGCCTTAATTCTTTAATAATATGAGGTAATTCAAAAGACAAAGAAAAAAAAGTCAAAACCGAATAACGCTTAGTGTAGATTAAATTTTATAATAATTTAATTAAATCTCATTTTGAAGGTTGTTTATAAGTTATAAATATTTTAGTATTCCGATAATTTAAAAAAGAATTTCTATTTATTTGTAAACACTTATAAAATTTAAATTGAAAATGTCAATTGCATCTATATGATATATAACAATATTTCTCAACATTTATAGTTAAACTTTAGGTGTTACATTCAACATATATTGAGTAGAATTTTATAATTTAAATTTAATTGCAATTTCCGTCCTCTTCTTTTAACTATGGGTGAAATTTCGCCCCTATTTTAAAATTCACCAATTTGTATCCCTCTTTATAATCTTTTAACTTAAAAATTATGATGTAGCTTATTTTCAATGACATGACTTATAAATAGATGTTGTTGAATGACTAATAACCAATAAATAGCAATAAAACCATCTAAACACATCTATTTGAAATTATAAAATTATTCATTAGGTAATTTAGTTAATAA
>JBBPBP010009780.1:26374584-26396836 GCA_037974735.1 Cicer chorassanicum | reverse complement strand
TGACATAAATTGATTATAAAAAATTATAATTTTTTTTTTAATTGTATTGTAGCAATTATAAAATTGTGTAGAGATGAACAAGGAGGTTGCCTGAATCTATTTTATTTTTGTTCTTTTTTTATTATATTTTTGTTTTATTACTTTTAGACCAATTGTAAATTGAAATTTATGTAATATAAACTTAAATTTAAGTCTGATTTATGAAATGATGATTTTTTTAAAATTTATATTAGTAAATGTAAAATATTAAAATTGAACATGTTATTACTTATTTTTAAAATATATTTTAATTTACGGTATAATTTGAATTTGAACCGTAGAAAAAGATAAAAACTTGATATTTTAATTTTTAAGACACAAGTTGTACAACTTCGTAATCTTAAAACTTGTATTTTAGAATAATTATTCAATTTCTTAAAAAAAAAATTATTAACAACAAAACACACTTTGTTTAAAAACCACTACGTAGCTTTGATTTTTCATTTACACACAGATATACGTAGGAGGAAGATCGCACTCTTGTCAAGTACAATATTAAAAAAAACAAACTTTTTTTTTTCTCTTTCTATTTTGAGTACTCTTTTAGCCAGACATTATATTTATAAAAAAGTATATTCATATTTAACTAATATGGAGAAATAAATACTCTAAATATTTGCACAATTAGTTATAGGTAATTGTTTTTTAACTGATATCGTAGAGTGTTAATACATTTACACTATCAATTCAAAATTTAGTTTCAAATACAATTTTCCTATTTATAAGGGTTTTATAATGTTTTCTCTATTTTAACATAAAATTTGGTGGCTACTCCGTTTTGAGAAACACCAGAATAAATTTGGTGGCTACAGTTCCCTCCTATTTTCCATTACAGTCTGTCATGCAAATAAATTAGACCCATCGTATTTTTAACCAACTGCATCCTATTTTATTGTCAATTTAATGTATAAATAATATTACCAACCCCTATCATTTTGATGATGTCGACCTCATATTTTACTGTCAATTTTTAGCATATATATGGTTGTTTAAACAATGTAACACATTCAACAAATTTAGTGTTTTTGTCTATGATATACTCAAAATTTATTTTTTTTCAAAAATAAAAAATGAAGATACATTTTGTTTATATTAAAAATAAAATAGACGTTAGAAATAAAATACACGGACTATATCAATTACTCAATAATAATCAACTAACTATATACATGCACAAAATAGGAGGAAGTTGGTTGCAAAATATGATGAAGTTGTAATTTATTTGCAATAGGCTACAAAATAAGAGGGAGTGGTTGCAAAATAAGATAAAGTTATTAATTTTATTTTTTTTCAAAAATAAAAAATGAAGATACATTTTGTTTATATTAAAAATTAAATAGACGTTAGAAATAAAATACACGGACTATATCAATTTTGATAACTATATTAGGAAATCACGTTTTTCTAAATACGTGTATAACAATTCAACTTTATTATTCAATTAAAACAATGCAATTTCAATAAACTTGACTTGACTATAATTTCTTAATTTAATTTCAAAAACTAAGTAGTACTTATAAGATTTTTATACAAAAAGTCGTTTCGAATAAAAACAAAAGTAAAACACAATTTACAACTCTTATTCCCGGTATCACCTATCAGGGCGGAGTTTCTCCCAAACTTAAACTTCAAGACTCATTAACCTGTCATAATTGCGGTTTCGCAAACGCATGACAAAGACAATCAAACAAAAACAACAAAGGAGGTGAGTTTTGAAATCATGTTGATAATATAATATAGGTAAGAAGAATACATAATTAATGATAAATAAACCGTATCATTACACAAACATCCTGCAAGGAAAAATATCACATTATAAAATCAAAATGAAAATCAATACATTTAACATTAACATTAAATCGTCTAAGAGAATTTATTATCGCACACGATACATATCAATCACAACAAAACAACCACACAAAAATGCAATGTTATGCATGAGCTTAGACTCTACTTCACAACGTGAAACCATTCTAACTCTGAAGTACTTGGTTAGGAGGCTTGATACTATGCCACCACCCGTGTGGACGAATAATTCAAATTGGTCATGTCCTCATAGATCCCCTCAACTCAACCCGAGTCGAGGTAAACATGTGTTGTATGGTAGCTCCCGACATTTTGGAGTGCTACCTCCAAGTCGCCTAGGAATTCTCCACCTGAATACCTCTAAGGTCTAACAATCTTGCCTTAAGGCATAACAATAGATTGCTACAATCAGACTCATTCAGTTGTACTTCCTTGAAATCACTAGGCTTGCCAGTCCCTACCTATATGATGACAAAATAATCTTCACTTAAAAAATTATCGAACATCTATTTCCTCCCCTCACTGGCCAAGACAACTTCATTAAGAGCATTATATTTACCACACAATAATATCAAATACCACACATTTAATGAGATAAATCAATCAATACCTTTTAAATATTTCTATTCCACATTTTAATCTCACAATTTCTATTTTTGCACATTAATTAATTTATAACTCAAAGAGATATTGCCGTACGTAGAGAACTCCAGATGAATCGTTGGAAAATACGGATTTCTCGTTTATCTCACAATATATTATACTAATGAATTCTAACACTATCTAACTCCTTACCTAATTTAGATGCTTTCTTAAACACATAAATCAATGGAAGTTTTCAACAGCAGCCGTAGATAGACAATGTACAACGAACGAATTCGAATAAATGACGAGTTCACAAAATCGACGAGACACGATTGATATACTATGCGGAGCATAAAAATCAATGTTAAATAATTAATAATAATTTTAGGAGCAAAAATGGTTTCAAAAGACTAGAAAAAACTGTAGAAAAGGTCTCACTGACTCATCGAAAGGGTCAAACGTGTGAGGTTAAGATCGATTTAATTGGCAAATAATTAGTGGGAGTGAATTTGAGAGAAAAAAAGGTTTGCTTGCGTGTTAATCTGTTTTTCATTTTTTTTAATTGCAGATAGCATATATGTACAAATTAATATGCAGAAGTAGAAAATATGGGTGTAAACAGTCGTCTGGTCCAAAATTCATTTTCTAGTATTTTTTAAAGTTTTTAATAAATAAATAATTTATTTTACTCATCCACACTAGAAACTTTTTCACCAAAATACTCATTTAAACATAATATTATTTTTTCTTAACATAGATAAATCTAATTTTAACCAAAATTCTCATATTCAAAATAATAACTATAATTATTACTATAGCATTTTCCAAAATAATCACATAAAAATACATCATCTTTATAGAATAATCAAAATGATAAAATAAATAAAGATATCATCCCATAACAAAAGCTAGCCAAACTTCATCCTAATTTACAATTTTTTCAAATTTGATCTAATCATAATTTATATTATAAATAAAAATATATATAATTCTTTCAACAATCTTATCAAATCAAATCTAAAATAGTTCTAATTAAATTTTGAATTAAAATTATAGTAATAAAAATAACAATGATAATTAATATATCTATACCTAAAGGAAACAAAGTTTTCGTGTAATTCTTTTCTTCTAATTTTTTCCTTTATTTAAAATTTTTATTTACAACTTTATCCTTCTCTACCTAGTTAATTTTACCATATTTTCAATTTTAAATAAAAACTAATCGAATCCTAATTTATATTTTAAATAAAAAATAATTCTTAAATTCAATCTTAACAAATCAAATCTAAAACAATTTTGAATTGAAGAAATACTATTAAAAATAAATATAACAAAATTAAGTAATTGAATTTTGACCATTACTTCAAGCATAATTTTAACCATAATGAAGGTAAATTATAACCTCCATTCGAGAAAAGTGGATCAAAGGGACACCTTTGCATACTAGTAAACAAGATGCAATTTGTAAAGTGTAGCAATCTTTTGTTTTTAAAAAAAGCCTAGTAATCTTTTAAAAAAAGTTTTAACATACATCTTTCCAAAGAGGTTGTTCTATAATGTCGTTAAACATTGAATCCGTCTTGTCCTCTTCAACCAGCTTACATTCATACTTAATAATTAAAAAGCAACCATGAATGAAATTATAGTAGAAGAAATATATTCATAAATAATTGCAAGATTTACAAATAGAGAATCAATTTCATCAAGATTTACATAGAGTTATGTAGTCACCATAAACAAGTAACTAGTTCTGTAAAATAACTAATTAACTTGTAACACTAGCTATGCTAAATAACACACATAATATATTTTGTTGGCGACTGAATAATCTCTTTTAAATTCACTTTGCTTGCATGTTCTTGTTGGGATTCGTTTTTTTGTGACAATTCTTGCACCTATTTTTCTTCTTATTCTTCATGTTCTCAAAATCGTTAAGAAAAACATAAGCCGTCTCATCAAAAATATCATCAACAAAAGTTTCATGATCTAATTTGGTAATGTTTTCTTTGAGATAATAATCTTTGTAACACTTTGAACAAAGATTCTTGTGTGATGGAGAACCATAGAAACCACAACCGTTAATACAAAGTGATGGATCCATGTTAGTTAGGTTTTACAATAATTTGCAAGTTTAGAGAAAGAGAAAGGTTTTGAAATTGTTGCATAAGTTTCAATAGGGTTTGTGTTAATATATATAGGGATAATGGGACCATGGTTAAGATTAATTAGGAATTAAGTTAACTTATCTTCTTTTATGGAAGGTTGTTAGTTTTTTTTTTGGATCCACTTTTTTTTGTTGCAACACTTGTGCCTATTTTTATTGATCTTATTCTTCGTTGTTTTCAAAGTCGATAAGAAAAACAGAAGCCACCTCGGATCCACTTGTGCCACTTTTTTTTGTTGCAACACTTGTGTCTATTTTTGTAATTTAATTAATAACATTTAAAGGAAGAGAATCAATATTAAATTTAATTAATAATATTTATAAATAATAGATTAAATTATTAAATTTTAAAATAAAAGAATCAATATTATAATTAATGAAAATAAGTTGACCAAAACATTTGTTAAGCCTTTTTTTATATTATTTAAATTTAAATTATATTTTGGGAAAGTGTTTTTTGTCTCTTAATCAATTATATATAATTTAAAAATGGAAAAATATACATTAATTCATCAGATAATGCAATCTTATTTCATTTAGGTGATAAAATATATATAGTTGAAAATACTAACAATAACATTAATTAAATTCATCACATCGATCTCGTCTAAAAAATAACAAACATTAAATTAATTTCTCTTACTTATCAAATATTGAGCAAAATTAAATATTATTTATCTTACTTGTTGTTTAGGGATATAGTTGTGTATAATTCAATTATTAATTACTAAAAGTTATTACTTTTAATTCGTTCTCATATATTTGTACAACAACACTATTAACTTTGTAAGAATTAGCAACATGTAATTAATTACATTTTGGGTTTTCGAACAGAGAGTAGAGGGGTTTCATCATGAACATGGAAATGCGCTCATATATTATATTTAAAGCAACAATTGTTGTTTTTGAGTTTCGAAAACTGTTTTAAAATCAATTTATGTCAGTGAATATATTACTAAGTTGAGTCACAGACTAGGTAACTCTTTTTAAGATATTTCGCGGTATTGCCCAAATTGTGCAAGGTAGACTATCAACCACGAAGTCCGCAGAATAAAACATCATAGACAAACTATATCGGAGATTTATTGTCCAAGTTTCTGAATATGTTTCTGAATACAGTCCAAGTTATTGCAGTCCCTGCATTCTCTAAGCGTTGTCGCGCATTATCCCACCAATGTTCAGCTTCTTCTGTCAACATAAAGGTTCCCAAATGCACTTTCTGACCTTCGGGACATGCCACTCCTCTGAAAATTTCCTAACCTCTTGCAACCACTTCTGAGCTCCATCAGGATTATAGTGACCTTCAAATGATGGAGGGGTAGCCTTGTGGAATCGATCCATCACCATGAACTCGTTTATTTGCACATTTCCTTGACCACCACTGTAGGTAGTAGCTTGAGCAACAGCTTGAGCAACAGCTTGAGCAACAACCTGGGCAGCTTGAGTAGCAGCTTGCGCAGAGGCTCGTGCAGTAGCTTGAGATTCAGCCAAAGCTTAGAGAGCCTGCACTGTAACTCCAGCCATGGACTCTAGAGCCTCAGCAATCGCAGCGTCATTCCTTCCACTAGCCATCACTACCTACATCAATCAGATAAGCCAATCGAATATAGTGAGACACTGAGGAGAAGGGAACTAAATTAGTTCTACACCACTAACACAATAATGATCATAACAACAACACACAAATAATAGAGTACACAAGGAAACATAGCAAACACATAACACATTTACGGTCTAATTGGACAGACCAGCTCTGATACCACTAATGTGACACCTTAAACCCCAAATAAAAAAAATATATTTATTATTTTTTTCTTCAAAACAATGAAATTCTTCAAATAAACAAATATATAAAATTCCAAGCAATTTTTTTTTATTAAGGCAAAGAGTACCACATAATTCACGAACACGTCATATAAATCCAAATTTTCCATCAGACTCAACAACTTGTAATCATAGTAGTAATCAACAAAATCCCTTTGGAAACACACATACACAAGTTTAATGATAATTGTAAATGTAGTCCCAACCCGATATCACTATCAGAGCGGGAATTTCCAAAATAAACTATGTTCAAAAATGACGTTAACAAAAAGGTAGAAAATAGAAGTCTTCGAGATAATACGGCTTCCTACACTTCAAGAGCATTAATCATCACCAGCAGCTTTCGGCTCGTCTGCGTCCACTGCAAACGCCAAACACAAACATCGAGGGGTGAGTTTCGAAATTATGTAACAATATAAAATACATGAGAAGAACACGCAATCAGTCAAAACAGTGCAAATAAGGAGAACATCCAATAATATAATATCTAAGGTTAATCTAATTCAATCACCATAACACAGTTACAAGGATAGAATGCTATGCATGTCCTATACTCTATACTTCATCATTTGGTACCATTCTACTCTGAAGTACTTGGTTAGGAGGCCTGATACTATGCCACTACAAGAGTGGACGGACAATTCATGAATGGCCAAGTCCTCATAGATCCCCTCAACTCAACCCGAGACACATATACGCGAGAGTCGGGGTCCTCTTGTGTTGCACGGTAGTTCCCAGCCTTAGGGAATAACCCACTAATCCACTTAGGAATTCCCCACTAGATGTACCCCCAAGGTCTATCAGTCTTACCATACAGTTTGACTGTAGCCCTCCACGATCAGGCTCATTCAGTTGTACTTCCCCGAATCGCTAGGTTTGTTAGACCCTCCCTATATGATGACAAAATAATCCTAACTCCGAATCTCTACAACACATATCTCATACTTACTCGATCATCACAACTCAATAAATTTCAGTTTGACTTCATAATATTCTTCATTGTATGTATATCAGTCAATCAAAATTCAATCCCAATATTTGGTTTACACTACTCACAATACACAATCCAATCTTATCAATCGCAATAAAAAAAAAAAATCAACAGGTAGCACATTCAAATAATTTCCTGATTTGAATCAAATAGCAAGAACACTCCAATATACAGTATTCATACAGTAACAATCAGCATCACATTTCATAAAATCATTCAACGTGCAATCTTGCTATAAATAAATTCACAACAATTCTATAGGTTGCTAAATTATATTTTAGTCCTCACTGTTACCATTCATATAATTTTAATTAATTATTATTGCTCAATAGGGCTCGACCGTACGTAGTAAGCCCCGGATGAATATCTGGGAATTTCGGTATTCCCGTTCATCTCACGTTATTTTATATTCATAAATCGAACTTCATCTCACCCCTTACCTCAATTGAAGATTTCGCCCAACAAATCCGATCTGCTAACTTGTCGCGTCTTCGTCGACCCTCGTCTCTAATAGTCCATGGAAAAATATAATAAATAAATAAATCAACGCAACGACCAAATACAAATTAATTACTTGCTCCAATAGATAAATAAATTATTAATTAATAATGCATAAATAAATTATCTGTTATTGTAATATAATCTGAAATATATTTAATATCATTAAACACCCATATTACTATAATTATATTTTGTTCAAACTAAGCCTGATAAAAGAACTAAATATTGTGCCTCTATATATATACATAGCTTTGATTTTTAAACATATATAACACATGAACTCAAGTAATAATAATTAATTACAGCTTAGTATTGGTTACTCTCAATTTTATATTATAATCAAAATAGATTAAACCTTCCAGTTATGAAATCAATTAGACTATTAGCCTTAGGATACATGTCATTTGCTAACTTAATACTACTAATAGCTTTAGATGTATGTTATTTAGCATATGTGTTATTTGCTAAGTTGATTATTGCTACTGGTACAGCACAGACCAAATGGAAAATCACAATATACACATAGTGAAAGCAATTCTAAAAGCCAAATGGAAAATCAAAATATTTCAATAAAAATCCTAATAACATAAGGAAAATTTATGCCTAAGATTACTCTAAATTGATGGAATTGGAACTATCTGCCTTCTTCTTTTATTTGGACAGCAGTGCATCGAATTGATGGGATTAGGAAGGTGTACCTAGTGTTTGGAATCAATGTATAGTTTTAGCATTTAGTGCAGCAAGGCAGCAGCATGTCAATTTGGTCCTTCTAGGCAACAGAGCAGCACCTCAATTTCTTTGGGAACGGAAAGGCATAAGCTTAGACGGCAACACGTAAATCCCTAGCATACTATTCGCATATATATATATATTGGTAACTTAGGTTTGTTACTGGGCCTGGACTGATCATAAAGCAACACTCTATTCACCTTATTATTGTTATTATAATGTTGTTGTTGTTGTTATTATTATTATTATTATTATTATTATTATTATTATTATTATTATTATTATTATTATTATTATTATTATTATTATTATTATTATTATTAACCCATCCTAATAGTGCTAAAGGTAACAATTAGTGTAACAACACAAATTCACTCCTCGTATTAATTTATTTAAAGATATATTATATATGTATATATATATATATACATATTTTACTTTATTTTATTTTTGTAAGTTAAATATAGTTAATATTAATAATTTAAATCAATTACTAAGGAAAACACACAAGACACACATAAAAAAAAAATTAGAACACGTATTAACACTCATATAATAATAGTAGTGTATCATCATACTATTAAAATTAGGTGATGAGAAATTGGGGTGTTACATACAACACCGTAGAAAACCGTACTAGAATTACACCCTCTAGAAAACGTTCTTGAAATACACCCTTAATATGGCGGTTAAAGCCACTCCCAATATGACGATTAAATCCACTCGCAAAATGGTACTATGATCACTCATAAATAAAAAAGACTACAACACAAAAAACCGCTCATAGTGATATTAGGAGCACTAAAAATTCGACGAGACTACGACATAAAAGCCACTCTAAAAGAATAGTGGTATCAGGACCACTAAAAATCGACGAAACTACGGCATAACAACCGCTTTAAAAATCGAAGGGAGCTCTAAAATATTGAAGGGACAAAGGTACAAAACCACTCTAAAATATCGAAGGGACAGAAAGAAAGCGGAGAAGTGGCTCGAAAATATATCGAGAATAATAGAAAAGGGAGAAAAGAGAAAGTTGGGAAATGCATCCAACTTTGGTGTACTTTTCACAAGAGTTTGAAACTCATTATATACTGATGGAAGCAAAATCACATATGTTTTCTATCTAATGTAGCACTTTAATATTTATAGAGTTGAAAACTACTCAATATATTAGATTTGTCCAATGTGGAACTTCAACAATTTTAAATTTACACACTAACATATTTTATGTTCAAACAATCCCCCACTTGAATTTAAAAGTTTATGACTTAACTGATGGGGAATAAACACAGAAACACAATAACAAGTAATACGCAGCGGATATAAAATTCCCCCAACTTGCAAGAACCCGTGAGGAGCAACAACAAATATATGGCAGCAAATTAATCAAAATAAAAGATTGTAAAGAACACCGATATTTTAACGTGGAAAACCCCTCAATG
This sequence comes from Cicer chorassanicum, assembly GCA_037974735.1. NCBI lineage: Eukaryota > Viridiplantae > Streptophyta > Magnoliopsida > Fabales > Fabaceae > Cicer > Cicer chorassanicum. The sequence goes on along the minus strand of JBBPBP010009780.1, from coordinate 26,386,752 downwards.
CAAGGGTAAAAACCACGGGTCGTCCAGACCAAAGAAATAGCTCCACTATAATCAAATAAGGGTACAAGAGAGTCTCAAAAGGATGCACCAAGTGTGCCTACAACCAGCCAAAATAGCAAAGCACTAAAGCTTACAAATGAAAAGCAAGAAGAAGTAAAACATCTAAAAACCTGCTACTGTGCGAGCCTGATATCTCCCTCTCCAGATGTCGTTTCGCCGATCCGACCGTTGAAATCGAAGCCCTGGATGATGCGAACCTACTGTCCAAATGTCAGCCCGATCCAACGGTTAACTAATGCGCAATCGATGTTTTTCTGAAACTGATTTAACAAAATCGGGAATAGGGTTTACTCTTCTCTTTTCTCTTTTGGTGGCTGCCTTTTCTCTCAAAATAGTCTCTCTCTTCTAACCCTAATTAGACCACTCTCCACTTAAATAAGTGAGACACATGGACTACAATATTTGGGCTTTTCTCCACATAGGAAGGGAGCCCAATACCCAACACATCTCCCCCTCACAACTATGTGGAGATAATCGCCAAACCGGCGATATCACAACAAGTTTCAAACTTCCCTCTTGGTAATGCTTTAGTCATCATATCAGAACCATTATAATCAGTATGAACTTTAGCCAACTCCAACAACTTAGCTTCCAAAACATCACGTATCCAATGATACCTCACATCAATGTGTTTGGACCTGCTATGAAACGTTGAATTTTTACCAAGATGAATAGCATTTTGACTATCGACAAATAATACATATTTATCCTGAATAAACCCAAGCTCAGCCTTAGAGTTTTCCATTTGAAACATTTGCAACACTCTCTCAATATAGTGTTCTTGTGACATCCAAAGTTTCTTCTCTTTTCTGTCACGCATGATTCTTATGCCAAGAATCTGTTTAGCTGCTCCCATGTCTTTCATGGCAAATGACTCGCCCAACTGCTTCTTTAACCTGTCAATCTTGGAAATATTTTTCCCAACAATAAGTATGTCATCAACATATAATAACAGGATAATGAAATCATCGTTAGAAAATTTTCTAACAAATACACAATGGTCAGAAGTAGTCTTCATGTATCCTTGGTCACACATAACAGACTCAAACTTTTTGTACCACTGCCTTGGAGCTTGCTTCAAACCGTATAGACTCTTTCTTAGTCTACACACATAGTCTTCCTTGCCTTCAACAAGAAAACCATCAGGTTGCTTCATGTAAATCTCTTCCTCCAAATCACCATGAAGGAAAGCTGTTTTTACATCCATTTGCTCTACCTCTAAGTCAAGAGTAGCTGCCAAACTCAACACGGTTCTAATTGATAACATCTTTACCACAAGTGAGAAAATCTCATTAAAATCAACACCCTTTCTTTGACGGAAACCTTTCACCACTAATCTGGCTTTATACCTCGGAGACTTTGAGTTACTCTCAAGTTTCACTCTATAGATCCACCTGTTTTCCAAAGCCATTTTGCCTTTTGGCAACTTCACCAAATCATAAGTGTGATTATCATGCAAGGATTTCATCTCATCATGCATTGCATCCACCCACTTTTGACTTTCTTCACGCTCCATGGCCTCTCGAAAACACTCAGGTTCCCCTTCATCAGTCAAATTCACATACTCATCAGAAACATACCTTGTAGATGGTTGTCTCTGCCTCTTAGACCTCTTGAGTTGGGTTAGAGATGATTCAGAAGCATCATTAAGATTCTCATCGTGTGACAACTCATGATCTTCACTAGTTGGAATATTTACCTCATCTCTAAGTCGATGATCATCAACACAATCATGTGGCTCATCATTCTGATCATTACCATCAGTAGTATCCAAATCAGGAACAGGTGACTGAACTGGATCACCATCAGATAAGACGTTATCTCTCTCAGGTGTAGTCTTCTCCACCTTATCAATGTCTTCAATAGTTTGGTCTTCCATGAACACTACATCACGACTTCTAATAACCTTTTTGTTTATAGGGTCGTATAACTTGTAGCCAAATTCATCCTCACCATAACCAAGGAAGATACATTGCCTTGACTTTGCATCCAACTTGGATCTTTCATCCTTCGGAACATGCACAAAAGCCTTGCAACCAAAGACTCTCAAGTGATCATACTTGACATTCTTCCCAAACCATACCTTGTTTGGTACCTCACTATTCAAAGCGACAGTAGGAGTAAGATTAATAACATGCACCGCCGTGTACAGTGCCTCACCCCAATAATGTTTAGGCAACTTAGCTTCAGAGAGCATACACCTCACTCTCTCAACAAATGTCCGATTCATCCTCTCTGCTAAACCATTCAGCTGAGGAGTTTTAGGAGGAGTCTTTTCATGTGCTATACCCTGTTGTTTGCAATAGACATCAAAGGGTCCGCAATACTCACCACTGTTGTCAGTACGAACACGTTTCAGCTTCTTGCCTGTCTGCCTCTCAACCAAAGCATGAAATTGTTTGAATTTCTCCAACACTTGGTCTTTTGTCTTCAGAACATAAACCCATATTTTCCTGGAACAGTCATCAATAAAAGTAACAAAATAAAGTGCACCACTAAAAGATTTTACCTTTAAAGGGCCACAGACGTCAGAATGCACCAACTGAAGCAACTCTGACTTTCTAGAGGGAGGATGCCTTTTGAAGGATACTCTAGTTTGTTTACCAATTATGCAGTGAGAACATTTCTCCAAATCTACATTTTTCAATCCTGGAAGCACATCATTTCTAGCTAAACAATTTAACCCCTTTTCACTGATATGGCTAAGCCTTCGGTGCCACAAAGATGATTTCGTATCCACAGCATTCACACTGTCTTTTGCAACTAAAGCTTTCGTCCAATACAGTTTACTAATTTTCTACCCTCTAGCCACAACCAAGTTACCTTTACTGAGTTTCCACTTTCTAGAAGTAAAATGATTATCAAAACCACTTTCATCAAGCATATGCACGGAGATCAAATTGAAGCGAACATCTGGAGCATGTTTGACTCATTTAAGCAACAATTGCATTCCCATGTTGGTTTGCAAGCATACATCACCAACACCGATTACCTTAGATACACCATCATTACCCATCTTCAAAACTCCAAAGTCACCTGAAGTATAAGATGTGAAGAACTCCTTCCTCGATGTAACATGTAGTGTAGCACCACTATCAATTATCCACATGCTCTCATCAGATACAAGATTAATTGACTCATAGTCACGGAGAATAACAAGATCATCACTAGTAGCAGTAGTAACACGGTCATCATCACTCATCATCACGACCCCTTTGTTTCTGCTTACCTTTCTTGCCTTTGTTCTCCTTTTTCCACAGAAAACAATTCTTCTGTATGTGCCCTGTTTTATGACAATAATGACACTCCACATTTTTGTATCTAGACTTGGACATGCTTCTGCTGTTTTCTCTACCACCCTTCGGTTCTTTTTTCTGACTTCTCCCCCTCTTTTCAGTGACAAGAACTTCATATTGAGATGAAGAACCCTGTGCCCTCCTTCTCATATCCTCATTCAAAACACCACCCTTAGCCGTTTCCAAAGAAACAACACCATTAGGAGCTGAACTCGTTATAGAAACCCGAAATGTCTCCCAAGACTCTGGTAAAGATAACAGTAAAAATAGTCCCAATAGCTCATCATCAAACTTGATACTCATTCCAGACATTTGATCAAGGAGCCCCTGAAATTCACTCAAGTGGTCCGAAATAGACGTTCCCTCCTTATACTTAAAACTTATGAAACTATTCAGTAAGAATAATTTATTATTCCCTGATTTAGAGGCGAACAAAGTCTGTATCTAATCCCACATAGTTTTTGCATTTGTCTCATTAGCAATATGATTATAAACATTATCTTCTACATATTGTCTAACAAAACCACATACCTGTTGATGTTCAAATTCACAGTCTTCCTTAGATTTAGTATCCGGCTTTTTAGAACCAAAAATAGGAAGATGCATATTCTTCACAAATAACAAATCTTTCATCTTGCCCTTCCACAAATGGTAATTAGTACCATTCAAGCATACCATCTTTATATTCATATTTGCCTCCATCCTTCAAGCAAGTCAAATAACCCTTTAACCAAGAGCTCTGATGCCACTCTCCATGGGGAATAAACACAGAAACACAATTACAAGTAATACGCAGCGGATATAAAATTCCCCCAACTTCCAAGAACCCGTGAGGAGCAACAACAAATATATGGCAGCAAATTAATCAAAATAAAATATTGTAAAGAACACCGATATTTTAACATGGAAAACCCCTCAATGCAAGGGTAAAAACTACGGGTAGTCCAGACCAAAGAAATAGCTCCACTATAATCAAATAAGGGTACAAGAGAGTCTCAAAAGGATGCACCAAGTGTGTCTACAACCAGCCAAAATAGCAAAGCACTAAAGCTTACAAATGAAAAGCAAGAAGAAGTAAAACATCTAAAAACCTGCTACTGTGCGAGCCTGATATCTCCCTCTCCAGATGTCGTTTCGCCGATCCGACCGTTGAAATCGAAGCTCTGGATGTTGCAAACCTACTGTCCAAATTTCAGCCCGTTCCAACGGTTAACGAATGCGCAATCGATGTTTTTCTGAAACTGATTTAACAAAATCGGGAATAGGGTTTACTCTTCTCTTTTCTCTTTTGGTGGCTGCCTTTTCTCTCAAAATAGTCTCTCTCTTCTAACCCTAATTAGACCACTCTCCACTAAAATAAGTGAGACACATGGACTACAATATTTGGGCTTTTCTCCACATAGGAAGGGAGCCCAATACTCAACATTAACGTCAAACGCTTCTATAAGATCGTGCATAAACAACGGTGTGTCCTAACTTGAACCTTCGCATAGTACGTAAGATTCATATTAAACAAGAGTGACTTGTAGTCTTGAACTATATATATGACATCAAGCCCACACACAACCTTTTCATAGGGTGTATTCTTAAAAGTCAGTGCATTAATTGCCCTGCATGTCTATCCTATTATAGTGAACGCTCTAGGAACTCTGCCTCAAAATTCCATAGGAAGCGGCCCCACTTCCACATTCCCTCACATAGGTGAGTCTATCAAGAGTACTCCTGTAGCTAGGTACTCCATTCGACATGGAGTATAGATCTCATTAAGAGTTTCTATTATCTCATCCTATCATCACTTTAGGAATCATGCTTCTCTGATTTATAATAACATGTTCATCTCATATCACTTCACGATTTGTTATTACTCATTGAACCTAAATCTTGGGATCTCCAGTCTTTTAGGTTGGGTTACCATCATGAGTGACTCTATAGGCAATAGTCCCATCATTTTGGATGTATTTAGGACATTCTCTCTAGCTAATCCTTTCGTCAGTGCATACATGATCCTAACAACTCATTTAGAAAATAACTCTCTAACAGAACTATGCTTACGACGTATTTGTCATCTCTTGTCGTTGTAATACGATTCTCAATCTTTGCAATAGTCGTGGTACTATCATAATGGATCAACACAGCTGATATAGGTTTATCCCATAAAGGGACCTCAGCTAGCAAGCATCTCAATCAAGTCACTTTTTCACTAGCAGTAGCTAGTGCTATCATTTCAGACTCCATACTGGACTGAGCCAATATCGTCTGTTCTTCGATTTCCAATATACAACACCATTAGCTATACTAAAATATAGCCACTGGTTTCTTTGGAGTAATCGGATAAAATGTTCCAATAAGCATCATTGTATCCTTCAAGGACGGTAGAAAACCTGCACAATGCTCCATACTAGGTCTCTTGGTAAACCTGCACAATAGTCCCACGACGTAGGCAATTTCAGGTCTAGTACATTCAGTGGCATACATGAGGCTGCCAATGATGCTCGCATATTCAAATTGTCTAACATATTCACCAATGTTCTTGAAAAGTTTCACACTAGAATCATATGGTGTGCAAACAAGTTTACAATCAAAGTATTTATTTTCTTTAGGATCTTTTTAACATAGTGAGACTCATCCAAAGAAATTCCCTTTTCTAACCTAGTAATCTTGATTCCAAGGATTACACTCGCTTCTTTAAGGTCTTTCATATCAAAGTTGTTACACAACAATGATTTCACAATTTTTACAGAATGGATGTTGAATCAAAATATGAGTAGGTTATCTACATAGAGGCATATGATAGTGCAAATGCCATTTTCAGATTTGTAATAAATACATTTGTCACTTTCATTCACTTTAAACTCATTCGATATAATCAAGTTATCAAACTTTTTCATGTCATTGCTTAGGAGCTTGTCCATGAATCACAAAACCTTCAGGTTGTTCCATATATATTTCTTATTCGAGGTCACTATTTAAAAATTTTGTTTGGACATTCATTTCGTGTATCATCAAGTAATGAATAACTGCTAGTGAAATGAGTAGCATAGTCGATGTTATTTTAGTGACCAGTGAGAAAGTTTAGAATAAATCTATATTTCTATTTGTCTAAAACCTTTGGCTATAAGGCGAGCCTTGTGTTTATCAACAGTTCCATCGGGTTTTAGTTTCTTTTTCAAAATCCATTTACCACCTATTGGTTTGCAACCAGGAGGCAAGTCTACTAAATGCCAGGTCTTGTTAGACTCTAAAGAATCCATTTCATCGTTTATAGTTTCTTGTCAAAAATCTACATCCAATTATGACAACTTTTTGAAGATTTGCAGGATCTTCTTCTAAGGTATAGATCGTATGATTGTGTCCGTAATCTTTAGCAACTTTTACTCTCTTACTTCTTTGAGTTTCTATTTCGCCTTGTTTGTTGCTTTCAGTGCTCCTCATAGGAACGTGACTTGGTTTGCTGCCCCCACTATTTCTCGATTTGAAAGGGAATTTATTTTTTTATAAGTCAACATCATTTGACTCTATGATCACTTTCGCATTTAGGTCATAAAACCTATATGTTTTGTTGTTTACTGCATATCAAATGAATACACATTCATAGGCTCTACTGGCGAGTTTAATGTGCTTGGGATCGGGGATACTAACATAAGTCAAACAACCCCAAGTTCTAAAATAAGACAAGTTCGGTTGTCATTTCTTCACTATCTCATAATGAGATGTTATGATTTTAGATTTAGGGACTCTATACAAAACATAGCAAACATTCAATAAAGTTTCCCCCACCAATGAGATGCAGCACTAGTGTTAAGCAACAACAACAACAACAACAACTAGTGTTTACCATTCGTTTTATGCGAATATGGTGTAGATGTTTCATGTATAATTCCATGCAATTTATAAAACTCATTAAACGAACTAGAATCATACTCGGTACATCTTAATCTTTATACTAAATTCATTTTCAATTTCAATTAAAATGATCTTAAACATGTCAAGCGCTTCACTTTTATTGTTCATTAGATATACGAAAGTATAATCAAAATAACCGTTAATAAAAGTGACAAAATAACGTTATTTCTTGTTAACGTCCCATCAAGTTCACATATATATTACATTTAAAGACTCATATTCTCTGACTACTGATTTATGTGAACTCTTTGTTATTTTATCTTGACTATTAAAATCACATTTTTCAAAATTATTTAAGGATAACATTGGAATTAAACCTAAGTTACTTAAGTTAAAAATCCTTGTTCACATGACAGAGTCTAACTTGCCAAATATTAAAATCACACATGTAAGCAGACAAATACATTTTTTTATTTAATTTAAACATGCATCAATGGTGAACCAATTGCCAACAAAAATATCATATTTAGAATTGGTGTACAAATATGCCCCTATGTCTTATTCAGAAGAAAACCATAAACGAAAAAAAGCATAAACAATATTTTTTTTATTTATCTATGAGACTCCCTAGAGAAAATTCTTTTGTTTTATTTCTGAGAAATTTTTTGAAATCCTTCCAAGTAGGGGCAGTTTGTCAATAATAACAGCAATTTGAAATTTTTCATTTAAAGTCATACCTTAAGAGATGATCTTATCAGCTATCTTCTAAATTTCATGGAGTGAGCTTTCTTGAATCTATCATCGGTCGTTTGATACTCTAGGTAGCGACTCACATCATACTTTTTAGACCCAGCTTTCTCGGTATCATATTTCTTTTTTAGAGCATCTCAAACATCTATAGCAGTATTGTTGGAACTGTAGTAGTCATACAGATCATCAGCAAGTCCACTGGGTTAATTCTTCAGCTTTCTTATCCTTTTCGGTTTACTTCAAACTAAAACATTATATTGAAATCAGAGGCAACATAACCAAATCCAATAATCTATGCGCTTTACAATACAGAAAGAAACGTCTTAAAATTGTTGTTTTTGAGTTTCGAAAACTATTTCAAAATCAATTTATGCCACCGAAAATATTACTGGGTTGAGTCGCAGACTAGGTCCCTCTCTTTAAGATGTTTTGCAGCACTGCTCAAATGGTGCAATACATACTATCAACCACAAAGTCCACGGGATAAAATAGCCCAGAAAACTGTATCGGAGTTCTACTGCACCATAGATAATCGTTCTAGAATTACACCCTCAATATGGCGGTTAAAGCCACTCTCAATATGAAGATTAAAGCCACTCGCAAAATGGTACTATGATCACTCATAAATAAAAAAGACTACAACACAAAAAACCGCTCTAAAAGACTACGGCATAAAAAACCGCTCATAGTGATATTAGGACCTCTAAAAATAGAATGGACTACGGTACAAAACCGCTCTAAAATATTGAAGGGACAATGGTACAAAACTACTCAGAAAGGGGAGAAATGACTCGGAAACATATCAAGCATAATAGAAAGTGGAGAAAAAAGAAAGTTGGAAAATGCATCCAACTTTATTGTACTTTTCACAAGAGTTTAAAACTCATTATATAGTGATGGAAGCAAAACCACATATGTTTTCTATCCAATGTGAGACTTTAGTATTTATAGAGGAATAAACTACTAAATATATGAGATTTGTCCAATGTAGGACTTCAACAAATTTAAAATTTACACACTAACAAACTCTATGTTCCAACAACAACTCTACTCGTTTAATATGGTGGAGACAAAATTGATTGTGGAGTAACTAGAAAATTTTGATAAAGTTATTTACAACTTGTAAAACATTGAGGTGAAACTTAAACGATGAAAACAAATCTTTGCTCTCACTTAACTATTTACTTAAGTACTTTTGAGAATTTCAATGATGCTCTTTTATATATGAAAAAGAGAAAACCATTACTTTGGAATTGTTATGCATGTTTCTAGTTGACCTTTCGAGTATATTAATTGGATTTTTATAAAATCTTTTAGAAGAGAAAAATCAACACACAAGAAAGGGGATGGGGGAATTGTGTTTTTAAAGATTTAAAAAAACTTTTTAAATAGAAAATACAATAGAACTTGATAAAGAAAAACTTGTACAAAGATAAAGAAAGGAAAAACAAGCTAATTTATCCTGATCCAGTCTCTTCACCTAGAATGATTTAATCTACTAGTCACCAAAAGTATCACATGTCTACTGAACACCTAGTAGTCAATCTGATTATGTTCAAATCTTCTCAATCTTCTAGCTATGTACACTCAAACTGTTGAGGGTAACAGTCACTACTAGGTTAAGTTACAAATATGCTCTCAGAATATATTTTAGTTTTCTCAACACTTAGAACTAACACAAGAATTTTCACACATGTTGCTATCTATGACGATAATAGGTTTTTCTCTCTTATGTATTGCAGTGAAGATCACTAGACTTTTTATAGAGAAACTTCAAAGTCATTAGGATTTATGACTGTTACTGTGATTGCATGAAATGAACATGTAAAATAATGACTCATATAGAAACTTCAAAGATCTTGAGTCATCATTAAAAACTTGTCCAAATTTTTTTCATGATTGATTTAGCGTATCTTGATAGAAACAACAGTAATAACGGAGGATGAGATTTTTAGAGGATGTCATGTCCTTTAGAGGATAAGTCCAATTTTGAGATGTTAACTTCTTCAAATTTTTACACTAAGATGTTTAACTTATGAAAGTTGACTTTTTATTAGAGCATTGACCTTGTCAGAGTATTGACTTGATGTAATACAAGCTACAAGACAGGTATATCATAAGTTATTAATCTTATCCAACTAGCTTCATAAGTTCCATACTCGTATTTTTCACAAGTAATATTTTCTACTTTTTGTGATAGGTTCCTGATGCTACTAGTGCTCAAAACCTTATGAATTCACTTAGTCCAAACAACAACAAAAATAATGAAAATGGTAATTAGATAGTATTAATTAATTTTGATTAAAATCATTAATATTATCTCTGTTTTATTAGTAATATTTTTATATTGAATTGTGTATTTATTCATTTGTTATATTATTGATTGTAGGTGAAGATTAAAAGTTAATTTGTTGTTGAAGATGGAATCTTGACAACTTAGTAGACTCAATTGCTTAATGTTTTTTGAGATTGTTTTGTATGACATAATATGTCTATTTTAAATATTAGTAAGACAATGTTTTCCACTACTAAATAAAAATACTCTACGTTGCACTATGGTGAACATTGTTTAACTATTGTTTTATCGTTGTAAGACTTTTATGTTAATTTTTAATATATACGAGGAACACTTTTTTATTTTATTTTGACTCTAATATATATATATATATATATATATATATATATATTTCATTGTGTATTTATACTTGATTAATTATAGAAAATAAAATTTTAAATTATTATATAATTTTTATTGATAACAAAAAATTAATATTTATAGCAAATTTGTTACTGTTAAAACCTATACCAACAGAAATAAGTTGTCACTTAAATGTATAGCAACAGAATCAAAACCGTAGGTATAACTTTTAAAAATTATGACTAAACTATATACCAACGGTGAAATGTCCGTAGGTAAAATCAAATTTTTACAGCAACGGAAAATTTTTTGTCACTATACCCTATAGCAACGGCGAAATATCCGAAGGTATTGGGTAATTATGTACCACGAAAAAAAAACTCCGTCGATATAGGTAATTTTGGTTATCCCTACGGTTTTTATACTTTTACCTACAAATTTTTACTGTCGCTAAACGTAAATTTTCTTGTAGTGTATTGACCAGACAATCAACTAGTTTGCTATAATTATCAAAGTGAGCTTGTATTATCAAATTCATCAAATGGGCGTTGATTTGGTGGGTGAGCGGGAGTGAAATCTTGTATCGAAAGTCTTTTGCGGTGTAGTCAAGAGGCGTGTTCCATTGATAATGAAGGCGATGCAAGCATAGGTTGTGAGAACAAAATGCTAAATATATTAAAAACAAAAAATGACTTATATACTAATTGGCTTAAAATTTTAAGTTAAGATGTGGTGTCGAAAGTATTATGTGGTCTTGGTGCAAAATCTTTAAGGTGACTGAAGTAAAATTGCTGTCGAAAGTGGTGGAAGCAAACTTACATATGATTTCTAACCAATGTGGGAGTTTAACATATTAAGAGTAAATAACTACTCTAAATAGGAGAGCTTTTCAATGTGGGAATTCAAAAAAAATTCTTTGTAATATGGGACTTCAACAAATTTTTAAATTCACACAATAACATACTTTATGTTCTAACAAAAATCTTTAAGGTGACTGAAGTAAAATTGCTGCCGAAAGTTGCAGAAGTATAGTATAAGATGTTAGAATGGCTTAGATTGGAAGCGTACAGTTTTTTCCATTGATTTGGTGAGGATTTGCTTGAATTTTGTTATGAAGTCCCGCAAAAAAAAAAAATGAAAACAAATTTTTCTACTCATGATTATTATAATAAGTAAAAAAGTGACATCAAATCTTGAGTAATATAAGTAAAAATTAATTATATTTAAATTATTTAATACTAGTATTTATATTATATTTTATTTTAATAGAAACATTTAATGTAGACAGTTGAATGATTGACATTAAAAGAACAATTTAATTAATTTAAATAATATTATATATAAAATCTAAAATATTAATTACATTTAGTTAATTTTTCAATAATCATAAAAATAATTATTTTTACTTATAATATTAATTAAAAGAGAAAATATGTCTCTTTTAATTTAATTATCAACAATTTGAAGTATTTAGTAAGAGCACAATAATATGCTTTTCAAAAGATTATCGTTGTCATGGTTCATTTATGGGGTAGGAGGAAACAAATCTTTTGTAGTTATGAAATGGTGCAAAAAAAAAAA
>JBBPBP010009780.1:26359852-26374521 GCA_037974735.1 Cicer chorassanicum | reverse complement strand
ATTAAACAATGAAAGTAATAAATAGTGAGTCTATTTTTTTTTTTTGAGTAAAAAGAATCCCAAAGTTTAATTCAACTTTTCATTTTTTATTTTTTGCAATTTAATTTAAATTTGTTTTTTTTATAAATATTATTAGATTCAATTTAATTTATATCTTATTTGACTTTAATCATAAGTATTTTAACACATTCAACAATTTATGATTGATTGATAGTATCGGAACGATACATTAAAATTAAACTTATTATTATTTGTTTTTTTTATAGAAAACAAATTAGGGTGAATTAATGACACATTAATTCAAAATAAAAAATAGTTTAGAATTTACTGAACACTTATAAACAAATTTATAATTTTAATCTTTTTATATGATTTTACCTTACTCGAATTATTGCACCTTTCTATAATCAAGTTCAGTTCTTTTGGGAAGTGGTTATTAACTAAAACATCCGGGTCTCTAGTGGTAAAGTTTGACTAAAAATTTGAGATAGTCAACGTAAAATTATAATGTATAAATTAAATATGCATACAATATTATATAGTAAGAAATTAAGTTATAATAAACACAAAGTGGAATATCAAATAATTTAATTGTATGACTTAAAAATACCTTAAAGTAATGCTCTACACTCTTTAATTAACTTGAAATCATCAATAATAGACTCACTGATACTTGCAGCAATTTCCCTTTCAATATAAACCGACATGATATCTGCCAAAAAGTCAGCTTTCATCTTGTTTCATAACCTAGACTTAATAATTTTGATTGCTGAAAAAGATCTTTCGGTTGTAGCAGTAGAATCTGAAAGAGTAATGATAAGGTGAAGTAGTCTGTCAATCAAGTAGAAATATTGCGTATTTTCAATTGCAACCAGATATGAGGACAATTCAAGGATAATTGATAAATTCGTCAATTTTAAACCTTGACGAGCATCAACCAAGAAATGCCGGATTTGAAATGTCAAATAAATATTTTCTTGCAAATTTAATCCTCATAATGTCTTTCATCAAATGCAATATAAATATAAAATCAAACGCCTTCAAATAATTATAAACATTATCAGCATCCACACGTGTAGAATAACTTGTTCTTTCTTTTGTAATTTTTTTAAAAACAGTACAAGTTGTCTCATACATATTTATCAAGCTACAAATAGAAGAGAAATGTAATCCCCAACAAGTATCTCCAACTTGTTTCAAAGTACTAATTTCATTTGCACCTTAACTATTTAGAATCTCATCAATTTCTAGCAAATGTGCAATTTCCTCTAATTGAACAGCTTGTAACTTATCATGACACTTAATAGAAGAAAAAACAACATTGACAACAAAATTCAGCTTCTCAAAGAATTTATGAATTGGAACAACTTATCTTGACGCAGTAACCAATGCAAGTTGCAATCAATTTAGCCAAACAATGAACATAGTATACATAAGGACAATCCTTCAAAAATAGTTCTTGTAAACCGTTCCAGTCTCCTCTCATATTACTATCCCTATCATACCCTTGACCACAGATGTTAGATACATCAAGATTATGGCGATAAAGTATATCACATACTTCTTCTTTCAGAGTTAAAGTTGTAGTGTCTTTAACATGTGACAAAATAAAAAACCGCTTTTGTATTAAACCAACTTTATCAACAAATCAAAACACAAGAGACATTTGTTCCTTTTTTGATTCATCACAAGTTTCATCTACAACGATACAAAATTTAGAATCACCAATTTCTTCACATATATGTTTTCTCATCCTACTAGAAAGAATATGCAAGAGCTCTTTTTGAATTTGATGTGAAGTATACTTGGAATCATATGGAGCATTTTCAAACACAACTTTTGCAACTTCGTCATTTTAAGATGCCAGGAGTTTTATCGATGGAAGAAAATTGTCTTGATTTCTTGACCCGCTAGTTTCAACATACCCCCTAAAAGCACAAGCTTGAAATGTTAACCAACGAACAATGTCAATTGATGTCTTGAGACGTAATCGATTCTTCAAAATTTGTTCCAAGTTTTGTGCTTGAACAACATTCCTAATATTTCCATCTTGATTCAACAGGTCTAGACAACTTTTCATTGCATTGTTGTGCGGTGAGCAATGATCCATCCCTATGTGTTTGAGAAAGGCGCAATGCTTTCTATTTTTAACTTTCTTCCAACCTCTAAAACTAGTACTTGTACCAATGAAGACATCTGATTTGGCACGTCCACTCGATCTTTTGCTAAATTGATAGCACGATAAGCAATATGCAGCATCTTTAGAAGGTGAATATTCTAGCCATGAAGAAAAGATGCTAAACCAAGATTATTGAAACCATCTTAGATGAACCTTGTTTTCGGAGAAAGGATATTGTGCTAAATTTATTTGATAAGGACCACATTTTAGATAAATTCTTCGTATTGCATCCAATTTATTTATTGGATATTGCCAAATTTGAGGACGCTTTCCAAGATCACGTTCTAAACAATTCTCAAAACCATCTTCGAAAACTCTAGGAATCATGGAAATATGATTCTCATTTTCTTCAATTCTAGGATTCTAAAAGATAGTTTCATATGCAGAAGTTATAATTTATTCTTATATTTCACTCTCACAAATTTTCCTTTTGAAAGAAGAATCAATTCTTTTACTCTTCTTCATTCTCACCAACTTCTCTAATACAAATAAAAAATTTAAATAAATCAACAATCATAAATCAACATAATATGCACAAAAAATTTAATAAGCAAAAGTTATCAAACTTAAAGAGATAGAGTCAAAATTAGTAAGTCACTCATCACTTTATCTTTGTAATTTTGTAAACTCATCTAAATTCCAAACTCACTCAAATAGTGCAATTCACATAATCACATTTACATTCACTCTCTCACAAAGTCATAGTCATATACACAAATCATAGATTCATAATAATGCAAAAACATAATCAGATCCAAACTCAAGTTATTATCAATTGTAACACGTTATCAAACTCAAAGGGAGTATCAAAATCATGAGATTGAGACATACAATTAAATCAAACTAAGTGAATCAATGAGTGACTCACATCAGTGGGCAATGGTCACTGGGGCATTGGGAGATCCCGTTGCGCGTAAGGGCTGGCCGAGGAGGGAGACAGAGTGAGGACTAAGGAGCAGAGACGACGACGCGCATAAGAAAACTGGAATGGAGTTACGACTTACGGAGGACGAAAAAGCGACCAAGAATGGCGTGCAAGAGACGATGGCGTGAGAGAGATGACGACGTGAGAAAGTTGAGATTTGGAATTTTGAAAGGGAAAGGCATTGGCGGAAACGGTCAAGAGAGTGAGAGAGATTTGAAAATTGAGAAGACACGTATTTTAGAATGTTAAATATGTTTTGTTATTTTCTAATTTATATAAGAATATTTTGGTCATTTTATCTTCTGTTTTTTAAGGTAGCCGCGACCCCTATCTCTCTACTCCCTAACCTTGTCTAGGGACTTTATGCTTGGTTGATTCACTCTTCTATCACATCATTATTTTTGACTTATTTATCTATGGCATCATATATTTGTTTGCACTCTATCATATGTGTCTAGGGCCAGTTCAATCCATTATGAGGCCTAAAGCAAAATTATCAGACGGGGCCTTTTCAAAGTTAATAAATCAATTATTAATATTTTTATTTAAAATTGATCTTTCGTACTTTTTTTTTATGCAAAATCATTTATCAAATTATTGTAATCGATTTCGTTTAACAATTCTTTTTCAGATGAAAAAGAAACGAATAAATTAAAAACACATACCTTAATATATTTTGGCCACTGATAAGAGCTACTCACACAATGAAAATTCAAAATAAAAAATAAAATCAAAACAAGGAATAAGGAAGTAGGGTCAAAGGTGAAAAAAAAAAAATCGTGTTGACAGGAAAGTTTCATACCAAGGATTCTAAGAGACATTTTTAGTAAAAAACAATGCATTTAATATAAGATGACTTTTAGTGAAAATGAATGCATTTAATATTAAAAGGTTATAGTATCTTCATTTTCATAAATAGTTGCATCGATTTTAATTGGCTAATTAAAAATTTTTTGGATGCCTTTTTTGTTTCTGCCATGTTAAAGAGTTTTGATAATATATTATTAGACTTCTATACCGTATAAAAATTAAAGTAAAAAAATTATTTTTTGACAAGGTCTAAAAATTATGTTTTGATAATCGATGAATAAAAAGAAACAATTGTTCAATACTACTATTCAATATGATGATAATCACATCATATCATACAAAATAAAAAAAAATGCAGTTATTTATTAAGAAAAAATAGAAAACATCAAGAATCTAAAATGCAGTTATTTTGTCTCTAAACACATTAACCATATTTCTCTTGTCTCCTTTTATACTCAACATGAGTCGCATCCTTCTCTCATTTCCTCTCAGCTCTATAAAGGATTTTTGTGTGGATAAATATAAAATGAAAGTCGCAAAAATAAAATTGTAACGTGGCATATATTTTGAGAAAACTTGTATATAAATTTGATTGAATATATGAAAGTTGATAAATTTTATAAGAAAAAAATATTTATGATTTTACTTCACTATTTTTTAGAACAATAAGGTTTTTCAAATATATTTGAAATTGTTGAATGTTTCAATAGGGTTTATTTAATTTATAAGGAAAAGTTTTATGAAGTAACAACCTTGTTCAAAACAAAAGATCTTGTCATTAATAATAGATATTATCATTAATGAAAAAAATCAAATTAGAAAATCTACATCTGTTGAACCTATTTGGGTACATATCTATTGAACTTTTAATTGCTTATATTTTATCATGAGTTATATTTATGATATTGAAGATAATTATTTTAACTTATTTAAAATATATGAGATATGCGTCTTGTAAATATTACTCAATTGGTAGTTGCAATTAAATTAGTATGTAAGAGTTCGAATTCAAAAAACTTATTTCCTCCACACTTAAGTATAAAGTATGAGAGTATAACCATTAGGCTTGACAATAAAAAAAATGATATGTGCTAACAATAGTGATTATAAAATAAATTCAAAAACAATTGATAAAATCTATCTCAAATATTTGCACAAATACAAACACACAAAAAAAAAACATCACACTAATATTAAATTAAACAAAATCAAAATGCAGAGACATCACATAATGGATATCACATCCCAACTATAGTTTATTGACATCGCTTAATCACCATCTATTATTTGCATTACACAATATAAGGGACCCAACAACATCTACTAGTGGTATTATAAACTACAAATATGGATTAAACATTGAAGAGAAAACATGAAAAACATTTAAATAAATAAATTTAAATAAATTAAATGATTATACGTGGTATAAAAACATAAGTTAAAACAAAAATTAAATTAAATTATACTTTAAATTAATTAATTTATATTGTAAAAATATTTTAAAATAACTTTTAAAAATATGGGAAAGAGGAAAAAAAATTATATTTAAAAATATGAGACATAAACCTAACCATTGAAGCATAAAGCGATGTATGTCTTTGAAGAGTGCGGGCAAGTAGAAGTCTGCATTCAAATGGAAGACTCCAATCAGGTGGCTGCATAAGCGGGGCATATATCAATGCTTCTTTTACCCAGCAAAATTACTTAAGACAAAATTCATCAAAGGCAAAAGTTGCATCCTTAAGAATTGAAGTTTCGATGACACATGAAAGGGGTGTTTGAATTGTGTTACGGTTTGTTAAAATTGTTTATGGATTTTAATCGACTTGGTGATCAAAGAAATTTAGAAAATAAAAGCACAGCGAATAAGAAAAACACACAAGGAAATTTTATATTGGTTTACCACCAACCTGGCTGGTTACGTCGAGTACTTTCACCTAACATGGGGTTCGGATGCAAAACATTCCAACTTTTTTGTACCATGTTTTGAATGTTGACTTAGGCGCTGTTGGGCCTTAATTCTTTAATAATATGAGATAATTCATAAGACAAAAAAAATGAGTCAGAGCCGAATAACGCTTAGTGTAGATTAAAGTTTATAATAATTTAATTAAGTCTCATTTTGAAGGTTGTTTATAAGTTGTAAATATTTTAGTATTTCGATAGTTTAAAAAAGAATTTCTATTTATTTGTAAACACTTATAAAATTTAAATTGAAAATGTCAGTTGCATCTATCTGATATACAAAAGTATTTCTCAAGATTTATAGTTAAACTTTAGGTGTTACATTAAACATAAATTGAGTAGAGTTTTATAATTTAAATTTAATTGCAGTTTTCGTCCTCTTCTTTTAACAATGGGTGAAATTTCGCCCCTATTTTAAAATTCACCAAGTTGTGTCCCTTTTTATGATTTTTTAACTTAAAAATTACGATATAGGATATTTTAAATGACGTTGCTTATAAATAGATCTTGTTGAATGACTAATAATAACCAAGAAATAGCAATAAAATCATCTAGACACATCAGTTTGAAATTACGAAATTATTCATTAGGTAATTTAATTAATAACGTATAAATAAATAATGCATCTAGATGGTTCTACATCATAAAATCATATGTCATGTCATTTTACTTATACCACATATTCGTTTATAGTTAAAAATTCTTATGCAAAGACCAAAGTTGTCATATCTTAAATTAGATGTATCAATTTCATAAATTGATAAAAATAAATGATCAAAATTCCAATTAACTCTATAATATCACGAATGGACAGAAACCAATCAAGAAAATCAAGAAAAAGAAAGAAATGTTTCAATAGTACTATATTCATTATAAAGATAATCACATACATCTTATATTCACCATAAAAAAGAGACTAATATTGAAGAACAAATTCACAGAGAATACAAAGAGACTATTCATCTCTTATTACATATCGCCTTCAACATTTAAAAAAAAAAAATTCCCCAATTACATTCAAAACTCTATTAGTCTAATTTTTGTTTTTCGCACCTATTTGTCTTGTTGATGATGGTAGAATTAGTGAGAGTCATAGAAGCAATATTAGTGCATGAGGATATGTGACACCCTAAACATTGAAATAACATATATAATAATTTAAATTAAATTTTTTTGATCAAAATTCGCAGCGGATAAAGAAAGCATGTTACCAAGTAAATAAAATTTTGATAACTATATTAGGATATGACGTTTCTCTAAATACGTGTGTAACAATTCAACTTTATTACTCAATTAAAACAATGCAATTTCAATGAACTTGACTTAACTATAATTTCTTAATTTAATTTCAAAAACTAACTAGTACTTATAAGATTTTTATACAAAAAGTCGTTTCGAATAAAAACAAAAGTAAAACACAATTTACAGCTCTTATTCCCGGTATCACCTATCAGGGCGGAGATTCTCCCAAACTTGAACTTCAAGACTCATTAACCTGTCATAAATGCAGTTTCATAAACGCATGACAAAGACAATCAAACAAAAACAATAAAGGAGGTGAATTTCGAAATCATGTTGATAATATAATATAAGTAAGAAGAATACATAATTAATGATAAATAAACCGTATCATTACACAAACATCCTGCAAGGAAAAATATCACATTATAAAATCAAAATAAAAATCAATACATTTAACTTTAACATCAAATCGTCTAAGAGAAATTATTGTCGCACACGATACATATCAATCACAACAAAACAACCACACAAAAATGCAATGTTATGCATGAACTTAGACTCTACTTCACAATGTGATACCATTCTAACTCTGAAGTAATTGGTTAGGAGGCTTGATACTATGTCACCACTCGTGTGGACGAACAATTCAAATTGGTCATGTCCTCATAGATCCCCTCAACTCAACCCGAGTCGAGGTAAAAGTGTGTTGTATGGTAGCTCCCGACATTTTGAAGTGCTACCTCCAAGTCACCTAGGAATTCTCCACCCGAATACCTCCAAGGTCTAACAATCTTGCCTTAAGGCTTAACAATAGATTGCTACGATCAGACTCATTCAGTTGTACTTCCTTGAAATCACTAGGCTTGTCAGCCCCTACCTATATGATGACAAAATGATTTTCACTTCAAAAATTATCGAACATCTATTTCCTCCCCTCACTGGCCAAGACAACTTCATTAAGAGCATTATATTTACCACACAATAATATCAAATACCACACATTTAATGAGGTTAAATCAATCAACACCTTTTAAATATTTCTATTCCACATTTTAATCTCCAAATTTCTATTTTTGCAAATTAATTAATTTATAACTCAAAGACATACTGCCGTACGTAAAGAACTCCAGATGAATCGTTGGAAAATACGGATTTCTCGTTTATTTCACAATATATTATACTAATGAATTCTAACATTATATAACTCCTTACCTTATTTAGATGCTTTCTTAAACACATAAATCAATGGAAGTTTTCAACAGCAGCCGTAGATAGACGATGTACAACGAACGAATTCGAATAAATGACGAGTTCACAAAATCAACGAGACACGATTGATATACTATGCGGAGCATAAAAATCAATGTTAAATAATTAATAATAATTTTAGGAGCAAAAATGCTTTTAAAAGACTAGAAAAAACTGTAGAAAATGTCTCACCGACTCGTCGAAATGGTCAAACGTCAACTTTACCGAAAAAACCAAATGAGTAGTGCTTCTTGAAGGTTTCGACAAGAGGAATCCAAAAATGAAACCAGTTTTTTGAGATGACAAACGTGGTGGGAGTGAGGTTGAGATCGATTCAAATGGCAAATAATTAGTGGGAGTGAATTTGAGAGAAAAAAGGTTTGCTTGCGTGTTAATCTGTTTTTCATTTTTTTTAATTGCAGATAGCATATATGTACAAATTAATATGCAGAAGTAGAAAATAGGGGTGTAAACAGTCGTCTGGTCTAAAATTTATTTTCTAGTACTTTTTAAAGTTTTTAATAAATAAATAATTTATTTTACTCATCCACACTAGAAACTTTTTCACCAAAATACTCATTTAAACATAATATTATTTTTTCTTAACATAGATAAATCTAATTTTAACCAAAATTCTCATATTCATAATAATAACTATAATTATTACTATAGCATTTTCCAAAATAATAACATAAAAATACATCATCTTTATAGAATAATTAAAATGATAAAATAAATAAATATACCATCCCATAACAAAAGCTAGCCAAACTTCATCCTAATTTACAATTTTTTCAAATTTGATCAAATCATAATTTATTTTATAAATAAAAATATATATAATTCCTTCAACAATCTTATCAAATCAAATCTAAAATAATTCTAATTAAATTTTGAATTAAAATTATAGTAATAAAAATAACAATGATAATTAATATATCTATACCTAAAGGAAACAAAGTTTTCGAGTAATTCTTTTCTTCTAATTTTTTCCTTTATTTAAAATTTTTATTTACAACGTTATCCTTCTCTACCTAGTTAATTATACCATATTTTCAATTTTAAATAAAAATTAATCGAATCCTAATTTATATTTTAAATAAAAAATAATTCTTAAATTCAATCTTAACAAATCAAATCTAAAACAATTTTGAATTGAAGAAATACTATTAAAAATAAATATAACAATATTAAGTAATAGAATTTTGACCATAACTTCAAGCATAATTTTAACCATAATGAAGGTAAATTATAACCTCCATTCGAAAAAAGTGGATCAAAGGACACCTTTGCATACTAGTAATTAAGATGCAATTTGCAAAGTATAGCAATGTTTTGTTTTAAAAAAAAAAGCCTAGTAATCTTTAAAAAAAAGTTTTAACATACATCTAATAATACATCTTTCCAAAGAGGTTGTTCAATAATGTCGTTAAACATTGAATCCGTCTTGTCCTCTTCAACGAGCTTACATTCATACTTAATAATTAAAAAGCAACCATCAATGATAGAATAGTAGTAATAAGAAGAAATATATTCATAAAGAAATTGCAAGATTTATATTCATAAAGAAATTGCAAGATTTACAAATAGAGAATGAATTACATCAAAATTTACATAGAGTTATGTAGTTATCATAAACAAGTAACTAGTTGTGTAGAATAACTAATTAGCTTGTAACACTAACTTATCAAATACACATAATAGATTTTTGTTGGCGATCGAATAATCTCTTTTAAATTCACTTTGCTTGCATGTTCTTGTGGGGACTTATTTTTTTGTGACAACTCTTGCACCTCTTTTTCTTCATGTTCTCAAAATCATTAAGAAAAACGTAAGCCGCCTCATCAAAAATATCATCAACAAAGACTTCATGATCTAATTTGGTAATGTTTTCTTTGAGATAATAATCTTTATAACATTTTGAACAAAGATTCTTGTGTGATGGAGAACCATAGAAACCACATCTGTTGATACAAAGTGATGGATCCATGCTTAGAGAAAGAGAAAGGTTTTATGGAAGGTTTAAGAAGAAAAGTTGCAAACTTGAAATTGTTGAATGATGATAGAAGAATTAAGTTGTGTTAATTAGGAATCGTATCTTTTATTTTTTTTAGAAAATCTCGGAAACTGTTTTTACAAGATAAATATCTAGGAATAATCAATTTTATATTAAATAATATCTTTATTATTATTTTTCGGTATAAATTAAATAAAAATTATATCTTTTATCCATTAGGTATTTTGATTAAATAAAAATCCTCCTCTCCCGATTTGATTTTTTATTTATCAATTTATAGTCTAAATTTTGTGTCCGTGACACAAATTAATTATAATTTTTTTTATTGTATTGTATAAATTATAAAATTGTGTAGAGATGAACAAGGAGGTTGCCTACCTCCACAATCTATTTATTTTTGTTCTTTTTTTATTATATTTTTATTTTATTACTTTTAGACGAATTGTAAATTCAATATTTATGTAATATACACTTAAATTTAAGTCTGATTTATGAAATGATGACTTTTTTTAAAATTTATAATAGTAAATGTAAATATTAAAATTAAACATGTTATTACTTATTTTTAAAATATTTTTTAATTGACTGTATAATTTGAAATTGAACGGTAGACAAAAGATAAAAACTTGATATTATGACTAATTCAATTAGCATTAAACTCTTTCCGACGAATAAGTGTATTGTTGTCCGATTTCCGGAATGACAGAAGAAAAACTAACAAAATTTCATCACAATTTCAAATTTAATTTAATTTTGATCTAATCTTAATTTAAATTTTAAATTAAAACAAAACTAATCCTTTAATCAATCTTAACAAAAAAAATTCTAAAATAGTCCTAATTAAATTTTGAATTAAAATTAACAATGTTAAAATAAATATTAGTCTTTGAAACTATGTTTTAAGTTCGGAAGTTGATTATGCGTAAAGAAGGTATTCTACCACACACATCTGTTAGCTATAATTATTTGTGCAAAGTTAATGTTAACTTATATAAATTTATTTCTCTTTTTTCAAAATACAAATATAATATTTTTTACGAAAAGAATTTAGAGATAGAAGTTTATTTAAAATATAGAGGGAAAAATATATATTTTTTATTATTATGTTTGACAAGAGTGTGATCTTACTCTTACATATCTCTCGGTGCGATAGAGAAATCAAATCTACGTAGTTTTTAGGTAGAAAATTTGGATGTGTTGGTTGTTTTTAAATCAATGAGTTTTGTTGTGATAAAATGGTTTGAAAAAAAATGTTGGTATGATGAAGGAAGAAAAAAAAGATATTGAGTACAAAAGTGCTTACGACGAGTGAGTCTGTTATTCATTTTGATTTGGTTAAGAAAGTTTAATATTTGTTACAACTCAAACGTCTTAAATTATCACTAACAAGATGTCGTACCTCAGTTGGTCCTATTTTAATAAAAGATAGTTATGTTGTAGAGCTTAATATCACAAATTTGTATCAACTCATACGTTTTAAATTAGAATCGAGAAAATATTGCATCTCAGTTAATCTTTTTTTTTTTTTCAAGATTATTATTATTTTAGAGTTTAAAATCACCAAATTGTCACAACTCAAACGTCTTAAATTTAAGATTGACAAAATGTAACATCTTAACTAATCTTTTTACCCATATTGATTAGGGGTGTACATGGGTGCGGGTTGACCCGCTAACCCGATCACCCAACCCAACCCGATTTTTACCCGCACACGATCACTTTTGGGTCTAACCCAACCCAACCCGTTGAAATCCGTTTATATTTGGTTCGGGTAATGGGTTTAACAATTTGAACCCGTCGACCCGACCCGGCCACTAGTTATATTTTTTTTTAAATTTTGTTTGGTAGTCCAGCAGTCCAATAGGGTTTCATTACTCTTCTTCTTTAGATTTTCAGTTGCTCTCATCCACTTTCTGCGTCCACCTTCTTCGACACTTTTTGAAGTCGCGCCGCCTTCCACCTTCTTCTTTTCTTCCGCAAGTGCTCATAACTGATTTTTATATGAATTAGTTATAATAAGACATTATTAATAACTGGTTTTTATATGAATGCTGATGCAATGTGTTTATGTGTCTGGCCTAAATACTTATTTTTTCTCGCAATTTAGCATTTAATTTGTTTTGGCCTTGTAATCTCGTATATGCCTAGTCATAAAATTCGTATCTAATTTTTGAATTGTCTCTTTCAAAAGAGCAATTAAATTTTTGAGTTAAATACTATTTATTTAAATGTTATATTTTGTTATAGTTTTACATAATAAAAGTATGAACATAAAGCTTACGCTTACAATGAATTTAGTTTAAATATTTTACATTTGTTAAATACAAATTTTTTTAGTTAAATACTATTCATTTGAGTTAAATACTATTTATGAGTAAAAATGTTACTTATACAAAAGCTTATGATGAATTTAGTTTAAATTTTTTACATTTAAATCTATTAAACACTTTTTTTTAGTATTTTATTAGAAAATAGTAAGTACTCTAACTATAAATAAATGAAGCACTACTATTAAAAAATTATGATAGTTTAGTAAACTAAAATGGTTGGTGGGTTATGAGTAATGATGAATGTAGTGGACCAAGTAGTAATGGTAGTTGTTTTCTCCTTACTTTTATTATTAATTTTTTTTTTTTTTTGCAGATTCTCAATTTTTTCCTTCCATACTTTGAGGAACTTGTTAAGTGCTTGTACTTGAAGTTGACATTGCTTAGAATTGATAAATTTTTATATTTTTTTGATTTACTGTTGTTGAATTTATTTATGTATTTGAAGATTGTTGGATTTATTTTTATGTGTGAGAGGTTGATCACTTTTTTAAAGAATTGAATGATGTGATTGAAATTTTATAATTTTTGAGACATTTAAGTATTAAATATATTTTCATTCAATATATTTTCCCGTAAAATAAAAAACAAATTATTATTTATGTATAACCCGCCAACCCAACCCAACCCGTTTTTGATCGAGTCGGTTCGGTTCGAGTTAAATAAAAAAATACGGGTTTAGAACTTAATTCAACCCAAAGATAATCAATCGGGTCGGACATTGAGTTTTGTCAAAACCGGCCCAACCCAACCCACGTTCACTCCTAATATTGATTTTGAAAGAAATGGATTTTTATTTTATTAAAGATAATGATTATAAATGTAAGAATGAATTTATACGCATATATAATTTCATTAGTGAATGATTTTGGTTAAATTTAGCTCAATACTTAATAAGAAAATATAATAACAATTATTATAACACAAAAATTAAAACTAAATCAAAAGCCTTGATTGAGTGTGTAAGATCAGATGTGCACCTAAGAAAGGGGGGTGAATTAGGTGTTTAAGAGTATTTCTTGTTTTCAGCGAGTTAGCAATTGATTTTTGCGCTTATGGATGGTAAAAGATAAAGTAAATGGCAGTAATGTAAAGAACACAGCAGAATTATCCTGGTTCCCCTTATACCCAAGGGTACATCCAGTCCTCTTGCACACCACAAGAGATTTCTCCACTATTGTTAGAATATGTACAAGTCCCACCCTAGGATCTGTGCTACAAACTTCTAACAAAACCTCTAAGATAGCACCCCACTATCTTAGATAATGTACAAGATAGCACCCCACTATCTTAGATAAAACTGCTTAAAGAAAGTACTACTTTCTTTTTACAAATAAT
Source organism: Cicer chorassanicum (assembly GCA_037974735.1). Classification (NCBI taxonomy): domain Eukaryota; kingdom Viridiplantae; phylum Streptophyta; class Magnoliopsida; order Fabales; family Fabaceae; genus Cicer; species Cicer chorassanicum. The sequence goes on along the minus strand of JBBPBP010009780.1, from coordinate 26,360,470 downwards.
GTGATTTGATAAGGATGTGGGAATATGAAAGAGAGATATAATGATAACAATCCAATATTGCTTCAAGTACTTTGAGAACCTTTGTCAAGGATATGAAAATGAAATGCAAGTACTTGAATTATGAAAAGTGACTTTGAGAAAAATAGAAAAGTTGTTCAAAGTCGTTCAAGGTTTGGCCATTGGATTGTCCACTTTGAATCTGAAGTTATGACATATTTATAGTCCATAAACATCTCTTCAGATTCGTGGCCTTTGACCCAAGAGGTTTGAGAAAGAATTGTAATGTTTTAAATTGAATTCAAAGCTGAAAAATTGCATTGCTTCCAGTTGTATTCGACTACAAGATTTCTGTATTCGAATACAGCTTGCTGCAACGTTAAAAATTATTCAAACATTTCACTGTGTAGTCGAATACAGATGAGATGGCCAACTCTCTGACTTAGCCATGTTTTTGTCTTGTATTCGACTACAAGATTTCTGTATTCGAATACGACTTGCTGCAACGTTAAAAAATCATTCAAAATTTTCACTGTGTAGTCGAATACAGATGAGATGGCCAACTCTCTGACTTAGCCATTGCATCTGTATTCGAATACACTTAGGTTGTATTCGAATACA
>JBBPBP010009780.1:26310709-26353309 GCA_037974735.1 Cicer chorassanicum | reverse complement strand
GTATGTCATACTCGACATCATATCCTTTACATTGACTTCCAAATTAAAATAGATTTGATGATTTTGAACCTTATTCTTCTCTAACACTATATCACTTCATAAACCAACAATACACATGTATATCTAGATAACTATAATCTTCTTGTAGATGACCAGTGTTAGCTGAATTAGATAAGTTGGAACCAAAGACCTTATGTATTACATTTTTGGAACCCTGGATATGTTGGAACTCAAATTCTTGAAGTGTTTCCAGAATTTCTAATTCAACAAAATCAACTGAGTTCGAGTGAGAAGCTTCTTCATAATTTTTACTAATTTTTTCATCTTTGAGAATATTGTTCAAAAGTATTTCATTTCCTTGATATGTTTTTAGTACGCTGACATTGATCACATTAAAGCACAAAGTGATGTATGTCTTTGAAGAGTGTGGGCTATTAGAAGCCTGTTTTCAAATGGAGGACTCTAATTAGGTGGCTAACATTTTCTAACACTTAATATATATGCGCGTGTGTGTGTCTAACATTTTCTAACACTTAATATGAATTTGTATTTGAACAAGTGCTTAGTATTCAAATAATAAATATTCCCGGTCCAGAATTACTGCAAAGTGTTTGAAGTTGTTTATCAATTTTTTCTAGACTTTGTTTCTCAACATTTTGTGCAAAGTCCTGTTCAGGCTCTTTGTATGTTGATGTTTGTTGTTTATAAAATGTTATCTTTGTAATTATTTTATTACTCAACCACTGAAGGAACCCTTTTGTTCTTGGTCCTCGAACAAGTGTCTAGCTTCAGTTTGAATTGAAACACTGGCTTGTTTCAATTTCTTTTAGTTATGAAATGGTATGTCTGAATTGGTGTTAGACTTCAATTTTTACTTTTGACTATTACTGCAGATTTCAAATTGTTTATTGTCATTGTCAGTGTTGATTCCCTTGGAAAACTATTTATGCCAATTAAAAAATACTTAGACAATATTTCCACTTTGTGCAATTTGGTAGGTAATCGAATGGAATATTTCTTTGTAATTTTCCAAGTCTTTTTCTGAAATATCACATCTTCCCGTATCAGAGGCAAAATAGTAAGTATCAAGATCCAAGGCAATCTTTGCCTGATTCAAAATCTGATATGGAGTCTTCTAGATTTTATCAAAATCAAATCTTCAAAGTCATACATAAATTCCAAAATCGTTGATCATCATCAGAGGCACTGACTTTTTTTCAGAGGCAATGACTTTTTATCAAAGGCGTTGACTTTTTGTGAGATGCGTTGACCTTTTTTAAATGAAAATCTAACACGTTAACTATTTTAGATGCATTGACTTTCGTCATAGTCAGAAGCATGAAAATCAAAGTCATTGTTTGATCATCAGAGGCAAAATCCGACTTGTATTGAATAGCTTCCAGAAGCGGATGCAAATATTAGAGGCATGTTGAATTATCAGAGTCAGAGTCATTTTACTAGACTTAGTGCTTCAGAGTTAAGTATTAGAATCAACCCATTAGAGGTAGCGCATACGAGTGTGTCAATATCGGAAGCAGAGTCTGATGTTAATGTGTGAATATCAGAGGCAGAGTCAATAATATGCTTGTGTTGAAGTAGTTTTCAAAAATAGAGGCAATCATCAAAGTCAACATGAATAACCATTTCAGAGGAAAAGCATGTTGCCTTTAGTGTGAGCGCATCAAAGTGAGCGCTTTATTGATAATGTGTCATCTCACTCTTGCACAAGAGGTTCTTTCTCACTAGTATATATATTTAATAGATAGATGTACATTTAGGATGAGTATATATGGTTCATTTAGATGAACTCATTGTTTATATATATATACAACAGGTGTAAGGGTAAATGGGGCATCACTATGTTCAATCTTACTAAATAAAGTTGTTAGATAGAGTTTAAGTTATTAGATTACCCGTCTTTAGTGACTTAAACTATGGGGCTTAAAGGCCCCATCAAAATTCATTCACTTGATTTGGCAAATCCTATATAATTTTTTCTAGGAAAGGAGTTTTATGTTCTCCTAAATTATTATTATTATTATTATTATTATTATTATTATTATTATTATTATTATTATTATTATTATTATTATTATTATTATTATTAACCCATCCTAATAGTGCTAAAGGTAACAATTAGTGTAACAACACAAATTCACTCCTCGTATTAATTTATTTAAAGATATATTATATATGTATATATATATATATATACATATTTTACTTTATTTTATTTTTGTAAGTTAAATATAGTTAATATTAATAATTTAAATCAATTACTAAGGAAAACACACAAGACACACATAAAAAAAAAATTAGAACACGTATTAACACTCATATAATAATAGTAGTGTATCATCATACTATTAAAATTAGGTGATGAGAAATTGGGGTGTTACATACAACACCGTAGAAAACCGTACTAGAATTACACCCTCTAGAAAACGTTCTTGAAATACACCCTTAATATGGCGGTTAAAGCCACTCCCAATATGACGATTAAATCCACTCGCAAAATGGTACTATGATCACTCATAAATAAAAAAGACTACAACACAAAAAACCGCTCATAGTGATATTAGGAGCACTAAAAATTCGACGAGACTACGACATAAAAGCCGCTCTAAAAGAATAGTGGTATCAGGACCACTAAAAATCGACGAAACTACGACATAACAACCGCTTTAAAAATCGAAGGGAGCTCTAAAATATTGAAGGGACAAAGGTACAAAACCACTCTAAAATATCGAAGGGACAGAAAGAAAGCGGAGAAGTGGCTCGAAAATATATCGAGAATAATAGAAAAGGGAGAAAAGAGAAAGTTGGGAAATGCATCCAACTTTGGTGTACTTTTCACAAGAGTTTGAAATTCATTATATACTGATGGAAGCAAAATCACATATGTTTTCTATCTAATGTAGCACTTTAATATTTATAGAGTTGAAAACTACTCAATATATTAGATTTGTCCAATGTGGGACTTCAACAATTTTAAATTTACACACTAACATATTTTATGTTCAAACAATCCCCCACTTGAATTTAAAAGTTTATGACTTAACTGATGGGGAATAAACACAGAAACACAATAACAAGTAATACGCAGCGGATATAAAATTCCCCCAACTTGCAAGAACCCGTGAGGAGCAACAACAAATATATGGCAGCAAATTCATCAAAATAAAAGATTGTAAAGAACACCGATATTTTAACGTGGAAAACCCCTCAATGCAAGGGTAAAAACCACGGGTCGTCCAGACCAAAGAAATAGCTCCACTATAATCAAATAAGGGTACAAGAGAGTCTCAAAAGGATGCACCAAGTGTGCCTACAACCAGCCAAAATAGCAAAGCACTAAAGCTTACAAATGAAAAGCAAGAAGAAGTAAAACATCTAAAAACCTGCTACTGTGCGAGCCTGATATCTCCCTCTCCAGATGTCGTTTCGCCGATCCGACCGTTGAAATCGAAGCCCTGGATGTTGCGAACCTACTGTCCAAATGTCAGCCCGATCCAACGGTTAACTAATGCGCAATCGATGTTGTTCTAAAACTGATTTAACAAAATCGGGAATAGGGTTTACTCTTCTCTTTTCTCTTTTGGTGGCTGCCTTTTCTCTCAAAATAGTCTCTCTCTTCTAACCCTAATTAGACCACTCTCCACTTAAATAAGTGAGACACATGGACTACAATATTTGGGCTTTTCTCCACATAGGAAGGGAGCCCAATACCCAACACATCTCCCCCTCACAACTATGTGGAGATAATCGCCAAACCGGCGATATCACAACAAGTTTCAAACTTCCCTCTTGGTAATGCTTTAGTCATCATATCAGAACCATTATAATCAGTATGAACTTTAGCCAACTCCAACAACTTAGCTTCCAAAACATCACGTATCCAATGATACCTCACATCAATGTCTTTGGACCTGCTATGAAACGTTGAATTTTTACCAAGATGAATAGCACTTTGACTATCGACAAATAATACATATTTATCCTGAATAAACCCAAGCTCAGCCTTAGAGTTTTCCATTTGAAACCTTTGCAACACTCTCTCAATATAGTGTTCTTGTGACATCCAAAGTTTCTTCTCTTTTCTGTCACGCATGATTCTTATGCCAAGAATCTGTTTAGCTGCTCCCATGTCTTTCATGGCAAATGACTCGCCCAACTGCTTCTTTAACCTGTCAATCTTGGAAATATTTTTCCCAACAATAAGTATGTCATCAACATATAATAACAGGATAATGAAATCATCGTTAGAAAATTTTCTAACAAATACACAATGGTCAGAAGTAGTCTTCATGTATCCTTGGTCACACATAACATACTCAAACTTTTTGTACCACTGCCTTGGAGCTTGCTTCAAACCGTATAGACTCTTTCTTAGTCTACACACATAGTCTTCCTTGCCTTCAACAAGAAAACCATCAGGTTGCTTCATGTAAATCTCTTCCTCCAAATCACCATGAAGGAAAGCTGTTTTTACATCCATTTGCTCTACCTCTAAATCAAGAGTAGCTGCCAAACTCAACACGGTTCTAATTGATAACATCTTTACCACAAGTGAGAAAATCTCATTAAAATCAACACCCTTTCTTTGACGGAAACCTTTCACCACTAATCTGGCTTTATACCTCGGAGACTTTGAGTTACTCTCAAGTTTCACTCTATAGATCCACCTGTTTTCCAAAGCCATTTTGCCTTTTGGCAACTTCACCAAATCATAAGTGTGATTATCATGCAAGGATTTCATCTCATCATGCATTGCATCCACCCACTTTTGACTTTCTTCACGCTCCATGGCCTCTCGAAAACACTCAGGTTCCCCTTCATCAGTCAAATTCACATACTCATCAGAAACATACCTTGTAGATGGTTGTCTCTGCCTCTTAGACCTCTTGAGTTGGGTTAGAGATGATTCAGAAGCATCATTAAGATTCTCATCGTGTGACAACTCATGATCTTCACTAGTTGGAATATTTACCTCATCTCTAAGTCGATGATCATCAACACAATCATGTGGCTCATCATTCTGATCATTACCATCAGTAGTATCCAAATCAGGAACAGGTGACTGAACTGGATCACCATCAGATAAGACGTTATCTCTCTCAGGTGTAGTCTTCTCCACCTTATCAATGTCTTCAATAGTTTGGTCTTCCATGAACACTACATCACGACTTCTAATAACCTTTTTGTTTATAGGGTCGTATAACTTGTAGCCAAATTCATCCTCACCATAACCAAGGAAGATACATTGCCTTGACTTTGCATCCAACTTGGATCTTTCATCCTTCGGAACATGCACAAAAGCCTTGCAACCAAAGACTCTCAAGTGATCATACTTGACATTCTTCCCAAACCATACCTTGTTTGGTACCTCACTATTCAAAGCGACAGTAGGAGTAAGATTAATAACATGCACCGCCGTGTACAGTGCCTCACCCCAATAATGTTTAGGCAACTTAGCTTCAGAGAGCATACACCTCACTCTCTCAACAAATGTCCGATTCATCCTCTCTGCTAAACCATTCAGCTGAGGAGTTTTAGGAGGAGTCTTTTCATGTGCTATACCCTGTTGTTTGCAATAGACATCAAAGGGTCCGCAATACTCACCACTGTTGTCAGTACGAACACGTTTCAGCTTCTTGCCTGTCTGCCTCTCAACCAAAGCATGAAATTGTTTGAATTTCTCCAACACTTGGTCTTTTGTCTTCAGAACATAAACCCATATTTTCCTGGAACAGTCATCAATAAAAGTAACAAAATAAAGTGCACCACTAAAAGATTTTACCTTTAAAGGGCCACAGACGTCAGAATGCACCAACTGAAGCAACTCTGACTTTCTAGAGGGAGGATGCCTTTTGAAGGATACTCTAGTTTGTTTACCAATTATGCAGTGAGAACATTTCTCCAAATCTACATTTTTCAATCCTGGAAGCACATCATTTCTAGCTAAACAATTTAACCCCTTTTCACTGATATGGCTAAGCCTTCGGTGCCACAAAGATGATTTCGTATCCACAGCATTCACACTGTCTTTTGCAACTAAAGCTTTCGTCCAATACAGTTTACTAATTTTCTACCCTCTAGCCACAACCAAGTTACCTTTACTGAGTTTCCACTTTCTAGAAGTAAAATGATTATCAAAACCACTTTCATCAAGCATATGCACGGAGATCAAATTGAAGCGAACATCTGGAGCATGTTTGACTCATTTAAGCAACAATTGCATTCCCATGTTGGTTTGCAAGCATACATCACCAACACCGATTACCTTAGATACACCATCATTACCCATCTTCAAAACTCCAAAGTCACCTGAAGTATAAGATGTGAAGAACTCCTTCCTCGATGTAACATGTAGTGTAGCACCACTATCAATTATCCACATGCTCTCATCAGATACAAGATTAATTGACTCATAGTCACGGAGAATAACAAGATCATCACTAGTAGCAGTAGTAACACGGTCATCATCACTCATCATCACGACCCCTTTGTTTCTGCTTACCTTTCTTGCCTTTTGAAAGATCAGATGTGCATCTAAGAAGGGGGGTGAATTAGGTGTTTTAGAGTGTTTCTTGTTTTCAGCGAATTAGCAATTGATTTTTGCACTTATGGATGGTAAAAGATAATGTAAATGGCAGTAATGTAAAGAACACAACAGATTTATCCTGGTTCCCCTTATACCCAAGGGTACATCCAGTCCTCTTGCCCACCACAAGAGATTTCTCCACTATTGTTAGAATATGTACAAGTCCCACCCTAGGATCTGTGCTACAAACTTCTAACAAAACCTCTAAGATAGCACCCCACTATCTTAGATAAAACTACTTAAAGAAAGTACTACTTTCTTTTTACAAGTAATGTGATTTGATAGGGATATAGGAATATGAAAGAGAGGTATAATGATAACAATCCAATATTGCTTCAAGTACTTTGAGAACCTTTGTCAAGGATATGAAAATGAAATGCAAGTACTTGAATTATGAAGAATGACTTTGAGAAAAATAGAAAAGTTGTTCAAAGTCGTTCAAGGTTTGGCCATTGGATTGTCTTTGTTGAATCTGAAGTTATGACATATTTATAGTCCTCTAACATCTCTTTAGATTCGTGGCCTTTGATCCAAGAGGTTTGAGGAAGAATTGCAATGTTTTAAATTGAATTCAGAACTGAAAAATTGCATTGCTTCCAGTTGTATTCGACTACAAGATATCTGTATTCGAATACAGCTTGCTGCAACGTTAAAAATTATTCAAACATTTCACTGTGTAGTCGAATACAGATGAGATGGCCAACTCTCTGACTTAGCCATGTGTTTGTCTTGTATTCGACTACAAGATTCCTGTATTCGAATACGACTTGCTGCAACGTTAAAAAATCATTCAAAATTTTCACTGTGTAGTCGAATACAGATGAGATGGCCAACTCTCTGACTTAGCCATTGCATTTGTATTCGAATACACTTAGGTTGTATTCGAATACACCTTTTTATTTTGTCAAAAATATTAATTGTAACACTTTGTAAATATAATTTTGACTTTTGAAAATGCTTTTTATGCATATGTAAAGATGAAAGGTTCTCATGTACTTGATCTTATGATTGTATCATTTACCTTTTCATTTAAACATCTAATATGTTTGAAGTCTGAAGTTAATCAATGAGATATGTTGAACTTCTTCTTTTTGAGCTTGTTGTCTTGATCATCATCGTCATCGTTGGTATTTTTTCTTCATCAAAAACATGTATTTTACATTCTCCCCCTTTTTGATTATGACAAAACTTTTGTTGTTTGGAGAGACTGTATCATCGGAAAATTACTCCCCCGTAATTTATGCGTACTCCCCCGTTGAACTTGAATGGTTGTGATCATTTTGGAAAAGACCTACAAACAGTTTTAAAAACAACAAAATACCAAACTTTTCTCCCCCTTTTGACATGATCAAAAAGAAGGAAAATATCGACAATATATAAAGTAGAATCCAAGTAATTTTAAGATATAAAAGAGAATATTTGAATATCAAATAATACCCAAAATCATGATCAAGTATTATAACAAAAACATATTGAAAAGGAAAATTAACTAAAGCATCATAAGAACTTGTTAAACAAGCTTCATCAAAACTATTCCTAGTATACGAACTACATTTTCAAGTTTTTGTTTTAAAAAAAATTTTCATATAAAATACAACATGTAAGGCACATATTCATATATTAATAAAAGATATATATCAAAGAATTAATTCTAGAAACTTATCAAGAGGAAAAATTTTAAATTTTGAAGAGTGATGACAAAGTACCTTTCTTTATCCACACGTAATGCCCTTTAGGAACACTAATGTTTCTCACATGACAGACATTAGGTGTGTGACCATGAATTCCACAATATGAGCAAGTAGGAATTTTACTAGTATATGTATGAAGTTTATTTTTAGTAATTATCTCCTTATAAGAATGACCTTTTTGTAAATTTGTAATATTTCCTTGATTTGTTTGAGTACTTGATTTGACAAAAATGGTCTTATTGGTGCTTGGTTTGTCAAATTTAGAAAATCCAAGACCACTTTTATCGTTTGAATATCTTTGCATGTTTAGAACATTTTCTAATCCTATATATCCTTTTTCATATCTTTCAATTACTCTATTTAATTGAACAATTTTAAATGAAAGGGAATCACATTTGTTGCATGTAAAATTCTGCTTTGATTTTTCAGCATCTTTTTCCATAATATCAATTTTTTCTTTAAGACATGAAATTTCTTTCTTTTGTGCTGATACTTGTTTAAGCAGATTTTTACATTCAACAAGAAGTTCCTTTATTGCATTTTGTGCTTCATTATATTCTATGGCTAATTCATGATTATAATGAGGAGTGTTTAAGTTACTAACCTCTTCGTCATCTGAAAAGTTACTAACCTCTTCGTCATCTGAATGATGTGAAGCCATTAGTGCAACATTAGCACATTCATCACTCTCTGTTTCTGATGATGAACTTACTTCGTTATCTTCCCAAGCTATGTATGCTTTCTTGAAGTCTTTCCTTTTACCGACATTTTTCTTGATGAGGTTTGGACATTCTGCTTTGATATGTCCTTGTTTCCCGCATTCGAAACAAGTGAAGTTTTGGCTTGAAGTAGAATTATCCTTTTTCTTGAAACTTTCCTTTTTGAAAGTTCTATCATTTTTAAGAAACTTGCCAAATTTCCTAACAAGGGAAGTAATGTTTTCGTCTTCATCAGAACTTTCATTTGTGGTTTGTTCCTTTGATTCGGTCTTTAGAGCAACGTTTTTGGTCTTCTTTATTAGACTTTCAGTTTGCTCCAACCTTCCAAGTTCAATTTCATGTTCTTGGAGTTTTCCAAATAATGCAGAAAGTGACATCTTGGATAAGCTTTTCTTTTCTGATATTGCTGTCACCTTTGGTTGCCATGCCCTTGTTAGTGATCTTAATACTTTCAGATTTAGTTCATCGTTGGAGAAAATCTTTCCAAGAGCTGTCAAGTGATTTGTTAAGTGGGAAAATCTTTTCTGCATGTCTAAGATTGATTCTCCGGGCTGCATATGAAATACCTCATATTCTTGAGAAAGTGTATTAACTTTAGATCTTTTTACCTCTATGGTGCCTTCATGGGTTACTTCCAATGTGTCCCATATCTCTTTGGCTGGTTTACAGTGAGATATGCGGAAAAATTCATCCATACCTAATGCTGATTGTAGAATGTTTTTAGCCTTTTTGTCAAATAGCACTTTCTTTTTATCGTCATCGGTCCAAGAATTCTTTATCTTAATTTCTTCTTTGTTGTTGATGACTGTCGTTGGGATGTAGGGGCCATTTTCAACAGCATCCCATATTTCGTCGCCATGTGCCTCAAGATAAGCTTGCATTCGTATCTTCCAGAAATCATAATGTTCACCGACGAAACATGGTGGTCTGTTACTGCTGCCACCATCTCTGAATCTGAAGTTATGACATATTTATAGTCCTCTAACATCTCTTTAGATTCGTGGCCTTTGATCCAAGAGGTTTGAGGAAGAATTGCAATGTTTTAAATTGAATTCAGAACTGAAAAATTGCATTGCTTCCAGTTGTATTCGACTACAAGATATCTGTATTCGAATACAGCTTCCTGCAACGTTAAAAATTATTCAAACATTTCACTGTGTAGTCGAATACAGATGAGATGGCCAACTCTCTGACTTAGCCATGTGTTTGTCTTGTATTCGACTACAAGATTCCTGTATTCGAATACGACTTGCTGCAACGTTAAAAAATCATTCAAAATTTTCACTGTGTAGTCGAATACAGATGAGATGGCCAACTCTCTGACTTAGCCATTGCATCTGTATTCGAATACACTTAGGTTGTATTCGAATACACCTTTTTATTTTGTCAAAAATATTAATTGTAACACTTTGTAAATATAATTTTGACTTTTGAAAATGCTTTTTATGCATATGTAAAGATGAAAGGTTCTCATGTACTTGATCTTATGATTGTATCATTTACCTTTTCATTTAAACATCTAATATGTTTGAAGTCTGAAGTTAATCAATGAGATATGTTGAACTTCTTCTTTTTGAGCTTGTTGTCTTGATCATCATCGTCATCGTTGGTCTTTTGTCTTCATCAAAAACATGTATTTTACATTCTCCCCCTTTTTGATTATGACAAAACTTTTGTTGTTTGGAGAGACTGTATCATCGGAAAATTACTCCCCCGTAATTTATGCGTACTCCCCCGTTGACCTTGAATGTTTGTGATCATTTTGAAAAAGATGGAAAACCTACAAACAGTTTTAAAAACAACGAAATACCAAACTTTTCTCCCCCTTTTGACATGATCAAAAAGAAGAAAAAATATCGACAATATATAAAGTATAATCAAAGAAATTTAAAGATATAAAAGAGATGGTTCGAATTATCAAATAATACCCAAAATCATGTTCAAGTATTATAACGAAAACATATTGACAAGGAAAATTAATGAAAGCATCAAAAGAACTGTTAAACAAGCTTCATCAAAAACTATTTCTAGTATACGAACTATATTTTCAAGTTTTTGTTAAAAAAAATTTCACAGAAAATACAACATGTAAGGCACATATTCATATATTAATAAAAGATATATATCAAAGAATTAATTCTAGAAACTTATCAAGAGGAAAAATTTTAAATTTTGAAGAGTGATGACAAAGTACCTTTCTTTATCCACACGTAATGCCCTTTTGGAACACTAATGTTTCTCACATGACAGGCATTAGGTGTGTGACCATGAAGACCACAATAGGTACAAGTAGGAGTAAATTTATTTTTAATAGCATATGTATGAAATTTATTTTGAGTGATTTTCTCCTTATAAGAATGACCTTTTTGTAAAATTGTAATTTTTCCTTGATTGGATTTAGTACTTGTTTTGACAAAAATGGTCTTATTTGAGCTTGGTTTGTCAAATTTAGAGAATCCAAGACCACTTTTATTGTTTGAGTATCTTTGCATGTTTAGAACATTTTCCAACCCTATTTGTCCTTTTTCATATCGTTCAACTACTCTATTTAATAGAACAATCTTGAATGAAAAGAATCACATTTATTGCATGTAAAATTCTGCTTTGATTTTTCAGCATCCTTTTCCATAATGTCAACATTTTCTTGAAGACTTGAGATTTGTCTCTTTTGTGTTGACACTACTTTAGACAGATTTTTACATTCAATAAGAAGTTCCTTAATGGCGTTTTGAGCGTCATTGTATTCTATAATTAATTCACTATTAGTTTTATTATAATGAAGAGAGTTTATGTTACTAACCTCTTCATCATCATATGATTGATGTGATGTCATTAGTGCAACATTAGCGCATTCCTCACTTTTTGTTTCTGATGATGAACTTACTTCGTTATCTTCCCAAGCTATGTATGCTTTCTTGAAGTCTTTCCTTTTACCGGCATTTTTCTTGATGAGGTTTGGACATTCTGCTTTGATATGTCCTTGTTTCCCGCATTCGAAACAAGTGAAGTTTTGGCTTGAAGTAGAATTATCCTTTTTCTTGAAACTTTCCTTTTTGAAAGTTCTATCATTTTTAAGAAACTTGCCAAATTTCCTAACAAGGGAAGTAATGTTTTCGTCTTCATCAGAACTTTCATTTGTGGTTTGTTCCTTTGATTCGGTCTTTAGAGCAACGTTTTTGGTCTTCTTTATTAGACTTTCAGTTTGCTCCAACCTTCCAAGTTCAATTTCATGTTCTTGGAGTTTTCCAAATAATGCAGAAAGTGACATCTTGGATAAGCTTTTCTTTTCTGATATTGCTGTCACCTTTGGTTGCCATGCCCTTGTTAGTGATCTTAATACTTTCAGATTTAGTTCATCGTTGGAGAAAATCTTTCCAAGAGCTGTCAAGTGATTTGTTAAGTGGGAAAATCTTTTCTGCATGTCTAAGATTGATTCTCCGGGCTGCATATGAAATACCTCATATTCTTGAGAAAGTGTATTAACTTTAGATCTTTTTACCTCTATGGTGCCTTCATGGGTTACTTCCAATGTGTCCCATATCTCTTTGGCTGGTTTACAGTGAGATATGCGGAAAAATTCATCCATACCTAATGCTGATTGTAGAATGTTTTTAGCCTTTTTGTCAAATAGCACTTTCTTTTTATCGTCATTGGTCCAAGAATTCTTTATCTTGATTTCTTCTTTGTTGTTTATAACTGTCGTTGGGATGTAGGGGCCATTTTCAACAGCATCCCATATTTCGTCGCCATGTGCCTCAAGATAAGCTTGCATTCGTATCTTCCAGAAATCATAATGTTCACCGACGAAACATGGTGGTCTGTTACTGCTGCCACCATCTCTGAATCTGAAGTTATGACATATTTATAGTCCTCTAACATCTCTTTAGATTCGTGGCCTTTGATCCAAGAGGTTTGAGGAAGAATTGCAATGTTTTAAATTGAATTCAGAACTGAAAAATTGCATTGCTTCCAGTTGTATTCGACTACAAGATATCTGTATTCGAATACAGCTTCCTGCAACGTTAAAAATTATTCAAACATTTCACTGTGTAGTCGAATACAGATGAGATGGCCAACTCTCTGACTTAGCCATGTGTTTGTCTTGTATTCGACTACAAGATTCCTGTATTCGAATACGACTTGCTGCAATGTTAAAAAATCATTCAAAATTTTCACTGTGTAGTCGAATACAGATGAGATGGCCAACTCTCTGACTTAGCCATTGCATCTGTATTCGAATACACTTAGGTTGTATTCGAATACACCTTTTTATTTTGTCAAAAATATTAATTGTAACACTTTGTAAATATAATTTTGACTTTTGAAAATGCTTTTTATGCATATGTAAAGATGAAAGGTTCTCATGTACTTGATCTTATGATTGTATCATTTACCTTTTCATTTAAACATCTAATATGTTTGAAGTCTGAAGTTAATCAATGAGATATGTTGAACTTCTTCTTTTTGAGCTTGTTGTCTTGATCATCATCGTCATCGTTGGTCTTTTGTCTTCATCAAAAACATGTATTTTACATTCTCCCCCTTTTTGATTATGACAAAACTTTTGTTGTTTGGAGAGACTGTATCATCGGAAAATTACTCCCCCGTAATTTATGCGTACTCCCCCGTTGAACTTGAATGGTTGTGATCATTTTGGAAAAGACCTACAAACAGTTTTAAAAACAACAAAATACCAAACTTTTCTCCCCCTTTTGACATGATCAAAAAGAAGGAAAATATCGACAATATATAAAGTAGAATCCAAGTAATTTTAAGATATAAAAGAGAATATTTGAATATCAAATAATACCCAAAATCATGATCAAGTATTATAACAAAAACATATTGAAAAGGAAAATTAACTAAAGCATCATAAGAACTTGTTAAACAAGCTTCATCAAAACTATTCCTAGTATACGAACTACATTTTCAAGTTTTTGTTTTAAAAAAAATTTTCATATAAAATACAACATGTAAGGCACATATTCATATATTAATAAAAGATATATATCAAAGAATTAATTCTAGAAACTTATCAAGAGGAAAAATTTTAAATTTTGAAGAGTGATGACAAAGTACCTTTCTTTATCCACACGTAATGCCCTTTAGGAACACTAATGTTTCTCACATGACAGGCATTAGGTGTGTGACCATGAATTCCACAATATGAGCAAGTAGGAATTTTACTAGTATATGTATGAAGTTTATTTTTAGTAATTATCTCCTTATAAGAATGACCTTTTTGTAAATTTGTAATATTTCCTTGATTTGTTTGAGTACTTGATTTGACAAAAATGGTCTTATTGGTGCTTGGTTTGTCAAATTTAGAAAATCCAAGACCACTTTTATCGTTTGAATATCTTTGCATGTTTAGAACATTTTCTAATCCTATATATCCTTTTTCATATCTTTCAATTACTCTATTTAATTGAACAATTTTAAATGAAAGGGAATCACATTTGTTGCATGTAAAATTCTGCTTTGATTTTTCAGCATCTTTTTCCATAATATCAATTTTTTCTTTAAGACATGAAATTTCTTTCTTTTGTGCTGATACTTGTTTAAGCAGATTTTTACATTCAACAAGAAGTTCCTTTATTGCATTTTGTGCTTCATTATATTCTATGGCTAATTCATGATTATAATGAGGAGTGTTTAAGTTACTAACCTCTTCGTCATCTGAAAAGTTACTAACCTCTTCGTCATCTGAATGATGTGAAGCCATTAGTGCAACATTAGCACATTCATCACTCTCTGTTTCTGATGATGAACTTACTTCGTTATCTTCCCAAGCTATGTATGCTTTCTTGAAGTCTTTCCTTTTACCGACATTTTTCTTGATGAGGTTTGGACATTCTGCTTTGATATGTCCTTGTTTCCCGCATTCGAAACAAGTGAAGTTTTGGCTTGAAGTAGAATTATCCTTTTTCTTGAAACTTTCCTTTTTGAAAGTTCTATCATTTTTAAGAAACTTGCCAAATTTCCTAACAAGGGAAGTAATGTTTTCGTCTTCATCAGAACTTTCATCTGTGGTTTGTTCCTTTGATTCGGTCTTTAGAGCAACATTTTTGGTCTTCTTTATTAGACTTTCATTTTGCTCCAACCTTCCAAGTTCAATTTCATGTTCTTGGAGTTTTCCAAATAATGCAGAAAGTGACATCTTGGATAAGCTTTTCTTTTCTGATATTGCTGTCACCTTTGGTTGCCATGCCCTTGTTAGTGATCTTAATACTTTAAGATTTAGTTCATCGTTGGTGAAAATCTTTCCAAGGGCTGTCAAGTGATTTGTTAAGTGGGAGAATCTTTTCTGCATGTCTAATATAGATTCTCCGGGCTGCATACGAAATAATTCATATTCTTGAGAAAGTGCATTTAGTTTAGATCTTTTTACCTCTACGGTGCCTTCATGGGTTACTTCCAATGTATCCCATATCTCTTTGGTTGTTTTACAGTGAGATATGCGGAAAAATTCATCCATACCTAGTGCTGATTGTAGAATGTTTTTAGCCTTTTTATCAAACAGCACTTTTCTTTTATCGTCATCGGTCCAAGAATTCTTTATCTTAATTTCTTCTTTGTTGTTGATGAGTGTTGTTGGAATGTAAGGACCATTTTCAACAGCATCCCATATATCGTCTCCTTGTGCTTCAAGATACGCTTGCATACGTATCTTCCAAAAATCATAATGCTCGCCAACGAAGCATGGTGGTCTGTTACTGCTGCCACCATCTCTGAAAACAGGTTGTGCGGAAGCCATGAGTTATTGATCGAGGAGTAAGTTACCTTGAACCTGCTCTGATACCAATTGTAAGATCAGATGTGCACCTAAGAAAGGGGGTGAATTAGGTGTTTAAGAGTATTTCTTGTTTTCAGCGAGTTAGCAATTGATTTTTGCGCTTATGGATGGTAAAAGATAAAGTAAATGGCAGTAATGTAAAGAACACAGTAGAATTATCCTGGTTCCCCTTATACCCAAGGGTACATCCAGTCCTCTTGCACACCACAAGAGATTTCTCCACTATTGTTAGAATATGTACAAGTCCCACCCTAGGATCTGTGCTACAAACTTCTAACAAAAACCTCTAAGATAGCACCCCACTATCTTAGATAATGTACAAGATAGCACCCCACTATCTTAGATAAAATTACTTAAAGAAAGTACTACTTTCTTTTTACAAGTAATGTGATTTGATAGGGATATAGGAATATGAAAGAGAGGTATAATGATAACAATCCAATATTGCTTCAAGTACTTTGAGAACCTTTGTCAAGGATATGAAAATGAAATGCAAGTACTTGAATTATGAAGAATGACTTTGAGAAAAATAGAAAAGTTGTTCAAAGTCGTTCAAGGTTTGGCCATTGGATTGTGTCCTTTGAATCTGAAGTTATGACATATTTATAGTCCATAAACATCTCTTCAGATTCGTGGCCTTTGACCCAAGAGGTTTGAGAAAGAATTGTAATGTTTTAAATTGAATTCAAAGCTGAAAAATTGCATTGCTTCCAGTCGTATTCGACTACAAGATTTCTGTATTCGAATACAGCTTGTTGCAACGTTAAAAATTATTCAAAATTTTCACTGTGTAGTCGAATACAGATGAGATGGCCAACTCTCTGACTTAGCCATGTTTTTGTCTTGTATTCGACTACAAGATTTCTGTATTCGAATACGACTTGCTGCAACGTTAAAAAATCATTCAAAATTTTCACTGTGTAGTCGAATACAGATGAGATGGCCAACTCTCTGACTTAGCCATTGCATCTGTATTCGAATACACTTAGGTTGTATTCGAATACACCTTTGTATTTTGTCAAAAATATTAATTGTAACACTTTGTAAATATAATTTTGACTTTTGAAAATGCTTTTTATGCATATGTAAAGATGAAAGGTTCTCATGTACTTGATCTTGTGATTGTATCATTTACCTTTATATTTAAACATTTAATATGTTTGAAGTCTAAAGTTAATCAATGAGATATGTTGGACTTCTTCTTTTTGAGCTTGTTGTCTTGATCATCATCGTCATCGTTGGTCTTTTGTCTTCATCAAAAACATGTATTTTACATTCTCCCCCTTTTTGATTATGACAAAACTTTTGTTGTTTGGAGAGACTGTATCATCGGAAAATTACTCCCCCGTAATTTATGCGTACTCCCCCGTTGAACTTGAATGGTTGTGATCATTTTGGAAAAGACCTACAAACAGTTTTAAAAACAACAAAATACCAAACTTTTTTCCCCCTTTTGACATGATCAAAAAGAAGGAAAATATCGACCATATATAAAGTAGAATTCAAGTAATGTTAAGATATAAAAGAGAATATTTGAATATCAAATAATACCCAAAATCATGATCAAGTATTATAACAAAAACATATTGAAAAGGAAAATTAACTAAAGCATCATAAGAACTTGTTAAACAAGCTTCATCAAAACTATTCCTAGTATACGAACTACATTTTCAAGTTTTTGTTTTAAAAAAAAATTTCATATAAAATACAACATGTAAGGCACATATTCATATATTAATAAAAGATATATATCAAAGAATTAATTCTAGAAACTTATCAAGAGGAAAAATTTTAAATTTTGAAGAGTGATGACAAAGTACCTTTCTTTATCCACACGTAATGCCCTTTATGAACACTAATGTTTCTCACATGACAGGCATTAGGTGTGTGACCATGAATTCCACAATATGAGCAAGTAGGAATTTTACTAGTATATGTATGAAGTTTATTTTTAGTAATTCTCTCCTTATAAGAATGACCTTTTTGTAAATTTGTAATATTTCCTTGATTTGTTTGAGTACTTGATTTGACAAAAATGGTCTTATTGGTGCTTGGTTTGTCAAATTTAGAAAATCCAAGACCACTTTTATCGTTTGAATATCTTTGCATGTTTAGAACATTTTCTAATCCTATATATCCTTTTTCATATCTTTCAATTACTCTATTTAATTGAACAATTTTAAATGAAAGGGAATCACATTTGTTGCATGTAAAATTCTGCTTTGATTTTTCAGCATCTTTTTCCATAATATCAATTTTTTCTTTAAGACATGAAATTTCTTTCTTTTGTGCTGATACTTGTTTAAGCAGATTTTTACATTCAACAAGAAGTTCCTTTATTGCATTTTGTGCTTCATTATATTCTATGGCTAATTCATGATTATAATGAGGAGTGTTTAAGTTACTAACCTCTTCGTCATCTGAAAAGTTACTAACCTCTTCGTCATCTGAATGATGTGAAGCCATTAGTGCAACATTAGCACATTCATCACTCTCTGTTTCTGATGATGAACTTACTTCGTTATCTTCCCAAGCTATGTATGCTTTCTTGAAGTCTTTCCTTTTACCGACATTTTTCTTGATGAGGTTTGGACATTCTGCTTTGATATGTCCTTGTTTCCCGCATTCGAAACAAGTGAAGTTTTGGCTTGAAGTAGAATTATCCTTTTTCTTGAAACTTTCCTTTTTGAAAGTTCTATCATTTTTAAGAAACTTGCCAAATTTCCTAACAAGGGAAGTAATGTTTTCGTCTTCATCAGAACTTTCATTTGTGGTTTGTTCCTTTGATTCGGTCTTTAGAGCAACGTTTTTGGTCTTCTTTATTAGACTTTCAGTTTGCTCCAACCTTCCAAGTTCAATTTCATGTTCTTGGAGTTTTCCAAATAATGCAGAAAGTGACATCTTGGATAAGCTTTTCTTTTCTGATATTGCTGTCACCTTTGGTTGCCATGCCCTTGTTAGTGATCTTAATACTTTCAGATTTAGTTCATCGTTGGAGAAAATCTTTCCAAGAGCTGTCAAGTGATTTGTTAAGTGGGAAAATCTTTTCTGCAAGTCTAAGATTGATTCTCCGGGCTGCATATGAAATACCTCATATTCTTGAGAAAGTGTATTAACTTTAGATCTTTTTACCTCTATGGTGCCTTCATGGGTTACTTCCAATGTGTCCCATATCTCTTTGGCTGGTTTACAGTGAGATATGCGGAAAAATTCATCCATACCTAATGCTGATTGTAGAATGTTTTTAGCCTTTTTGTCAAATAGCACTTTCTTTTTATCGTCATCGGTCCAAGAATTCTTTATCTTAATTTCTTCTTTGTTGTTGATGACTGTCGTTGGGATGTAGGGGCCATTTTCAACAGCATCCCATATTTCGTCGCCATGTGCCTCAAGATAAGCTTGCATTCGTATCTTCCAGAAATCATAATGTTCACCGACGAAACATGGTGGTCTGTTACTGCTGCCACCATCTCTGAATCTGAAGTTATGACATATTTATAGTCCTCTAACATCTCTTTAGATTCGTGGCCTTTGATCCAAGAGGTTTGAGGAAGAATTGCAATGTTTTAAATTGAATTCAGAACTGAAAAATTGCATTGCTTCCAGTTGTATTCGACTACAAGATATCTGTATTCGAATACAGCTTCCTGCAACGTTAAAAATTATTCAAACATTTCACTGTGTAGTCGAATACAGATGAGATGGCCAACTCTCTGACTTAGCCATGTGTTTGTCTTGTATTCGACTACAAGATTCCTGTATTCGAATACGACTTGCTGCAACGTTAAAAAATCATTCAAAATTTTCACTGTGTAGTCGAATACAGATGAGATGGCCAACTCTCTGACTTAGCCATTGCATCTGTATTCGAATACACTTAGGTTGTATTCGAATACACCTTTTTATTTTGTCAAAAATATTAATTGTAACACTTTGTAAATATAATTTTGACTTTTGAAAATGCTTTTTATGCATATGTAAAGATGAAAGGTTCTCATGTACTTGATCTTATGATTGTATCATTTACCTTTTCATTTAAACATCTAATATGTTTGAAGTCTGAAGTTAATCAATGAGATATGTTGAACTTCTTCTTTTTGAGCTTGTTGTCTTGATCATCATCGTCATCGTTGGTCTTTTGTCTTCATCAAAAACATGTATTTTACATTCTCCCCCTTTTTGATTATGACAAAACTTTTGTTGTTTGGAGAGACTGTATCATCGGAAAATTACTCCCCCGTAATTTATGCGTACTCCCCCGTTGAACTTGAATGGTTGTGATCATTTTGGAAAAGACCTACAAACAGTTTTAAAAACAACAAAATACCAAACTTTTCTCCCCCTTTTGACATGATCAAAAAGAAGGAAAATATCGACAATATATAAAGTAGAATCCAAGTAATTTTAAGATATAAAAGAGAATATTTGAATATCAAATAATACCCAAAATCATGATCAAGTATTATAACAAAAACATATTGAAAAGGAAAATTAACTAAAGCATCATAAGAACTTGTTAAACAAGCTTCATCAAAACTATTCCTAGTATACGAACTACATTTTCAAGTTTTTGTTTTAAAAAAAATTTTCATATAAAATACAACATGTAAGGCACATATTCATATATTAATAAAAGATATATATCAAAGAATTAATTCTAGAAACTTATCAAGAGGAAAAATTTTAAATTTTGAAGAGTGATGACAAAGTACCTTTCTTTATCCACACGTAATGCCCTTTAGGAACACTAATGTTTCTCACATGACAGGCATTAGGTGTGTGACCATGAATTCCACAATATGAGCAAGTAGGAATTTTACTAGTATATGTATGAAGTTTATTTTTAGTAATTATCTCCTTATAAGAATGACCTTTTTGTAAATTTGTAATATTTCCTTGATTTGTTTGAGTACTTGATTTGACAAAAATGGTCTTATTGGTGCTTGGTTTGTCAAATTTAGAAAATCCAAGACCACTTTTATCGTTTGAATATCTTTGCATGTTTAGAACATTTTCTAATCCTATATATCCTTTTTCATATCTTTCAATTACTCTATTTAATTGAACAATTTTAAATGAAAGGGAATCACATTTGTTGCATGTAAAATTCTGCTTTGATTTTTCAGCATCTTTTTCCATAATATCAATTTTTTCTTTAAGACATGAAATTTCTTTCTTTTGTGCTGATACTTGTTTAAGCAGATTTTTACATTCAACAAGAAGTTCCTTTATTGCATTTTGTGCTTCATTATATTCTATGGCTAATTCATGATTATAATGAGGAGTGTTTAAGTTACTAACCTCTTCGTCATCTGAAAAGTTACTAACCTCTTCGTCATCTGAATGATGTGAAGCCATTAGTGCAACATTAGCACATTCATCACTCTCTGTTTCTGATGATGAACTTACTTCGTTATCTTCCCAAGCTATGTATGCTTTCTTGAAGTCTTTCCTTTTACCGACATTTTTCTTGATGAGGTTTGGACATTCTGCTTTGATATGTCCTTGTTTCCCGCATTCGAAACAAGTGAAGTTTTGGCTTGAAGTAGAATTATCCTTTTTCTTGAAACTTTCCTTTTTGAAAGTTCTATCATTTTTAAGAAACTTGCCAAATTTCCTAACAAGGGAAGTAATGTTTTCGTCTTCATCAGAACTTTCATCTGTGGTTTGTTCCTTTGATTCGGTCTTTAGAGCAACATTTTTGGTCTTCTTTATTAGACTTTCATTTTGCTCCAACCTTCCAAGTTCAATTTCATGTTCTTGGAGTTTTCCAAATAATGCAGAAAGTGACATCTTGGATAAGCTTTTCTTTTCTGATATTGCTGTCACCTTTGGTTGCCATGCCCTTGTTAGTGATCTTAATACTTTAAGATTTAGTTCATCGTTGGTGAAAATCTTTCCAAGGGCTGTCAAGTGATTTGTTAAGTGGGAGAATCTTTTCTGCATGTCTAATATAGATTCTCCGGGCTGCATACGAAATAATTCATATTCTTGAGAAAGTGCATTTAGTTTAGATCTTTTTACCTCTACGGTGCCTTCATGGGTTACTTCCAATGTATCCCATATCTCTTTGGTTGTTTTACAGTGAGATATGCGGAAAAATTCATCCATACCTAGTGCTGATTGTAGAATGTTTTTAGCCTTTTTATCAAACAGCACTTTTCTTTTATCGTCATCGGTCCAAGAATTCTTTATCTTAATTTCTTCTTTGTTGTTGATGAGTGTTGTTGGAATGTAAGGACCATTTTCAACAGCATCCCATATATCGTCTCCTTGTGCTTCAAGATACGCTTGCATACGTATCTTCCAAAAATCATAATGCTCGCCAACGAAGCATGGTGGTCTGTTACTGCTGCCACCATCTCTGAAAACAGGTTGTGCGGAAGCCATGAGTTATTGATCGAGGAGTAAGTTACCTTGAACCTGCTCTGATACCAATTGTAAGATCAGATGTGCACCTAAGAAAGGGGGTGAATTAGGTGTTTAAGAGTATTTCTTGTTTTCAGCGAGTTAGCAATTGATTTTTGCGCTTATGGATGGTAAAAGATAAAGTAAATGGCAGTAATGTAAAGAACACAGTAGAATTATCCTGGTTCCCCTTATACCCAAGGGTACATCCAGTCCTCTTGCACACCACAAGAGATTTCTCCACTATTGTTAGAATATGTACAAGTCCCACCCTAGGATCTGTGCTACAAACTTCTAACAAAAACCTCTAAGATAGCACCCCACTATCTTAGATAATGTACAAGATAGCACCCCACTATCTTAGATAAAATTACTTAAAGAAAGTACTACTTTCTTTTTACAAGTAATGTGATTTGATAGGGATATAGGAATATGAAAGAGAGGTATAATGATAACAATCCAATATTGCTTCAAGTACTTTGAGAACCTTTGTCAAGGATATGAAAATGAAATGCAAGTACTTGAATTATGAAGAATGACTTTGAGAAAAATAGAAAAGTTGTTCAAAGTCGTTCAAGGTTTGGCCATTGGATTGTGTCCTTTGAATCTGAAGTTATGACATATTTATAGTCCATAAACATCTCTTCAGATTCGTGGCCTTTGACCCAAGAGGTTTGAGAAAGAATTGTAATGTTTTAAATTGAATTCAAAGCTGAAAAATTGCATTGCTTCCAGTCGTATTCGACTACAAGATTTCTGTATTCGAATACAGCTTGTTGCAACGTTAAAAATTATTCAAAATTTTCACTGTGTAGTCGAATACAGATGAGATGGCCAACTCTCTGACTTAGCCATGTTTTTGTCTTGTATTCGACTACAAGATTTCTGTATTCGAATACGACTTGCTGCAACGTTAAAAAATCATTCAAAATTTTCACTGTGTAGTCGAATACAGATGAGATGGCCAACTCTCTGACTTAGCCATTGCATCTGTATTCGAATACACTTAGGTTGTATTCGAATACACCTTTGTATTTTGTCAAAAATATTAATTGTAACACTTTGTAAATATAATTTTGACTTTTGAAAATGCTTTTTATGCATATGTAAAGATGAAAGGTTCTCATGTACTTGATCTTGTGATTGTATCATTTACCTTTATATTTAAACATTTAATATGTTTGAAGTCTAAAGTTAATCAATGAGATATGTTGGACTTCTTCTTTTTGAGCTTGTTGTCTTGATCATCATCGTCATCGTTGGTCTTTTGTCTTCATCAAAAACATGTATTTTACATTCTCCCCCTTTTTGATTATGACAAAACTTTTGTTGTTTGGAGAGACTGTATCATCGGAAAATTACTCCCCCGTAATTTATGCGTACTCCCCCGTTGAACTTGAATGGTTGTGATCATTTTGGAAAAGACCTACAAACAGTTTTAAAAACAACAAAATACCAAACTTTTTTCCCCCTTTTGACATGATCAAAAAGAAGGAAAATATCGACCATATATAAAGTAGAATTCAAGTAATGTTAAGATATAAAAGAGAATATTTGAATATCAAATAATACCCAAAATCATGATCAAGTATTATAACAAAAACATATTGAAAAGGAAAATTAACTAAAGCATCATAAGAACTTGTTAAACAAGCTTCATCAAAACTATTCCTAGTATACGAACTACATTTTCAAGTTTTTGTTTTAAAAAAAAATTTCATATAAAATACAACATGTAAGGCACATATTCATATATTAATAAAAGATATATATCAAAGAATTAATTCTAGAAACTTATCAAGAGGAAAAATTTTAAATTTTGAAGAGTGATGACAAAGTACCTTTCTTTATCCACACGTAATGCCCTTTATGAACACTAATGTTTCTCACATGACAGGCATTAGGTGTGTGACCATGAATTCCACAATATGAGCAAGTAGGAATTTTACTAGTATATGTATGAAGTTTATTTTTAGTAATTCTCTCCTTATAAGAATGACCTTTTTGTAAATTTGTAATATTTCCTTGATTTGTTTGAGTACTTGATTTGACAAAAATGGTCTTATTGGTGCTTGGTTTGTCAAATTTAGAAAATCCAAGACCACTTTTATCGTTTGAATATCTTTGCATGTTTAGAACATTTTCTAATCCTATATATCCTTTTTCATATCTTTCAATTACTCTATTTAATTGAACAATTTTAAATGAAAGGGAATCACATTTGTTGCATGTAAAATTCTGCTTTGATTTTTCAGCATCTTTTTCCATAATATCAATTTTTTCTTTAAGACATGAAATTTCTTTCTTTTGTGCTGATACTTGTTTAAGCAGATTTTTACATTCAACAAGAAGTTCCTTTATTGCATTTTGTGCTTCATTATATTCTATGGCTAATTCATGATTATAATGAGGAGTGTTTAAGTTACTAACCTCTTCGTCATCTGAAAAGTTACTAACCTCTTCGTCATCTGAATGATGTGAAGCCATTAGTGCAACATTAGCACATTCATCACTCTCTGTTTCTGATGATGAACTTACTTCGTTATCTTCCCAAGCTATGTATGCTTTCTTGAAGTCTTTCCTTTTACCGACATTTT
The DNA here is from genome assembly GCA_037974735.1 of Cicer chorassanicum. Taxonomy (NCBI): domain Eukaryota; kingdom Viridiplantae; phylum Streptophyta; class Magnoliopsida; order Fabales; family Fabaceae; genus Cicer; species Cicer chorassanicum. The sequence continues at coordinate 26,328,494 of JBBPBP010009780.1, read as the reverse complement.
TCTTGATGAGGTTTGGACATTCTGCTTTGATATGTCCTTGTTTCCCGCATTCGAAACAAGTGAAGTTTTGGCTTGAAGTAGAATTATCCTTTTTCTTGAAACTTTCCTTTTTGAAAGTTCTATCATTTTTAAGAAACTTGCCAAATTTCCTAACAAGGGAAGTAATGTTTTCGTCTTCATCAGAACTTTCATTTGTGGTTTGTTCCTTTGATTCGGTCTTTAGAGCAACGTTTTTGGTCTTCTTTATTAGACTTTCAGTTTGCTCCAACCTTCCAAGTTCAATTTCATGTTCTTGGAGTTTTCCAAATAATGCAGAAAGTGACATCTTGGATAAGCTTTTCTTTTCTGATATTGCTGTCACCTTTGGTTGCCATGCCCTTGTTAGTGATCTTAATACTTTCAGATTTAGTTCATCGTTGGTGAAAATCTTTCCAAGGGCTGTCAAGTGATTTGTTAAGTGGGAGAATCTTTTCTGCATGTCTAATATAGATTCTCTGGGCTGCATACGAAATAATTCATATTCTTGAGAAAATGCATTTAGTTTAGATCTTTTTACCTCTACGGTGCCTTCATGGGTTACTTCCAATGTATCCCATATCTCCTTGGCTGTTTTACAGTGAGATATGCGGAAAAATTCATCCATACCAAGTGCTGATTGTAGAATGTTTTTAGCCTTTTTATCGAATAGCACTTTTCTTTTATCGTCATCGGTCCAAGAATTCTTTATCTTAATTTCTTCTTTGTTGTTGATGACTGTCGTTGGGATGTAGGGGCCATTTTCAACAGCATCCCATATTTCGTCGCCATGTGCCTCAAGATAAGCTTGCATTCGTATCTTCCAGAAATCATAATGTTCACCGACGAAACATGGTGGTCTGTTACTGCTGCCACCATCTCTGAATCTGAAGTTATGACATATTTATAGTCCTCTAACATCTCTTTAGATTCGTGGCCTTTGATCCAAGAGGTTTGAGGAAGAATTGCAATGTTTTAAATTGAATTCAGAACTGAAAAATTGCATTGCTTCCAGTTGTATTCGACTACAAGATATCTGTATTCGAATACAGCTTCCTGCAACGTTAAAAATTATTCAAACATTTCACTGTGTAGTCGAATACAGATGAGATGGCCAACTCTCTGACTTAGCCATGTGTTTGTCTTGTATTCGACTACAAGATTCCTGTATTCGAATACGACTTGCTGCAACGTTAAAAAATCATTCAAAATTTTCACTGTGTAGTCGAATACAGATGAGATGGCCAACTCTCTGACTTAGCCATTGCATCTGTATTCGAATACACTTAGGTTGTATTCGAATACACCTTTTTATTTTGTCAAAAATATTAATTGTAACACTTTGTAAATATAATTTTGACTTTTGAAAATGCTTTTTATGCATATGTAAAGATGAAAGGTTCTCATGTACTTGATCTTATGATTGTATCATTTACCTTTTCATTTAAACATCTAATATGTTTGAAGTCTGAAGTTAATCAATGAGATATGTTGAACTTCTTCTTTTTGAGCTTGTTGTCTTGATCATCATCGTCATCGTTGGTCTTTTGTCTTCATCAAAAACATGTATTTTACATTCTCCCCCTTTTTGATTATGACAAAACTTTTGTTGTTTGGAGAGACTGTATCATCGGAAAATTACTCCCCCGTAATTTATGCGTACTCCCCCGTTGAACTTGAATGGTTGTGATCATTTTGGAAAAGACCTACAAACAGTTTTAAAAACAACAAAATACCAAACTTTTCTCCCCCTTTTGACATGATCAAAAAGAAGGAAAATATCGACAATATATAAAGTAGAATCCAAGTAATTTTAAGATATAAAAGAGAATATTTGAATATCAAATAATACCCAAAATCATGATCAAGTATTATAACAAAAACATATTGAAAAGGAAAATTAACTAAAGCATCATAAGAACTTGTTAAACAAGCTTCATCAAAACTATTCCTAGTATACGAACTACATTTTCAAGTTTTTGTTTTAAAAAAAATTTTCATATAAAATACAACATGTAAGGCACATATTCATATATTAATAAAAGATATATATCAAAGAATTAATTCTAGAAACTTATCAAGAGGAAAAATTTTAAATTTTGAAGAGTGATGACAAAGTACCTTTCTTTATCCACACGTAATGCCCTTTAGGAACACTAATGTTTCTCACATGACAGGCATTAGGTGTGTGACCATGAATTCCACAATATGAGCAAGTAGGAATTTTACTAGTATATGTATGAAGTTTATTTTTAGTAATTATCTCCTTATAAGAATGACCTTTTTGTAAATTTGTAATATTTCCTTGATTTGTTTGAGTACTTGATTTGACAAAAATGGTCTTATTGGTGCTTGGTTTGTCAAATTTAGAAAATCCAAGACCACTTTTATCGTTTGAATATCTTTGCATGTTTAGAACATTTTCTAATCCTATATATCCTTTTTCATATCTTTCAATTACTCTATTTAATTGAACAATTTTAAATGAAAGGGAATCACATTTGTTGCATGTAAAATTCTGCTTTGATTTTTCAGCATCTTTTTCCATAATATCAATTTTTTCTTTAAGACATGAAATTTCTTTCTTTTGTGCTGATACTTGTTTAAGCAGATTTTTACATTCAACAAGAAGTTCCTTTATTGCATTTTGTGCTTCATTATATTCTATGGCTAATTCATGATTATAATGAGGAGTGTTTAAGTTACTAACCTCTTCGTCATCTGAAAAGTTACTAACCTCTTCGTCATCTGAATGATGTGAAGCCATTAGTGCAACATTAGCACATTCATCACTCTCTGTTTCTGATGATGAACTTACTTCGTTATCTTCCCAAGCTATGTATGCTTTCTTGAAGTCTTTCCTTTTACCGACATTTTTCTTGATGAGGTTTGGACATTCTGCTTTGATATGTCCTTGTTTCCCGCATTCGAAACAAGTGAAGTTTTGGCTTGAAGTAGAATTATCCTTTTTCTTGAAACTTTCCTTTTTGAAAGTTCTATCATTTTTAAGAAACTTGCCAAATTTCCTAACAAGGGAAGTAATGTTTTCGTCTTCATCAGAACTTTCATCTGTGGTTTGTTCCTTTGATTCGGTCTTTAGAGCAACATTTTTGGTCTTCTTTATTAGACTTTCATTTTGCTCCAACCTTCCAAGTTCAATTTCATGTTCTTGGAGTTTTCCAAATAATGCAGAAAGTGACATCTTGGATAAGCTTTTCTTTTCTGATATTGCTGTCACCTTTGGTTGCCATGCCCTTGTTAGTGATCTTAATACTTTAAGATTTAGTTCATCGTTGGTGAAAATCTTTCCAAGGGCTGTCAAGTGATTTGTTAAGTGGGAGAATCTTTTCTGCATGTCTAATATAGATTCTCCGGGCTGCATACGAAATAATTCATATTCTTGAGAAAGTGCATTTAGTTTAGATCTTTTTACCTCTACGGTGCCTTCATGGGTTACTTCCAATGTATCCCATATCTCTTTGGTTGTTTTACAGTGAGATATGCGGAAAAATTCATCCATACCTAGTGCTGATTGTAGAATGTTTTTAGCCTTTTTATCAAACAGCACTTTTCTTTTATCGTCATCGGTCCAAGAATTCTTTATCTTAATTTCTTCTTTGTTGTTGATGAGTGTTGTTGGAATGTAAGGACCATTTTCAACAGCATCCCATATATCGTCTCCTTGTGCTTCAAGATACGCTTGCATACGTATCTTCCAAAAATCATAATGCTCGCCAACGAAGCATGGTGGTCTGTTACTGCTGCCACCATCTCTGAAAACAGGTTGTGCGGAAGCCATGAGTTATTGATCGAGGAGTAAGTTACCTTGAACCTGCTCTGATACCAATTGTAAGATCAGATGTGCACCTAAGAAAGGGGGTGAATTAGGTGTTTAAGAGTATTTCTTGTTTTCAGCGAGTTAGCAATTGATTTTTGCGCTTATGGATGGTAAAAGATAAAGTAAATGGCAGTAATGTAAAGAACACAGTAGAATTATCCTGGTTCCCCTTATACCCAAGGGTACATCCAGTCCTCTTGCACACCACAAGAGATTTCTCCACTATTGTTAGAATATGTACAAGTCCCACCCTAGGATCTGTGCTACAAACTTCTAACAAAAACCTCTAAGATAGCACCCCACTATCTTAGATAATGTACAAGATAGCACCCCACTATCTTAGATAAAATTACTTAAAGAAAGTACTACTTTCTTTTTACAAGTAATGTGATTTGATAGGGATATAGGAATATGAAAGAGAGGTATAATGATAACAATCCAATATTGCTTCAAGTACTTTGAGAACCTTTGTCAAGGATATGAAAATGAAATGCAAGTACTTGAATTATGAAGAATGACTTTGAGAAAAATAGAAAAGTTGTTCAAAGTCGTTCAAGGTTTGGCCATTGGATTGTGTCCTTTGAATCTGAAGTTATGACATATTTATAGTCCATAAACATCTCTTCAGATTCGTGGCCTTTGACCCAAGAGGTTTGAGAAAGAATTGTAATGTTTTAAATTGAATTCAAAGCTGAAAAATTGCATTGCTTCCAGTCGTATTCGACTACAAGATTTCTGTATTCGAATACAGCTTGTTGCAACGTTAAAAATTATTCAAAATTTTCACTGTGTAGTCGAATACAGATGAGATGGCCAACTCTCTGACTTAGCCATGTTTTTGTCTTGTATTCGACTACAAGATTTCTGTATTCGAATACGACTTGCTGCAACGTTAAAAAATCATTCAAAATTTTCACTGTGTAGTCGAATACAGATGAGATGGCCAACTCTCTGACTTAGCCATTGCATCTGTATTCGAATACACTTAGGTTGTATTCGAATACACCTTTGTATTTTGTCAAAAATATTAATTGTAACACTTTGTAAATATAATTTTGACTTTTGAAAATGCTTTTTATGCATATGTAAAGATGAAAGGTTCTCATGTACTTGATCTTGTGATTGTATCATTTACCTTTATATTTAAACATTTAATATGTTTGAAGTCTAAAGTTAATCAATGAGATATGTTGGACTTCTTCTTTTTGAGCTTGTTGTCTTGATCATCATCGTCATCGTTGGTCTTTTGTCTTCATCAAAAACATGTATTTTACATTCTCCCCCTTTTTGATTATGACAAAACTTTTGTTGTTTGGAGAGACTGTATCATCGGAAAATTACTCCCCCGTAATTTATGCGTACTCCCCCGTTGAACTTGAATGGTTGTGATCATTTTGGAAAAGACCTACAAACAGTTTTAAAAACAACAAAATACCAAACTTTTTTCCCCCTTTTGACATGATCAAAAAGAAGGAAAATATCGACCATATATAAAGTAGAATTCAAGTAATGTTAAGATATAAAAGAGAATATTTGAATATCAAATAATACCCAAAATCATGATCAAGTATTATAACAAAAACATATTGAAAAGGAAAATTAACTAAAGCATCATAAGAACTTGTTAAACAAGCTTCATCAAAACTATTCCTAGTATACGAACTACATTTTCAAGTTTTTGTTTTAAAAAAAAATTTCATATAAAATACAACATGTAAGGCACATATTCATATATTAATAAAAGATATATATCAAAGAATTAATTCTAGAAACTTATCAAGAGGAAAAATTTTAAATTTTGAAGAGTGATGACAAAGTACCTTTCTTTATCCACACGTAATGCCCTTTATGAACACTAATGTTTCTCACATGACAGGCATTAGGTGTGTGACCATGAATTCCACAATATGAGCAAGTAGGAATTTTACTAGTATATGTATGAAGTTTATTTTTAGTAATTCTCTCCTTATAAGAATGACCTTTTTGTAAATTTGTAATATTTCCTTGATTTGTTTGAGTACTTGATTTGACAAAAATGGTCTTATTGGTGCTTGGTTTGTCAAATTTAGAAAATCCAAGACCACTTTTATCGTTTGAATATCTTTGCATGTTTAGAACATTTTCTAATCCTATATATCCTTTTTCATATCTTTCAATTACTCTATTTAATTGAACAATTTTAAATGAAAGGGAATCACATTTGTTGCATGTAAAATTCTGCTTTGATTTTTCAGCATCTTTTTCCATAATATCAATTTTTTCTTTAAGACATGAAATTTCTTTCTTTTGTGCTGATACTTGTTTAAGCAGATTTTTACATTCAACAAGAAGTTCCTTTATTGCATTTTGTGCTTCATTATATTCTATGGCTAATTCATGATTATAATGAGGAGTGTTTAAGTTACTAACCTCTTCGTCATCTGAAAAGTTACTAACCTCTTCGTCATCTGAATGATGTGAAGCCATTAGTGCAACATTAGCACATTCATCACTCTCTGTTTCTGATGATGAACTTACTTCGTTATCTTCCCAAGCTATGTATGCTTTCTTGAAGTCTTTCCTTTTACCGACATTTTTCTTGATGAGGTTTGGACATTCTGCTTTGATATGTCCTTGTTTCCCGCATTCGAAACAAGTGAAGTTTTGGCTTGAAGTAGAATTATCCTTTTTCTTGAAACTTTCCTTTTTGAAAGTTCTATCATTTTTAAGAAACTTGCCAAATTTCCTAACAAGGGAAGTAATGTTTTCGTCTTCATCAGAACTTTCATTTGTGGTTTGTTCCTTTGATTCGGTCTTTAGAGCAACGTTTTTGGTCTTCTTTATTAGACTTTCAGTTTGCTCCAACCTTCCAAGTTCAATTTCATGTTCTTGGAGTTTTCCAAATAATGCAGAAAGTGACATCTTGGATAAGCTTTTCTTTTCTGATATTGCTGTCACCTTTGGTTGCCATGCCCTTGTTAGTGATCTTAATACTTTAAGATTTAGTTCATCATTGGTGAAAATCTTTCCAAGGGCTGTCAAGTGATTTGTTAAGTGGGAGAATCTTTTCTGCATGTCTAATATAGATTCTCTGGGCTGCATACGAAATAATTCATATTCTTGAGAAAGTGCATTTAGTTTAGATCTTTTTACCTCTACGGTGCCTTCATGGGTTACTTCCAATGTATCCCATATCTCCTTGGCTGTTTTACAGTGAGATATGCGGAAAAATTCATCCATACCAAGTGCTGATTGTAGAATGTTTTTAGCCTTTTTATCGAATAGCACTTTTCTTTTATCGTCATCGGTCCAAGAATTCTTTATCTTAATTTCTTCTTTGTTGTTGATAACTGTTGTTGGAATGTATGGACCATTTTCAACAGCATCCCATATATCGTCTCCTTGTGCTTCAAGATACGCTTGCATACGTATCTTCCAAAAATCATAATGCTCGCCAACGAAGCATGGTGGTCTGTTACTGCTGCCACCATCTCTGAAAACAGGTTGTGCGGAAGCCATGAGTTATTGATCGAGGAGTAAGTTACCTTGAACCTGCTCTGATACCAATTGAAAGATCAGATGTGCATCTAAGAAGGGGGTGAATTAGGTGTTTTAGAGTGTTTCTTGTTTTCAGCGAATTAGCAATTGATTTTTGCACTTATGGATGGTAAAAGATAATGTAAATGGCAGTAATGTTAAGAACACAACAGATTTATCCTGGTTCCCCTTATACCCAAGGGTACATCCAGTCCTCTTGCCCACCACAAGAGATTTCTCCACTATTGTTAGAATATGTACAAGTCCCACCCTAGGATCTGTGCTACAAACTTCTAACAAAACCTCTAAGATAGCACCCCACTATCTTAGATAAAACTACTTAAAGAAAGTACTACTTTCTTTTTACAAGTAATGTGATTTGATAGGGATATAGGAATATGAAAGAGAGGTATAATGATAACAATCCAATATTGCTTCAAGTACTTTGAGAACCTTTGTCAAGGATATGAAAATGAAATGCAAGTACTTGAATTATGAAGAATGACTTTGAGAAAAATAGAAAAGTTGTTCAAAGTCGTTCAAGGTTTGGCCATTGGATTGTCTTTATTGAATCTGAAGTTATGACATATTTATAGTCCTCTAACATCTCTTTAGATTCGTGGCCTTTGATCCAAGAGGTTTGAGGAAGAATTGCAATGTTTTAAATTGAATTCAGAACTGAAAAATTGCATTGCTTCCAGTTGTATTCGACTACAAGATTCCTGTATTCGAATACAGCTTGCTGCAACGTTAAAAATTATTCAAACATTTCACTGTGTAGTCGAATACAGATGAGATGGCCAACTCTCTGACTTAGCCATTGCATCTGTATTCGAATACACTTAGGTTGTATTCGAATACACCTTTTTATTTTGTCAAAAATATTAATTGTAACACTTTGTAAATATAATTTTGACTTTTGAAAATGCTTTTTATGCATATGTAAAGATGAAAGGTTCTCATGTACTTGATCTTATGATTGTATCATTTACCTTTTCATTTAAACATCTAATATGTTTGAAGTCTGAAGTTAATCAATGAGATATGTTGAACTTCTTCTTTTTGAGCTTGTTGTCTTGATCATCATCGTCATCGTTGGTCTTTTGTCTTCATCAAAAACATGTATTTTACACCTTTGTTCTCCTTTTTCCACAGAAAACAATTCTTCTGTATGTGCCCTGTTTTATGACAATAATGACACTCCACATTTTTGTATCTAGACTTGGACATGCTTCTGCTGTTTTCTCTACCACCCTTCGGTTCTTTTTTCTGACTTCTCCCCCTCTTTTCAGTGACAAGAACTTCATATTGAGATGAAGAACCCTGTGCCCTCCTTCTCATATCCTCATTCAAAACACCACCCTTAGCCGTTTCCAAAGAAACAACACCATTAGGAGCTGAACTCGTTATAGAAACCCGAAATGTCTCCCAAGACTCTGGTAAAGATAACAGTAAAAATAGTCCCAATAGCTCATCATCAAACTTGATACTCATTCCAGACATTTGATCAAGGAGCCCCTGAAATTCACTCAAGTGGTCCGAAATAGACGTTCCCTCCTTATACTTAAAACTTATGAAACTATTCAGTAAGAATAATTTATTATTCCCTGATTTAGAGGCGAACAAAGTCTGTATCTAATCCCACATAGTTTTTGCATTTGTCTCATTAGCAATATGATTATAAACATTATCTTCTACATATTGTCTAACAAAACCACATACCTGTTGATGTTCAAATTCACAGTCTTCCTTAGATTTAGTATCCGGCTTTTTAGAACCAAAAATAGGAAGATGCATATTCTTCACAAATAACAAATCTTTCAAGCAAGTCAAATAACCCTTTAACCAAGAGCTCTGATGCCACTCTCCATGAGGAATAAACACAGAAACACAATAACAAGTAATACGCAGCGGATATAAAATTCCCCCAACTTCCAAGAACCCGTGAGGAGCAACAACAAATATATGGCAGCAAATTAATCAAAATAAAAGATTGTAAAGAACACCGATATTTTAACATGGAAAACCCCTCAATGCAAGGGTAAAAACTACGGGTCGTCCAGACCAAAGAAATAGCTCCACTATAATCAAATAAGGGTACAAGAGAGTCTCAAAAGGATGCACCAAGTGTGTCTACAACCAGCCAAAATAGCAAAGCACTAAAGCTTACAAATGAAAAGCAAGAAGAAGTAAAACATCTAAAAACCTGCTACTGTGCGAGCCTGATATCTCCCTCTCCAGATGTCTTTTCGCCGATCCGACCGTTGAAATCGAAGCCCTGGATGATGCGAACCTACTGTCCAAATTTCAGCCCGATCCAACGGTTAACGAATGCGCAATCGATGTTTTTCTGAAACTGATTTAACAAAATCGGGAATAGGGTTTACTCTTCTCTTTTCTCTTTTGGTGGCTGCCTTTTCTCTCAAAATAGTCTCTCTCTTCTAACCCTAATTAGTCCACTCTCCACTTAAATAAGTGAGACACATGGACTACAATATTTGGGCTTTTCTCCACATAGGAAGGGAGCCCAATACTCAACATTAACGTCAAACGCTTCTATAAGATCGTGCATAAACAACGGTGTGTCCTAACTTGAACCTTCGCATAGTACGTAAGATTCAGATTCAACAAGAGTGACTTGTAGTCTTGAACTATATATATGACATCAAGCCCACACACAACCTTTTCATAGGGTGTATTCTTAAAAGTCAGTGCATTAATTGCCCTGCATGTCTATCCTATTATAGTGAACGCTCTAGGAACTCTGCCTCAAAATTCCATAGGAAGCGGCCCCACTTCCACATTCCCTCACATAGGTGAGTCTATCAAGAGTACTCCTGTAGCTAGGTACTCCATTCGACATGGAGTATAGATCTCATTAAGAGTTTCTATTATCTCATCCTATCATCACTTTAGGAATCATGCTTCTCTGATTTATAATAACATGTTCATCTCATATCACTTCACGATTTGTTATTACTCATTGAACCTAAATCTTGGGATCTCCAGTCTTTTAGGTTGGGTTACCATCATGAGTGACTCTATAGGCAATAGTCCCATCATTTTGGATGTATTTAGGACATTCTCTCTAGCTAATCCTTTCGTCAGTGCATACATGATCCTAACAACTCATTTAGAAAACAACTCTCTAACAGAACTATGCTTACAACGTATTTGTCATCTCTTATCGTTGTAATACGATTCTCAATCTTTGCAATAGTCGTGGTACTATCATAATGGATCAACACAGCTGATATAGGTTTATCCCATAAAGGGACCTCAGCTAGCAAGCATCTCAATCAAGTCACTTTTTCACTAGTAGTAGCTAGTGCTATCATTTCAGACTCCATACTGGACTGAGCCAATATCGTCTGTTCTTCGATTTCCAATATACAACACCATTAGCTATACTAAAATATAGCCACTGGTTTCTTTGGAGTAATCGGATAAAATGTTCCAATAAGCATCATTGTATCCTTCAAGGACGGTAGAAAACCTGCACAATGCTCCATACTAGGTCTCTTGGTAAACCTGCACAATAGTCCCACGACGTAGGCAATTTCAGGTCTAGTACATTCAGTGGCATACATGAGGCTGCCAATGATGCTCGCATATTCAAATTGTCTAACATATTCACCAATGTTCTTGAAAAGTTTCACACTAGAATCATATGGTGTGCAAACAAGTTTACAATCAAAGTATTTATTTTCTTTAGGATCTTTTTAACATAGTGAGACTCATCCAAAGAAATTCCCTTTTCTAACCTAGTAATCTTGATTCCAAGGATTACACTCGCTTCTTTAAGGTCTTTCATATCAAAGTTGTTACACAACAATGATTTCACAATTTTTACAGAATGGATGTTGAATCAAAATATGAGTAGGTCATCTACAATTTTTACAACACCATTAGCTATACTAAAATATAGCCACTGGTTTCTTTGGAGTAATCGGATAAAATGTTCCAATAAGCATCATTGTATCCTTCAAGGACGGTAGAAAACCTGCACAATGCTCCATACTAGGTCTCTTGGTAAACCTGCACAATAGTCCCACGACGTAGGCAATTTCAGGTCTAGTACATTCAGTGGCATACATGAGGCTGCCAATGATGCTCGCATATTCAAATTGTCTAACATATTCACCAATGTTCTTGAAAAGTTTCACACTAGAATCATATGGTGTGCAAACAAGTTTACAATCAAAGTATTTATTTTCTTTAGGATCTTTTTAACATAGTGAGACTCATCCAAAGAAATTCCCTTTTCTAACCTAGTAATCTTGATTCCAAGGATTACACTCGCTTCTTTAAGGTCTTTCATATCAAAGTTGTTACACAACAATGATTTCACAATTTTTACAGAATGGATGTTGAATCAAAATATGAGTAGGTCATCTACATAGAGGCATATGATAGTGCAAATGCCATTTTCAGATTTGTAATAAATACATTTGTCACTTTCATTCACTTTAAACTCATTCGATATAATCAAGTTATCAAACTTTTTCATGTCATTGCTTAGGAGCTTGTCCATGAATCACAAAACCTTCAGGTTGTTCCATATATATTTCTTATTCGAGGTCACTATTTAAAAATTTTGTTTGGACTTTCATTTCGTGTATCATCACGTAATGAATAACTGCTAGTGAAATGAGTAGCATAGTCGATGTTATTTTAGTGACCAGTGAGAAAGTTTAGAATAAATCTATATTTCTATTTGTCTAAAACCTTTGGCTATAAGGCGAGCCTTGTGTTTATCAACAGTTCCATCGGGTTTTAGTTTCTTTTTCAAAATCCATTTACCACCTATTGGTTTGCAACCAGGAGGCAAGTCTACTAAATGCCAGGTCTTGTTAGACTCTAAAGAATCCATTTCATCGTTTATAGTTTCTTGTCAAAAATCTACATCCAATTATGACAACTTTTTGAAGATTTGCAGGATCTTCTTCTAAGGTATAGATCGTATGATTGTGTCCGTAATCTTTAGCAACTTTTACTCTCTTACTTCTTTGAGTTTCTATTTCGCTTTGTTTGTTGCTTTCAGTGCTCCTCATCATAGGAACGTGACTTGGTTTGCTGCCCCCACTATTTCTCGATTTGAAAGGGAATTTATTTTTTTATAAGTCAACATCATTTGACTCTATGATCACTTTCGCATTTAGGTCATAAAACCTATATGTTTTGTTGTTTACTGCATATCAAATGAATACACATTCATAGGCTCTACTGGCGAGTTTAATGTGCTTGGGATCGGGGATACTAACATAAGTCAAACAACCCCAAGTTCTAAAATAAGACAAGTTCGGTTGTCATTTCTTCACTATCTCATAATGAGATGTTATGATTTTAGATTTAGGGACTCTATACAAAACATAGCAAACATTCAATAAAGTTTCCCCTACCAATGAGATGCAGCACTAGTGTTAAGCAACAACAACAACAACAACAACTAGTGTTTACCATTCGTTTTATGCGAATATGGTGTAGATGTTTCATGTATAATTCCATGCAATTTATAAAACTCATTAAACGAACTAGAATCATACTCGGTACATCTTAATCTTTATACTAAATTCATTTTCAATTTCAATTAAAAAGATCTTAAACATGTCAAGCGCTTCACTTTTATTGTTCATTAGATATACGAAAGTATAATCAAAATAACCGTTAATAAAAGTGACAAAATAACGTTATTTCTTGTTAACGTCCCATCAAGTTCACATATATATTACATTTAAAGACTCATATTCTCTGACTACTGATTTATGTGAACTCTTTGTTATTTTATCTTGACTATTAAAATCACATTTTTCAAAATTATTTAAGGATAACTTTGGAATTAAACCTAAGTTACTTAAGTTAAAAATCCTTGTTCACATGACAGAGTCTAACTTGCCACATGTAAGCAGACAAATACATTTTTTTATTTAATTTAAACATGCATCAATGGTGAACCAATTGCCAACAAAAATATCATATTTAGAATTGGTGTACAAATATGCCCCTATGTCTTATTCAGAAGAAAACCATAAACGAAAAAAAGCATAAACAATATTTTTTTTATTTATCTATGAGACTCCCTAGAGAAAATTCTTTTGTTTTATTTCTGAGAAATTTTTTGAAATCCTTCCAAGTAGGGGCAGTTTGTCAATAATAACAGCAATTTGAAATTTTTCATTTAAAGTCATACCTTAAGAGATGATCTTATCAACTATCTTCTAAATTTCATGGAGTGAGCTTTCTTGAATCTATCATCGGTCGTTTGATACTCTAGGTAGCGACTCACATCATACTTTTTAGACCCAGCTTTCTCGGTATCATATTTCTTTTTTAGAGCATCTCAAACATCTATAGCAGTATTGTTGGAACTGTAGTAGTCATACAGATCATCAGCAAGTCCACTGGGTTAATTCTTCAGCTTTCTTATCCTTTTCGGTTTACTTCAAACTAAAACATTATATTGAAATCAGAGGCAACATAACCAAATCCAATAATCTCTGCGCTTTACAATACAGAAAGAAACGTCTTAAAATTGTTGTTTTTGAGTTTCGAAAACTATTTCAAAATCAATTTATGCCACCGAAGATATTACTGGGTTGAGTCGCAGACTAGGTCCCTCTCTTTAAGATGTTTTGCAGCACTGCTCAAATGGTGCAATACATACTATCAACCACAAAGTCCACGGGATAAAATAGCCCAGAAAACTGTATCGGAGTTCTACTGCACCATAGATAATCGTTCTAGAATTACACCCTCAATATGGCGGTTAAAGCCACTCTCAATATGAAGATTAAAGCCACTCGCAAAATGGTACTATGATCACTCATAAATAAAAAAGACTACAACACAAAAAACCGCTCTAAAAGACTACGGCATAAAAAACCGCTCATAGTGATATTAGGACCTCTAAAAATAGAATGGACTACGGTACAAAACCGCTCTAAAATATTGAAGGGACAATGGTACAAAACTACTCAGAAAGGGGAGAAATGACTCGGAAACATATCAAGCATAATAGAAAGTGGAGAAAAAAGAAAGTTGGAAAATGCATCCAACTTTATTGTACTTTTCACAAGAGTTTAAAACTCATTATATAGTGATGGAAGCAAAACCACATATGTTTTCTATCCAATGTGAGACTTTAGTATTTATAGAGGAATAAACTACTAAATATATGAGATTTGTCCAATGTAGGACTTCAACAAATTTAAAATTTACACACTAACAAACTCTATGTTCCAACAACAACTCTACTCGTTTAATATGGTGGAGACAAAATTGATTGTGGAGTAACTAGAAAATTTTGATAAAGTTATTTACAACTTGTAAAACATTGAGGTGAAACTTAAACGATGAAAACAAATCTTTGCTCTCACTTAACTATTTACTTAAGTACTTTTGAGAATTTCAATGATGCTCTTTTATATATGAAAAAGAGAAAACCATTACTTTGGAATTGTTATGCATGTTTCTAGTTGACCTTTCGAGTATATTAATTGGATTTTTATAAAATCTTTTAGAAGAGAAAAATCAACACACAAGAAAGGGGATGGGGGAATTGTGTTTTTAAAGATTTAAAAAAACTTTTTAAATAGAAAATACAATAGAACTTGATAAAGAAAAACTTGTACAAAGATAAAGAAAGGAAAAACAAGCTAATTTATCCTGATCCAGTCTCTTCACCTAGAATGATTTAATCTACTAGTCACCAAAAGTATCACATGTCTACTGAACACCTAGTAGTCAATCTGATTATGTTCAAATCTTCTCAATTTTCTAGCTATGTACACTCAAACTGTTGAGGGTAACAGTCACTACTAGGTTAAGTTACAAATATGCTCTCAGAATATATTTTAGTTTTCTCAACACTTAGAACTAACACAAGAATTTTCACACATGTTGCTATCTATGACGATAATAGGTTTTTCTCTCTTATGTATTGCAGTGAAGATCACTAGACTTTTTATAGAGAAACTTCAAAGTCATTAGGATTTATGACTGTTACTGTGATTGCATGAAATGAACATGTAAAATAATGACTCATATAGAAACTTCAAAGATCTTGAGTCATCATTAAAAACTTGTCCAAATTTTTTTCATGATTGATTTAGCGTATCTTGATAGAAACAACAGTAATAACGGAGGATGAGATTTTTAGAGGATGTCATGTCCTTTAGAGGATAAGTCCAATTTTGAGATGTTAACTTCTTCAAATTTTTACACTAAGATGTTTAACTTATGAAAGTTGACTTTTTATTAGAGCATTGACCTTGTCAGAGTATTGACTTGATGTAATACAAGCTACAAGACAGGTATATCATAAGTTATTAATCTTATCCAACTAGCTTCATAAGTTCCATACTCGTATTTTTCACAAGTAATATTTTCTATTTTTTGTGATAGGTTCCTGATGCTACTAGTGCTCAAAACCTTATGAATTCACTTAGTCCAAACAACAACAAAAATAATGAAAATGGTAATTAGATAGTATTAATTAATTTTGATTAAAATCATTAATATTATCTCTGTTTTATTAGTAATATTTTTATATTGAATTGTGTATTTATTCATTTGTTATATTATTGATTGTAGGTGAAGATTAAAAGTTAATTTGTTGTTGAAGATGGAATCTTGACAACTTAGTAGACTCAATTGCTTAATTTTTTTTGAGATTGTTTTGTATGACATAATATGTCTATTTTAAATATTAGTAAGACAATGTTTTCCACTACTAAATAAAAATACTCTACGTTGCACTATGGTGAACATTGTTTAACTATTGTTTTATCGTTGTAAGACTTTTATGTTAATTTTTAATATATACGAGGAACACTTTTTTATTTTATTTTGACTCTAATATATATATATATATATATATATATATTTCATTGTGTATTTATACTTGATTAATTATAGAAAATAAAATTTTAAATTATTATATAATTTTTATTGATAACAAAAAATTAATATTTATAGCAAATTTGTTACTGTTAAAACCTATACCAACAGAAATAAGTTGTCACTTAAATGTATAGCAACAGAATCAAAACCGTAGGTATAACTTTTAAAAATTATGACTAAACTATATACCAACGGTGAAATGTCCGTAGGTAAAATCAAATTTTTACAGCAACGGAAAAATTTTTGTCACTATACCCTATAGCAACGGCGAAATATCCGAAGGTATTGGGTAATTATGTACCACGAAAAAAAAACTCCGTCGATATAGGTAATTTTGGTTATCCCTACGGTTTTTATACTTTTACCTACAAATTTTTACTGTCGCTAAACGTAAATTTTCTTGTAGTGTATTGACTAGACAATCAATTAGTTTGCTATAATTATCAAAGTGAGCTTGTATTATCAAATTCATCAAATGGGCGTTGATTTGGTGGGTGAGCGGGAGTGAAATCTTGTATCGAAAGTCTTTTGCGGTGTAGTCAAGAGGTGTGTTCCATTGATAATGAAGGCGATGCAAGCATAGGTTGTGAGAACAAAATGCTAAATATATTAAAAACAAAAAATGACTTATATACTAATTGGCTTAAAATTTTAAGTTAAGATGTGGTGTCGAAAGTATTATGTGGTCTTGGTGCAAAATCTTTAAGGTGACTGAAGTAAAATTGCTGTCGAAAGTGGTGGAAGCAAACTTACATATGATTTCTAACCAATGTGGGAGTTTAACATATTAAGAGTTAATAACTACTCTAAATAGGAGAGCTTTTCAATGTGGGAATTCAAAAAAAATTCTTTGTAATATGGGACTTCAACAAATTTTTAAATTCACACAATAACATACTCTATGTTCTAACAAAAATCTTTAAGGTGACTGAAGTAAAATTGCTGCCGAAAGTTGCAGAAGTATAGTATAAGATGTTAGAATGGCTTAGATTGGAAGCGTACAGTTTTTTCCATTGATTTGGTGAGGATTTGCTTGAATTTTGTTATGAAGTCCCGCAAAAAAAAAAAATGAAAACAAATTTTTCTACTCATGATTATTATAATAAGTAAAAAAGTGACATCAAATCTTGAGTAATATAAGTAAAAATTAATTATATTTAAATTATTTAATACTAGTATTTATATTATATTTTATTTTAATAGAAACATTTAATGTAGACAGTTGAATGATTGACATTAAAAGAACAATTTAATTAATTTAAATAATATTATATATAAAATCTAAAATATTAATTACATTTAGTTAATTTTTCAATAATCATAAAAATAATTATTTTTACTTATAATATTAATTAAAAGAGAAAATATGTCTCTTTTAATTTAATTATCAACAATTTGAAGTATTTAGTAAGAGCACAATAATATGCTTTTCAAAAGATTATCGTTGTCATGGTTCATTTATGGGGTAGGAGGAAACAAATCTTTTGTAGTTATGAAATGGTGCAAAAAAAAAAA
>JBBPBP010009780.1:26289659-26310699 GCA_037974735.1 Cicer chorassanicum | reverse complement strand
CAATTTAATTTAAATTTGTTTTTTTTTAAAATATTATTAGATTCAATTTAATTTATATCTTATTTGACTTTAATCATAAGTATTTTAACACATTCAACAATTTATGATTGATTGATAGTATCGGAACGATACATTAAAATTAAACTTATTATTATTTGTTTTTTTATAGAAAACAAATTAGGGTGAATTAATGACACATTAATTCAAAATAAAAAATAGTTTAGAATTTACTGAACACTTATAAACAAATTTATAATTTTAATCTTTTTATATGATTTTACCTTACTCGAATTATTGCACCTTTCTATAATCAAGTTCAGTTCTTTTGGGAAGTTGTTATTAACTAAAACATCCGGGTCTCTAGTGGTAAAGTTTGACTAAAAATTTGAGATAGTCAACTTAAAATTATAATGTATAAATTAAATATGCATACAATATTATATAGTAAGAAATTAAGTTATAATAAACACAAAGTGGAATATCAAATAATTTAATTGTATGACTTAAAAATACCTTAAAGTAATGCTCTACACTTTTTAATTAACTTGAAATCATCAATAATAGACTCACTGATACTTGCAGCAATTTCCCTTTCAATATAAACCGACATGATATCTGCCAAAAAGTCAGCTTTCATCTTGTTTCTTAACCTAGACTTAATAATTTTGATTGCTGAAAAAGATCTTTCGGTTGTAGCAGTAGAATCTGAAAGAGTAATGATAAGGTGAAGTAGTCTGTCAATGAAGTAGAAATATTGCGTATTTTCAATTGCAACCAGATATGAGGACAATTCAAGGATAATTGATAAATTCGTCAATTTTAAACCTTGACGAGCATCAACCAAGAAATGCCGGATTTGAAATGTCAAATAAATATTTTCTTGCAAATTTAATCCTCATAATGTCTTTCATCAAATGCAATATAAATATAAAATCAAACGCCTTCAAATAATTATAAACATTATCAGCATCCACACGTGTAGAATAACTTGTTCTTTCTTTTGTAATTTTTTTAAAAACAGTACAAGTTGTCTCATACATATTTATCAAGCTACAAATAGAAGAGAAATGTAATCCCCAACAAGTATCTCCAACTTGTTTCAAAGTACTAATTTCATTTGCACCTTAACTATTTAGAATCTCATCAATTTCTAGCAAATGTGCAATTTCCTCTAATTGAACAGCTTGTAACTTATCATGACACTTAATAGAAGAAAAAACAACATTGACAACAAAATTCAGCTTCTCAAAGAATTTATGAATTGGAACAACTTATCTTGACGCAGTAACCAATGCAAGTTGCAATCAATTTAGCAAAACAATGAACATAGTATACATAAGGACAATCCTTCAAAAATAGTTCTTGTAAACCGTTCCAGTCTCCTCTCATATTACTATCCCTATCATACCCTTGACCACAGATGTTAGATACATCAAGATTATGGCGATAAAGTATATCACATACTTCTTCTTTCAGAGTTAAAGTTGTAGTGTCTTTAACATGTGACAAAATAAAAAACCGCTTTTGTATTAAACCAACTTTATCAACAAATCAAAACACAAGAGACATTTGTTCCTTTTTTGATTCATCACAAGTTTCATCTACAACGATACAAAATTTAGAATCACCAATTTCTTCACATATATGTTTTCTCATCCTACTAGAAAGAATATGCAAGAGCTCTTTTTGAATTTGATGTGAAGTATACTTGGAATCATATGGAGCATTTTCAAACACAACTTTTGCAACTTCGTCATTTTAAGATGCCAGGAGTTTTATCGATGGAAGAAAATTGTCTTGATTTCTTGACCCGCTAGTTTCAACATACCCCCTAAAAGCACAAGCTTGAAATGTTAACCAACGAACAATGTCAATTGATGTCTTGAGACGTAATCGATTCTTCAAAATTTTTTCCATGCTTTGTGCTTGAACAACATTCCTAATATTTCCATCTTGATTCAACAGGTCTAGACAACTTTTCATTGCATTGTTGTGCGGTGAGCAATGATCCATCCCTATGTGTTTGAGAAAGGCGCAATGCTTTCTATTTTTAACTTTCTTCCAACCTCTAAAACTAGTACTCGTACCAATGAAGACATCTGATTTGGCACGTCCACTCGATCTTTTGCTAAATTGATAGCACGATAAGCAATATGCAGCATCTTTAGAAGGTGAATATTCTAGCCATGAAGAAAAGATGCTAAACCAAGATTATTGAAACCATCTTAGATGAACCTTGTTTTCGGAGAAAGGATATTGTGCTAAATTTATTTGATAAGGACCACATTTTAGATAAGTTCTTCGTATTGCATCCAATTTATTTATTGGATATTGCCAAATTTGAGGACGCTTTCCAAGATCACGTTCTAAACAATTCTCAAAACCATCTTCGAAAACTCTAGGAATCATGGAAATATGATTCTCATTTTCTTCAATTCTAGGATTCTAAAAGATAGTTTCATATGCAGAAGTTATAATTTATTCTTATATTTCACTCTCACAAATTTTCCTTTTGAAAGAAGAATCAATTCTTTTACTCTTCTTCATTCTCACCAACTTCTCTAATACAAATAAAAAATTTAAATAAATCAACAATCATAAATCAACATAATATGCACAAAAAATTTAATAAGCAAAAGTTATCAAACTTAAAGAGATAGAGTCAAAATTAGTAAGTCACTCATCACTTTATCTTTGTAATTTTGTAAACTCATCTAAATTCCAAACTCACTCAAATAGTGCAATTCACATAATCACATTTACATTCACTCTCTCACAAAGTCATAGTCATATACACAAATCATAGATTCATAATAATGCAAAAACATAATCAGATCCAAACTCAAGTTATTATCAATTGTAACACGTTATCAAACTCAAAGGGAGTATCAAAATCATGAGATTGAGACATACAATTAAATCAAACTAAGTGAATCAATGAGTGACTCACATCAGTGGGCAATGGTCACTGGGGCATTGGGAGATCCCGTTGCGCGTAAGGGCTGGCCGAGGAGGGAGACAGAGTGAGGACTAAGGAGCAGAGACGACGACGCGCATAAGAAAACTGGAATGGAGTTACGACTTACGGAGGACGAAAAAGCGACCAAGAATGGCGTGCAAGAGACGATGGCGTGAGAGAGATGACGACGTGAGAAAGTTGAGATTTGGAAATTTGAAAGGGAAAGGCATTGGCGGAAACGGTCAAGAGAGTGAGAGAGATTTGAAAATTGAGAAGACACGTATTTTAGAATGTTAAATATGTTTTGTTATTTTCTAATTTATATAAGAATATTTTGGTCATTTTATCTTCTGTTTTTTAAGGTAGCCGCGACCCCTATCTCTCTACTCCCTAACCTTGTCTAGGGACTTTATGCTTGGTTGATTCACTCTTCTATCACATCATTATTTTTGACTTATTTATCTACGGCATCATATATTTGTTTGCACTCTATCATATGTGTCTAGGGCCAGTTCAATCCATTATGAGGCCTAAAGCAAAATTATCAGACGGGGCCTTTTCAAAGTTAATAAATCAATTATTAATATTTTTATTTAAAATTGATCTTTCGTACTTTTTTTTTATGCAAAATCATTTATCAAATTATTGTAATCGATTTCGTTTAACAATTCTTTTTCAGATGAAAAAGAAACGAATAAATTAAAAACACATACCTTAATATATTTTGGCCACTGATAAGAGCTACTCACACAATGAAAATTCAAAATAAAAAATAAAATCAAAACAAGGAATAAGGAAGTAGGGTCAAAGGTGAAAAAAAAAAAAATTCGTGTTGACAGGAAAGTTTCATACCAAGGATTCTAAGAGACATTTTTAGTAAAAAACAATGCATTTAATATAAGATGACTTTTAGTGAAAATGAATGCATTTAATATTAAAAGGTTATAGTATCTTCATTTTCATAAATAGTTGCATCGATTTTAATTGGCTAATTAAAAATTTTTTGGATGTCTTTTTTGTTTCTGCCATGTTAAAGAGTTTTGATAATATATTATTAGACTTCTATACCGTATAAAAATTAAAGTAAAAAAATTATTTTTTAACAAGGTCTAAAAATTATGTTTTGATAATCGATGAATAAAAAGAAACAATTGTTCAATACTACTATTCAATATGATGATAATCACATCATATCATACAAAATAAAAAAAATGCAGTTATTTATTAAGAAAAAATAGAAAACATCAAGAATCTAAAATGCAGTTATTTTGTCTCTAAACACATTAACCATATTTCTCTTGTCTCCTTTTATACTCAACATGAGTCGCATCCTTCTCTCATTTCCTCTCAGCTCTATAAAGGATTTTTGTGTGGATAAATATAAAATGAAAGTCGCAAAAATAAAATTGTAATGTGGCATATATTTTGAGAAAACTTGTATATAAATTTGATTGAATATATGAAAGTTGATAAATTTTATAAGAAAAAAATATTTATGATTTTACTTCACTATTTTTTAGAACAATAAGGTTTTTCAAATATATTTGAAATTGTTGAATGTTTCAATAGGGTTTATTTAATTTATAAGGAAAAGTTTTATGAAGTAACAACCTTGTTCAAAACAAAAGATCTTGTCATTAATAATAGATATTATCATTAATGAAAAAAATCAAATTAGAAAATCTACATCTGTTGAACCTATTTGGGTACATATCTATTGAACTTTTAATTGCTTATATTTTATCATGAGTTATATTTATGATATTGAAGATAATTATTTTAACTTATTTAAAATATATGAGATATGCGTCTTGTAAATATTACTCAATTGGTAGTTGCAATTAAATTAGTATGTAAGGGTTCGAATTCAAAAAACTTATTTCCTCCACACTTAAGTATAAAGTATGAGAGTATAACCATTAGGCTTGACAATAAAAAAAATGATATGTGCTAACAATAGTGATTATAAAATAAATTCAAAAACAATTGATAAAATCTATCTCAAATATTTGCACAAATACAAACACACAAAAAAAAAACATCACACTAATATTAAATTAAACAAAATCAAAATGCAGAGACATCACATAATGGATATCACATCCCAACTATAGTTTATTGACATCGCTTAATCACCATCTATTATTTGCATTACACAATATAAGGGACCCAACAACATCTACTAGTGGTATTATAAACTACAAATATGGATTAAACATTGAAGAGAAAACATGAAAAACATTTAAATAAATAAATTTAAATAAATTAAATGATTATACGTGGTATAAAAACATAAGTTAAAACAAAAATTAAATTAAATTATACTTTAAATTAATTAATTTATATTGTAAAAATATTTTAAAATAACTTTTAAAAATATGGGAAAGAGGAAAAAAAATTATATTTAAAAATATGAGACATAAACCTAACCATTGAAGCATAAAGCGATGTATGTCTTTGAAGAGTGCGGGCTAGTAGAAGTCTGCATTCAAATGGAAGACTCCAATCAGGTGGCTGCATAAGCGGGGCATATATCAATGCTTCTTTTACCCAGCAAAATTACTTAAGACAAAATTCATCAAAGGCAAAAGTTGCATCCTTAAGAATTGAAGTTTCGATGACACATGAAAGGGGTGTTTGAATTGTGTTACGGTTTGTTAAAATTGTTTATGGATTTTAATCGACTTGGTGATCAAAGAAATTTAGAAAATAAAAGCACAGCGAATAAGAAAAACACACAAGGAAATTTTATATTGGTTTACCACCAACCTGGCTGGTTACGTCGAGTACTTTCACCTAACATGGGGTTCGGATGCAAAACATTCCAACTTTTTTGTACCATGTTTTGAATGTTGACTTAGGCGCTGTTGGGCCTTAATTCTTTAATAATATGAGATAATTCATAAGACAAAAAAAATGAGTCAGAGCCGAATAACGCTTAGTGTAGATTAAAGTTTATAATAATTTAATTAAGTCTCATTTTGAAGGTTGTTTATAAGTTGTAAATATTTTAGTATTTCGATAGTTTAAAAAAGAATTTCTATTTATTTGTAAACACTTATAAAATTTAAATTGAAAATGTCAGTTGCATCTATCTGATATACAAAAGTATTTCTCAAGATTTATAGTTAAACTTTAGGCGTTACATTAAACATAAATTGAGTAGAGTTTTATAATTTAAATTTAATTGCAGCTTTCGTCCTCTTCTTTTAACAATGGGTGAAATTTCGCCCCTATTTTAAAATTCACCAAGTTGTGTCCCTTTTTATGATTTTTTAACTTAAAAATTACGATATAGGATATTTTAAATGACGTTGCTTATAAATAGATCTTTTTGAATGACTAATAATAACCAAGAAATAGCAATAAAATCATCTAGACACATCAGTTTGAAATTACGAAATTATTCATTAGGTAATTTAATTAATAACGTATAAATAAATAATGCATCTAGATGGTTCTACATCATAAAATCATATGTCATGTCATTTTACTTATACCACATATTCGTTTATAGTTAAAAATTCTTATGCAAAGACCAAAGTTGTCATATCTTAAATTATATGTATCAATTTCATAAATTGATAAAAATAAATGATCAAAATTCCAATTAACTCTATAATATCACGAATGGACAGAAACCAATCAAGAAAATCAAGAAAAAGAAAGAAATGTTTCAATAGTACTATATTCATTATAAAGATAATCACATACATCTTATATTCACCATAAAAAAGAGACTAATATTGAAGAACAAATTCACAGAGAATACAAAGAGACTATTCATCTCTTATTACATATCGCCTTCAACATTTAAAAAAAAAAAAAATTCCCCAATTACATTCAAAACTCTATTAGTCTAATTTTTGTTTTTCGCACCTATTTGTCTTGTTGATGATGGTAGAATTAGTGAGAGTCATAGAAGCAATATTAGGGCATGAGGATATGTGACACCCTAAACATTGAAATAACATATATAATAATTTAAATTAAATTTTTTTGATCAAAATTCGCAGCGGATAAAGAAAGCATGTTACCAAGTAAATAAAATTTTGATAACTATATTAGGATATGACGTTTCTCTAAATACGTGTGTAACAATTCAACTTTATTACTCAATTAAAACAATGCAATTTCAATGAACTTGACTTAACTATAATTTCTTAATTTAATTTCAAAAACTAACTAGTACTTATAAGATTTTTATACAAAAAGTCGTTTCGAATAAAAACAAAAGTAAAACACAATTTACAGCTTTTATTCCCGGTATCACCTATCAGGGCGGAGTTTCTCCCAAACTTGAACTTCAAGACTCGTTAACCTGTCATAAATGCAGTTTCATAAACGCATGACAAAGACAATCAAACAAAAACAATAAAGGAGGTGAATTTCGAAATCATGTTGATAATATAATATAAGTAAGAAGAATACATAATTAATGATAAATAAACCGTATCATTACACAAACATCCTGCAAGGAAAAATATCACATTATAAAATCAAAATGAAAATCAATACATTTAACTTTAACATCAAATCGTCTAAGAGAAATTATTGTCGCACACGATACATATCAATCACAACAAAACAACCACACAAAAATGCAATGTTATGCATGAACTTAGACTCTACTTCACAACGTGATACCATTCTAACTCTGAAGTAATTGGTTAGGAGGCTTGATACTATGTCACCACTCGTGTGGACGAACAATTCAAATTGGTCATGTCCTCATAGATCCCCTCAACTCAACCCGAGTCGAGGTAAAAGTGTGTTGTATGGTAGCTCCCGACATTTTGAAGTGCTACCTCCAAGTCACCTAGGAATTCTCCACCCGAATACCTCCAAGGTCTAACAATCTTGCCTTAAGGCTTAACAATAGATTGCTACGATCAGACTCATTCAGTTGTACTTCCTTGAAATCACTAGGCTTGTCAGCCCCTACCTATATGATGACAAAATGATTTTCACTTCAAAAATTATCGAACATCTATTTCCTCCCCTCACTGGCCAAGACAACTTCATTAAGAGCATTATATTTACCACACAATAATATCAAATACCACACATTTAATGAGGTTAAATCAATCAACACCTTTTAAATATTTCTATTCCACATTTTAATCTCCAAATTTCTATTTTTGCAAATTAATTAATTTATAACTCAAAGACATACTGCCGTACGTAGAGAACTCCAGATGAATCGTTGGAAAATACGGATTTCTCGTTTATTTCACAATATATTATACTAATGAATTCTAACATTATATAACTCCTTACCTTATTTAGATGCTTTCTTAAACACATAAATCAATGGAAGTTTTCAACAGCAGCCGTAGATAGACGATGTACAACGAACAAATTCGAATAAATGACGAGTTCACAAAATCAACGAGACACGATTGATATACTATGCGGAGCATAAAAATCAATGTTAAATAATTAATAATAATTTTAGGAGCAAAAATGCTTTTAAAAGACTAGAAAAAACTGTAGAAAAGGTCTCACCGACTCATCGAAATGGTCAAACGTCAACTTTACCGAAAAAACCAAATGAGTAGTGCTTCTTGAAGGTTTCGACAAGAGGAATCCAAAAATGAAACCAGTTTTTTGAGATGACAAACGTGGTGGGAGTGAGGTTGAGATCGATTCAAATGGCAAATAATTAGTGGGAGTGAATTTGAGAGAAAAAAGGTTTGCTTGCGTGTTAATCTGTTTTTCGTTTTTTTTAATTGCAGATAGCATATATGTACAAATTAATATGCAGAAGTAGAAAATAGGGGTGTAAACAGTCGTCTGGTCTAAAATTTATTTTCTAGTACTTTTTAAAGTTTTTAATAAATAAATAATTTATTTTACTCATCCACACTAGAAACTTTTTCACCAAAATACTCATTTAAACATAATATTATTTTTTCTTAACATAGATAAATCTAATTTTAACCAAAATTCTCATATTCATAATAATAACTATAATTATTACTATAGCATTTTCCAAAATAATAACATAAAAATACATCATCTTTATAGAATAATTAAAATGATAAAATAAATAAATATACCATCCCATAACAAAAGCTAGCCAAACTTCATCCTAATTTACAATTTTTTCAAATTTGATCAAATCATAATTTATTTTATAAATAAAAATATATATAATTCCTTCAACAATCTTATCAAATCAAATCTAAAATAATTCTAATTAAATTTTGAATTAAAATTATAGTAATAAAAATAACAATGATAATTAATATATCTATACCTAAAGGAAACAAAGTTTTCGAGTAATTCTTTTCTTCTAATTTTTTCCTTTATTTAAAATTTTTATTTACAACGTTATCCTTCTCTACCTAGTTAATTATACCATATTTTCAATTTTAAATAAAAATTAATCGAATCCTAATTTATATTTTAAATAAAAAATAATTCTTAAATTCAATCTTAACAAATCAAATCTAAAACAATTTTGAATTGAAGAAATACTATTAAAAATAAATATAACAATATTAAGTAATAGAATTTTGACCATAACTTCAAGCATAATTTTAACCATAATGAAGGTAAATTATAACCTCCATTCGAAAAAAGTGGATCAAAGGACACCTTTGCATACTAGTAATTAAGATGCAATTTGCAAAGTATAGCAATGTTTTGTTTTAAAAAAAAAAGCCTAGTAATCTTTAAAAAAAAGTTTTAACATACATCTAATAATACATCTTTCCAAAGAGGTTGTTCAATAATGTCGTTAAACATTGAATCCGTCTTGTCCTCTTCAACGAGCTTAAATTCATACTTAATAATTAAAAAGCAACCATCAATGATAGAATAGTAGTAATAAGAAGAAATATATTCATAAAGAAATTGCAAGATTTATATTCATAAAGAAATTGCAAGATTTACAAATAGAGAATGAATTACATCAAAATTTACATAGAGTTATGTAGTTATCATAAACAAGTAACTAGTTGTGTAGAATAACTAACTAGCTTGTAACACTAACTTATCAAATACACATAATAGATTTTTGTTGGCGATCGAATAATCTCTTTTAAATTCACTTTGCTTGCATGTTCTTGTGGGGACTTGTTTTTTTGTGACAACTCTTGCACCTCTTTTTCTTCTTATTCTTCATGTTCTCAAAATCATTAAGAAAAACGTAAGCCGCCTCATCAAAAATATCATCAACAAAGATTTCATGATCTAATTTGGTAATGTTTTCTTTGAGATAATAATCTTTGTAACATTTTGAACAAAGATTCTTGTGTGATGGAGAACCATAGAAACCACATCCGTTGATACAAAGTGATGGATCCATGCTTAGAGAAAGAGAAAGGTTTTATGGAAGGTTTAAGAAGAAAAGTTGCAAACTTGAAATTGTTGAATGATGATAGAAGAATTAAGTTGTGTTAATTTATAGGTGATATTGGCAAGATATGCTTATCACTTATAACAAACCACGATTAACTAGGAATCGTATCTTTTATTTTTTTTAGAAAATCACGGAAATTGTTTTTACAAGATAAATATCTAGGAATAATCAATTTTATATTAAATAATATCTTTATCATTATTTTTCGGTATAAATTAAATAAAAATTATATCTTTTATCCATTAGGTATTTTGATTAAATAAAAATCCTCCTCTCCCGATTTGATTTTTTATTTATCAATTTATAGTCTAAAAGAATAAATTTTGTGTCCGTGACACAAATTAATTATAATTATTTTTATTGTATTGTATAAATTAT
The DNA here is from genome assembly GCA_037974735.1 of Cicer chorassanicum. Taxonomy (NCBI): domain Eukaryota; kingdom Viridiplantae; phylum Streptophyta; class Magnoliopsida; order Fabales; family Fabaceae; genus Cicer; species Cicer chorassanicum. The sequence goes on along the minus strand of JBBPBP010009780.1, from coordinate 26,299,993 downwards.
AAAATTGTGTAGAGATGAACAAGGAGGTTGCCTACCTCCACAATCTATTTATTTTTGTTCTTTTTTTATTATATTTTTATTTTATTACTTTTAGACCAATTGTAAATTCAATATTTATGTAATATACACTTAAATTTAAGTCTGATTTATGAAATGATGACTTTTTTAAAATTTATAATAGTAAATGTAAATATTAAAATTAAACATGTTATTACTTATTTTTAAAATATTTTTTAATTGACTGTATAATTTGAAATTGAACGGTAGACAAAAGATAAAAACTTGATATTATGACTAATTCAATTAGCATTAAACTCTTTCCGACGAATAAGTGTATTGTTGTCCGATTTCCGGAATGACAGAAGAAAAACTAACAAAATTTCATCACAATTTCAAATTTAATTTAATTTTGATCTAATCTTAATTTAAATTTTAAATTAAAACAAAACTAATCCTTTAATCAATCTTAACAAAAAAAATTCTAAAATAGTCCTAATTAAATTTTGAATTAAAATTAACAATGTTAAAATAAATATTAGTCTTTGAAACTATGTTTTAAGTTCGGAAGTTGATTATGCGTAAAGAAGGCATTCTACCACACACATCTGTTAGCTATAATTATTTGTGCAAAGTTAATGTTAACTTATATAAATTTATTTCTCTTTTTTCAAAATACAAATATAATATTTTTTACGAAAAGAATTTAGAGATAGAAGTTTATTTAAAATATAGAGAGAAAAATATATATATTTTTTATTATTATGTTTGACAAGAGTGTGATCTTACTCTTACATATCTCTCGGTGCGATAGAGAAATCAAATCTACGTAGTTTTTAGGTAGAAAATTTGGATGTGTTGGTTGTTTTTAAATCAATGAGTTTTGTTGTGATAAAATGGTTTGAAAAAAAATGTTGGTATGATGAAGGAAGAAAAAAAAGATATTGAGTACAAAAGTGCTTACGACGAGTGAGTCTGTTATTCATTTTGATTTGGTTAAGAAAGTTTAATATTTGTTACAACTCAAACGTCTTAAATTATCACTAACAAGATGTCGTACCTCAGTTGGTCCTATTTTAATAAAAGATAGTTATGTTGTAGAGCTTAATATCACAAATTTGTATCAACTCATACGTTTTAAATTAGAATCGAGAAAATATTGCATCTCTGTTAATCTTTTTTTTTTTTCAAGATTATTATTATTTTAGAGTTTAAAATCACCAAATTGTCACAACTCAAACGTCTTAAATTTAAGATTGACAAAATGTAACATCTTAACTAATCTTTTTACCCATATTGATTAGGGGTGTACATGGGTGCGGGTTGACCCGCTAACCCGATCACCCAACCCAACCCGATTTTTACCCGTACACGATCACTTTTGGGTCTAACCCAACCCAACCCGTTGAAATCCGTTTATATTTGGTTCGGGTAATGGGTTTAACAATTTGAACTCGTCGACCCGACCCGGCCACTAGTTATATTTTTTTTTAAATTTTGTTTGGTAGTCCAGCAGTCCAATAGGATTTCATTACTCTTCTTCTTTAGATTTTCAGTTGCTCTCATCCACTTTCTGCGTCCACCTTCTTCGACACTTTTTGAAGTCGCGCCGCCTTCCACCTTCTTCTTTTCTTCCGCAAGTGCTCATAACTGATTTTTATATGAATTAGTTATAATAAGACATTATTAATAACTGGTTTTTATATGAATGCTGATGCAAGGTGTTTATGTGTCTGGCCTAAATACTTATTTTTTCTCGCAATTTAGCATTTAATTTGTTTTGGCCTTGTAATCTCGTATATGCCTAGTCATAAAATTCGTATCTAATTTTTGAATTGTCTCTTTCAAAAGAGCAATTAAATTTTTGAGTTAAATACTATTTATTTAAATGTTATATTTTGTTATAGTTTTACATAATAAAAGTATGAACATAAAGCTTACGCTTACAATGAATTTAGTTTAAATATTTTACATTTGTTAAATACAAATTTTTTTAGTTAAATACTATTCATTTGAGTTAAATACTATTTATGAGTAAAAATGTTACTTATACAAAAGCTTATGATGAATTTAGTTTAAATTTTTTACATTTAAATCTATTAAACACTTTTTTTTAGTATTTTATTAGAAAATAGTAAGTACTCTAACTATAAATAAATGAAGCACTACTATTAAAAAATTATGGTAGTTTAGTAAACTAAAATGGTTGGTGGGTTATGAGTAATGATGAATGTAGTGGACCAAGTAGTAATGGTAGTTGTTTTCTCCTTACTTTTATTATTAATTTTTTTTTTTTTTTTTTGCAGATTCTCAATTGTTTCCTTCCATACTTTGAGGAACTTGTTAAGTGCTTGTACTTGAAGTTGACATTGCTTAGAATTGATAAATTTTTATATTTTTTTGATTTACTGTTGTTGAATTTATTTATGTATTTGAAGATTGTTGGATTTATTTTTATGTGTGAGAGGTTGATCACTTTTTTAAAGAATTGAATGATGTGATTGAAATTTTATAATTTTTGAGACATTTAAGTATTAAATATATTTTCATTCAATATATTTTCCCGTAAAATAAAAAACAAATTATTATTTATGTATAACCCGCCAACCCAACCCAACCCGTTTTTGATCGAGTCGGTTCGGTTCGAGTTAAATAAAAAAATACGGGTTTAGAACTTAATTCAACCCAAAGATAATCAATCGGGTCGGACATTGAGTTTTGTCAAAACCGGCCCAACCCAACCCACGTTCACTCCTAATATTGATTTTGAAAGAAATGGATTTTTATTTTATTAAAGATAATGATTATAAATGTAAGAATGAATTTATACGCATATATAATTTCATTAGTGAATGATTTTGGTTAAATTTAGCTCAATACTTAATAAGAAAATATAATAACAATTATTATAACACAAAAATTAAAACTAAATCAAAAGCCTTGATTGAGTGTGTAAGATCAGATGTGCACCTAAGAAAGGGGGGTGAATTAGGTGTTTAAGAGTATTTCTTGTTTTCAGCGAGTTAGCAATTGATTTTTGCGCTTATGGATGGTAAAAGATAAAGTAAATGGCAGTAATGTAAAGAACACAGCAGAATTATCCTGGTTCCCCTTATACCCAAGGGTACATCCAGTCCTCTTGCACACCACAAGAGATTTCTCCACTATTGTTAGAATATGTACAAGTCCCACCCTAGGATCTGTGCTACAAACTTCTAACAAAACCTCTAAGATAGCACCCCACTATCTTAGATAATGTACAAGATAGCACCCCACTATCTTAGATAAAACTGCTTAAAGAAAGTACTACTTTCTTTTTACAAATAATGTGATTTGATAAGGATGTAGGAATATGAAAGAGAGATATAATGATAACAATCCAATATTGCTTCAAGTACTTTGAGAACCTTTGTCAAGGATATGAAAATGAAATGCAAGTACTTGAAATATGAAAAGTGACTTTGAGAAAAATAGAAAAGTTGTTCAAAGTCGTTCAAGGTTTGGCCATTGGATTGTCCACTTTGAATCTGAAGTTATGACATATTTATAGTCCATAAACATCTCTTCAGATTCGTGGCCTTTGACCCAAGAGGTTTGAGAAAGAATTGTAATGTTTTAAATTGAATTCAAAGCTGAAAAATTGCATTGCTTCCAGTTGTATTCGACTACAAGATTTCTGTATTCGAATACAGCTTGCTGCAACGTTAAAAATTATTCAAACATTTCACTGTGTAGTCGAATACAGATGAGATGGCCAACTCTCTGACTTAGCCATGTTTTTGTCTTGTATTCGACTACAAGATTTCTGTATTCGAATACGACTTGCTGCAACGTTAAAAAATCATTCAAAATTTTCACTGTGTAGTCGAATACAGATGAGATGGCCAACTCTCTGACTTAGCCATTGCATCTGTATTCGAATACACTTAGGTTGTATTCGAATACATCTTTGTATTTAGTCAAAAATATTAATCGAGCACTTTGTAAATATAATTTTTGACTTTTGAAAATGCTTTTTATGCATATGTAAAGATGAAAGGTTCTCATGTACTTGATCTTGTGATTGTATCATTTACCTTTATATTTAAACATTTAATATGTTTGAAGTCTAAAGTTAATCAATGAGATATGTTGGACTTCTTCTTTTTGAGCTTGTTGTCTTGATCATCATCGTCATCGTTGGTCTTTTGTCTTCATCAAAAACATGTATTTTACACCTTAATTGGATTAGAATAAGCCTAATGAGGACAAAATGAGCTAAATGTTCAACCAATGACACAAACGCACTTATTGGATGCACAAGATTGGTTAAAAACCCTAATTGGATTAGAATAAGCCTAAGGATGACGACAATGACCAAAATGTTCAACCGATGAAACAAACGCACATATTGAATGCACAAGATTGGTTAAAAACCCTAATTGGATTAGAATAAGCCTAAGGATGACGAAAATGACCAAAATGTTCAACCAATAATACAAACGCACTTATTGAATGCACAAGATTGGTTAAAAACCCTAATTGGATTAGAATAAGTCTAGGGAGGACGAAATTGACCTAAATGTTAATCGAATGACACATACGCACTTATTGGATGCACAAGATTAGTTAAAAACCCTAATTGGATTAGAATTAGCCTAGGGTGAACGAAAAGGACCTAAATGTTCAACCAATGACACAAACGCATTTATTGGATGCACAAGATTGGTTAAAAACCTTAATTGAATTAGAATAAGCGTAGGGAGAACGAAAATGACCTAAATGTTAAACCAATGACACAAACGCACTTATTGGATGCATAAGATTTGTTAAAAATCCTAATTGGATTAGAATAAGCCTAAGGAGGAGGAAAATGACCTAAATGTTAAACTAATGACACAAACGCAATTATTGGATGCACAAGATTGGTTAAAAACCCTAATTGGAATAGAATAAGCCTAAGGAGGACGAAAATGACCTAAATGTTTAACCAATGACACAAACGCACTTATTGGATGCACAAGATTGGTTAAAAACCTTAATTGGATTAGAATAAGCCTAAGGAGGACGAAAATGAGCTAAATGTTCAACCAATGACACAAACGCACTTATTGGATGCACAAGATTGGTTAAAAACCCTAATTGGATTAGAATAAGCCTAAGGATGACGAAAACAACCAAAATGTTCAACCGATAATACAAACGCACTTATTGAATGCACATGATTGGTTAAAAACCCTAATTGGATTAGAATAAGTCTAGGGAGGACGAAATTGACCTAAATGTTCAACCAATGACACAAACACATTTATTGGATGCACAAGATTGGTTAAGAACCTTAATTGAATTAGAATAAGCGTAGGGAGAACGAAAATGACCTAAATGTTAAACCATTGACACAAACGCACTTATTAGATGCACAAGATTTGTTAAAAACCTTAATTGAATTAGAATAAGCATAGGGAGAACGAAAATGACCTAAATGTTAAACCAATGACACAAACACACTCATTTGGAAGCACAAGATTGGTTAAAAACCATAATTGGATTAGAATTACCATAGGGAGGACGAAAATGACCTAAATGTTAAACCAACGACACAAACGCACTTATTGGATGCACAAGATTGGTTAAAAACCTTATGTTAGAACAGATGTGCACCTAAGAAAGGGGGGTGAATTAGGTGTTTAAGAGTATTTCTTGTTTTCAGCGAGTTAGCAATTGATTTTTGCGCTTATGGATGGTAAAAGATAAAGTAAATGGCAGTAATGTAAAGAACACAGCAGAATTATCCTGGTTCCCCTTATACCCAAGGGTACATCCAGTCCTCTTGCACACCACAAGAGATTTCTCCACTATTGTTAGAATATGTACAAGTCCCACCCTAGGATCTGTGCTACAAACTTCTAACAAAACCTCTAAGATAGCACCCCACTATCTTAGATAAATCTACTTAAAGAAAGTACTACTTTCTTTTTACAAATAATGTGATTTGATAAGGATGTAGGAATATGAAAGAGAGATATAATGATAACAATCCAATATTGTTTCAAGTACTTTGAGAACCTTTGTCAAGGATATGAAAATGAAATGCAAGTACTTGAATTATGAAAAATGACTTTGAGAAAAATAGAAAAGTTGTTCAAAGTCGTTCAAGGTTTGGCCATTGGATTGTTTTCTTTGAATCTGAAGTTATGACATATTTATAGTCCATAAACATCTCTTCAGATTCGTGTCCTTTGATCCAAGAGGTTTGAGAAAGAATTGTAATGTTTTAAATTGAATTCAAAGCTGAAAAATTGCATTGCTTCCAGTTGTATTCGACTACAAGATTTCTGTATTCGAATACAGCTTGCTGCAATGTTAAAAATTATTCAAACATTTCACTGTGTAGTCGAATACAGATGAGATGGCCAACTCTCTGACTTAGCCATGTATTTGTCTTGTATTCGACTACAAGATTTCTGTATTCGAATAGGACTTGCTGCAACGTTAAAAAATCATTCAAAATTTTCACTGTGTAGTCGAATACAGATGAGATGGCCAACTCTCTGACTTAGCCATTGCATCTGTATTCGAATACACTTAGGTTGTATTCGAATACACCTTTGTATTTTGTCAAAAATATTAATCGAGCACTTTGTAAATATAATTTTGACTTTTGAAAATGCTTTTTATGCATATGTAAAGATGAAAGGTTCTCATGTACTTGATCTTGTGATTGTATCATTTACCTTTATATTTAAACATTTAATATGTTTGAAGTCTAAAGTTAATCAATGAGATATGTTGGACTTCTTCTTTTTGAGCTTGTTGTCTTGATCATCATCGTCATCGTTGGTCTTTTGTCTTCATCAAAAACATGTATTTTACAGAGTGAAACCAAGTTTTTTAATAGAACAAAAATATGACGAAAAAATAAATATGTTAAATGAAACATAAGTTAACTACTATCGGACTCAAAACCTAAACAAAACCAAAATCTAAACTACAGATAGACTCAGAAACAAAAAAACCCGCGCGTTCTGCTTCTAAGGGGGTGGTCGACGCTATTCGGGGAAGTCGCGACATGAATGTGATCTGGAGGCCGTGTCGGCAACAATAGAGAGGGAGGGGGCGGTGTCGACTATTGAGGTGGTTTTTTTTGTTTCTTTTTGTTTTTGGTATATTTTTTTTATCAAAAAAAATAGGGTTTTTTTGTTATTATTATTTATCTCCACACACAAATTGAATATTTGCTATACTCTTTTGATTTGCTCTGATTGGTATTTGCTCTTATTTTAAATTAGTGTATTATTCTACAACTCATTTCATGTTTTAGATCACTTACTAAAAAAAACTCTTACTAGTCTAAAAATGAAAAAAAAAAAAAAACATTCGTTGTTTGATTTTTTGCTATCAAATTATAGACTAAAATGATGATTCTTTGTCTGCATGAGATAAAATTGAGTTCTGAATTATTGCTTGTTTTTTGTAGAAAAATTAGATTTGCTAAATTAAATCTAGAAAAGAGAGCATGCACTTTATAATTATTTGTATACATGAGAAAAGTTGTAGTTGTGTTAGGAAAAAAAGGAGAAAAACAAAGAGGTTAAAAATATGGACGAAGAGAAAATGTACTTTTTAATTGTGTGAATACGGGAAAATTGTAGCTGTATTAGGTAAAAAATGTGAAAAACAAGGAGACTGAAAAGATGATATGGAACACTACTGCTTGCTGAGTTGAGCCCAATTGATCCAAAAAACACTCGCTTTTCAACAAGCTACAAGTCATGGCTTATATAGCCCTTCCCTCCAATTAGTTATAACACTAACTAACTGTAGCTAACAAACCATAACTAGAGGCAATCAAAGACAAACACAAACCAGAGTCGACCAAGAACCGTATGCGATCAGGAGTTAGAGGCAACCGGAATAAGAGATAACTAGGAACTAGAGGTAACCAAGAACCATAGGTAACTAGGAACCAAAGACAAACTAGACAAAAACTATCACATTCGATTAATACACACTTTGGACTTTTATTAACAATTACGCACAACTGTGATCCACTATGAGTAAATATAGGTCCAACTATTGGGTTAGATTTATTGATTTCGATCTATTATTTTCTTTCTTGTTTTAACCTTTTTGAGGAAAACAATAATCATGAAAAACATTAAAATCAAACCTATAACTTATTTTTAGAATTTTTTAATTGACAAACAAAATTGGAGTACTACACTTCTCAACCATTACAAAGATAAAAACTTGATATTTTCAATAATTCAATTAGCATTCTGATTCCTCATAAAAAAATCTAATGAAAAATTGTATTTAAACCCGGTTTCCGCGATGACAAGACAAAATCAGAACAAATCTAATTTGAAGTTTATTGATCTTATCAAAATTTAAATTTTAAATCAGAACAAATCTAATTCTTTAATAAATCTTCAAAATCAAATCTAAAATAATCCTAATTAAATTTCGAATTAAAAATATTGTAATAAAAATAACAATAATAATTAATATATCTATACCTTAATGATACGAAGATTTTGTGTGATTTTTTTCTTTATTTAAAATTTTTATTTACAACTTTATCTTGCGGTTAATTGTACCATATTCTCAAATATCAATCGAATCTTAATTTATATTTTAAATAAAAAATAATTCTTAAATCAATCTTAACAAATCAAATCTAATTAATTAATCTTAAATAAATTTTGAATTGAAAATATCCTATTAAATATAAATATAACAATATTAAGTAATATAATTTTGGCCATAACTTCAACCATATTTTAACCATAATGAAGGTAAATTATAACCTTCATTCGAGAAAAGTGGATCTTTTGCATACTAGTAAACACGATGCAATTTGTAAAGTTTAGTAATCTTTTATTTTAGAAAAAAAGTCTAGTAATCTTAAAAAAAAATAAAAAAAAAAATTAACATACATCTAATAATAAATCTTTCCAAAGAGATTGTTGTATAATCTCGTTAAGCATTGATTCCGTCTGGTCCTCCACAACGAACTTATATTAGTAAAAAGCAACCATCGATGAGTCAGTAAGAGATGATAAAAATTGATTTTTAAAATAGATTTTGAAAACTAAAAACCAAAATTCATTCAAACTAGCCCTTAACTCAGTTTTAAAATTGATTAATAAAATAGAATTTAAAACTAAACACCAAAACTCACTCGTTAAAATTTTCCAAACGCACACTATTTTCCTTCAACTTAACCATAATTCAATTAATTAATCATCTCAAGATCAATGCTGATTGTCGCCATGCAGAAAGATTTTACATCCTCTTAATTTAAAGTTTATATTATATAAATTATATTGGTAAAATTTTATACAAATTTAAAATTATTTTTTATATGTTATTGAAATACATTAAAATTAATATTTTATATATTTTTATTGAACACCGTTAATGTTTATGTATTTTAATAATATATTAAATAATTTATATTTATGTAAAATTTTACGTTCATAATCTAGATAGATCATAATTATAAATTTTAATGCTACAAAAAAAAACATTTGAAAGATAAAAGAGATTTTAATAGAGAGAATCCATAATAAAAAAAGATACTAAAAAGCCTCACATATAAGGCAATTGTCAATTAACAACACAAATAATTATTTTACCAAATCCGCATATAGATTTCAACATGATATATCAATATTGTATAAAAATAAATATTACATCATACGTTATAGCCATATCATAATTAGATATGAAACAAATAAAATAATTAGATATTCTTCACACAAAAAAATAATTAGATAAAGAAAACAAATAATAAAAACAAAGAAAAGGAAAATATTATTCCTTCTTTCCTTAGCTGAGAAGAGGAGGAACTTGGAGAAGTATATGCCCCAATGTCACCACTAATTTGATACTTAGGTTGTTTATTAGGAGTGAACAAACCAAAATGTCGTTCTGTTTCAGCAGGCCCTTTTTGATTTTCATCAAATATAGCAAACAAATAAGTTTCCAATTCTTGATTAGGCCTTTTAGGAGTCCCATTAGACACATGCTTAATCAAATTACCATAGTAAGCTTGTGCATTTTCAACTGTTGCAGCAACACCACCATCAGAAGGCCATCCACTTTCTGATACAACAACTTCCAAATTAGCACCACCAACTTTCTCAAGAGCTGAATAAAGAGCTCCTAATGTTGCATCAAATAAATTTGTGTATTTATATTCCCCATCATTCACTTGAACTGTTGGTGAATTAAATAATGCAAATGAAAGTTCAATGTGTTTTGGGTTACTTATGTAGCTAAAGTAAGTGTATACATTAGCAAGAAGTGGTGCATCACTCTGCAAAAGAAATTGAACTATTGAAGATATATAT
>JBBPBP010009780.1:26255387-26265434 GCA_037974735.1 Cicer chorassanicum | reverse complement strand
TTTTGAGTAAAAAGAATCCCAAATTTTAATTCAACTTTTCGGTTTTTATTTTTTGCAATTTAATTTAAATTTGTTTTTTTTAAATATTATTAGATTCAATTCAATTTATATCTTATTTGACTTTAATCATAAGTATTTTAACACATTCAACAATTTATGATTGATTGATAGTATCAAAACGATACATTAAAGTTAAACTTATTATTATTTGTTTTTTTTATAGAAAACAAATTAGGGTGAATTAATGACACATTAACCAAAATAAAAAATAGTTTATAATTTACTGAACACTTAAAAATAAATTTATAATTTTAATCTTTTTATATGATTTTACCTTACTCGAATTAATGCACCTTTCTATAATCAAGTTCAGTTTTTTTGGGAAGTGGTTATTGACTAAAACATCGGGGTCTCTAGTGGTAAAGTTTGACTAAAAAAATTGAGATAGTCAACTTAAATTATAATGTATAAATTAAATATGCATACAATATTATATAGTAAGAAATTAAGTTATAATAAACACAATGTGGAATATCAAATAATTTAATTGTATGACTTAAAAATACCTTAAAGTAATGCTCTACACTCTTTAATTAACTTGAAATCATCAATAATAGACTCAGAACTGATACTTGCAGCAATTTCCCTTTCAATATAAACTGACATGATATATGGCAAAAAGTCAGCTTTCATCTTGTTTCTTAATCTAGACTTAATAATTTTGATTGCTGAAAAAGATCTTTCAGTTGTAGCAGTAGAAATATTGCGTATTTTCAATTGCAACCAGATATGTGGACAATTCAAGGATAATTGATAAATTTGTCAAATTTAAACCTTGACGAGCATCAACCAAGAAATGCCGGATTTGAAATGTCAAATAAATATTTTCTTGCAAATTTAATCCTCATAACGTCTTTCATCAAATGCAATATAAATATAAAATCAAACGCCTTCAAATAATTATATACATTATCAGCACCCACACGTGTAGAATAACTTGTTCTTTCTTTTGTAATTTTTTTAAAAACAGTACAAGTTGTCTCATACATATTTATCAAGCTACAAATAGAAGAGAAATGTAATCCCCAACAAGTATCTCCAACTCGTTTCAAAGTACTAATTTCATTTGCATCTTAACTAGTTACAATCTCAGCAATTTCTAGCAAATGTGCAATTTCCACTAATTGAACAGCTTGTAACTTATCATGACACTTCATCAAACAACATTGACAACAAAATTCAGCTTCTCAAAGAATTTATGAATTGGAACAACTTATCTTGATGCAGTAACCAATGCAAGTTGCAATCAATTTAGCAAAACAATGAACATAGTATACATAAGGACAATCCTTCAAAAATAGTTCTTGTAAACCGTTCCAGTCTCCTCTCATATTACTAGCCCCATCGTACCCTTGACCACAAATGTTAGATACATCAAGATTATGGCGATAAAGTATATCACATACTTCTTCTTTCAGAGTTAAAGTTGAAGTGTCTTTAACATGTGACAAAATAAAAAACCGCTTTTGTATTAAACCAACTTTATCAACAAATCTTAACACAAGAGACATTTGTTCCTTTTTTGATTCATCACAAGTTTCATCTACAACGATACAAAATTTAGAATCACCAATTTCTTCACATATATGTTTTCTCATCCTACTAAAAAGAATATGCAAGAGCTCTTTTTGAATTTGATGTGAAGTATACTTGGAATCATATGGAGCATTTTTAAACACAACTTTTGCAACTTCGTCATTGTAAGATGCCAGGAGTTTTATCGATGGAAGAAAATTGTTTTGATTTCTTGACCCGCTAGTTTCAACATGCACCCTAAAAGCACAAGCTTGAAATGTTAACCAACGAACAATGTCAATTGATGTCTTGAGACGTATTCGATTCTTCAAAATTTGTTCCAAGCTTTGTGCTTGAACAACATTCCTAATATTTCCATCTTGATTCAACAGGTCTAGACAAGTTTTCATTGCATTGTTGTGCGGTGAGCGATGATCCATCCCTATGTGTTTGAGAAAGGCGCAATGCTTTCTATTTTTAACTTTCTTCCAACCTCTAAAACTGGTACTCGTACCAATGAAGACATTTGATTTGGCACGTCCACTCAATCTTTTGCTAAATTGATAGCACGATAAGCAATATGCAGCATCTTTAGAAGGTGAATATTCTAGCCATGAAGGAAAGATGCTAAACCAAGATTATTGAAACCATCTTAGATGACCCTTGTTTTCGTAGAAAGGATATTGTGCTAAATTTATTTTATAAGGACCACATTTTAGATAAGTTCTTCGTATTGCATCCAATTTATTTGTTGGATATTGTCAAATTTGAGGACGCTTTCCAAGATCACGTTCTAAACAATTCTCAAAACCATCTTCGAAAACTCTAGGAATCATGGAAATATGATTCTCATTTTCTTCAATTCTTGGATTCTAAAAGATAGTTTCATATGCAGAAGTTATAATTTATTCTTATATTTCACTCTCACAAATTTTCCTTTTGAAAGAAGAATCAATTCTTTTACTCTTCTTCATTCACAAAAACTTCTCTAATACAAATAAAAAATTTCAATAAATCAACAATCATAAATCAAAATAATATGCACAAAATATTTAATAAGACAAAGTTATCAAACTTATAGAGATAGAGTCAGAATTAGTAAGTCACTCATCACTTTATCTTTGTAATTTTCTAAACTCATCTAAATCCCAAACTTACTCAAATAGTGCAATTCACATAATCACATTTACATTCACTCTCTCACAAAGTCATAGTCATAGACACAAATCATAGATTCATAATAATGCAAAAACATAATCAGATCCAAACTCAAGTTATTATCAATTGTAACACGTTATCAAACTCAAAGGGAGTATCAAAATCATGAGATTGAGGCATACAATTAAATCAAACTAAGTGAATCAATGAGTGACTCACATCAGTTGGCAATGGTCACTGGGGCATTGGGAGATCCCGTTGCGTGTAAGGGCTGGCCGAGGAGGGAGACAGAGTGAGGACTAAGGAGCAGAGACGACGACACGAATAAGAAAACTGGAATAGAGTTACGACTTACGGTGGACGAAAAAGCGAGCAGGAATGGCATGCAAGAGACGATGGCGTGAGAGAGATGACGACGTGAGAGATTTGAGATTTGGAAATTTGAAAGGGAAAGGCATTGGCGGAAACGGTCAAGAGAGTGAGAGAGATTTGAAATTGAGAAGACACGTATTTTAGAATATTAAATATGTTTGTTATTTACTAATTTATATAAGAATATTTTGGTCATTTTATCTTCTTTTTTTTTAACGTAGCCGCGACCCCTATCTCTCTACTCCCTAACCTTGTCTAGGGACTTTATGCTTGGTTGATTCACTCTTCTATCACATCATTATTTTTGACTTATTTATCTATGGCATCATATATCTATTTGCACTCTATCATATGTGTCTAGGACCGGTCCAATCCATTATGAGGCCTAAAGTAAAATTATCAGACAGGGCCTTTTCAAAGTTAATAAATAAATTATTAATATTTTTATTTAAAATTGATCTTTCGTACTTCTTTTTTATGCAAATTCATTTATCAAATTATTGTAATCGATTTCGTTTAACAATTCTTTTTCAGATGAAAAAGAAACGAATAAATTAAAAACACATACCTTAATATATTTTGGCCACTGAAAAGAGTTACTCACACAATGAAAATTCAAAATGAAAAATAAAATCAAAGCAAGGAATAAGGAAGTAGGGTCAAGGGTGAAAGAACTTTTTGTCGTGTTGACAGAAAAGTTTCATACGAAGGATTCTAAGAGACATTTTTAGTAAAAAACAATGCATTTAATATAAGATGACTTTTAGTGAAAAGGAATGCATTTAATATTAAAAGGTTATAGTATCTCCATCTTCATAAATAGTTGCATCGATTTTAATTGACTAATTAAAAATTTATTGGAGGCCTTTTTAGTTTATGCATATGTTAAAGAGTTTTGATAATATATTATTAGACTTCTATACCGTATAAAAATTAAAGTAAAAAAATTATTTTTTGGTAAGGCCTAAACATTATGTTTTGATAATCAATCAATAAAAATAAACAATTGTTCAATACTACTATTCATTATGAAGATCATCACATCATATCATACAAAATAAAAAAAAAATGCAGTTATTTATTAAGAAAAGTTAGAAAACATCAAGAATCTCTGTTGTTAACACCATTTGTTTTCTTCGCGAAGGTATAATTGGGGAGAGTCATAGAAGTAATATCAATGCATGAAATATTACTTTCAATTTTTGATTTAACGGTTAATTTTTTACACTCTTATTACTCTAGAATTTTATATTTATTTTGTCTCTAAACACATTAACCATATTTCTCTTGTCTCCTCTTATACACAACATGAGTGGCATCCTTCTCTCATTTCCTCTCAGCTCTATAAAGGATTTTTGTGTGGATAAATATAAAATGAAAGTCTCAAAAGTAAAATTGTAATGTGACATATGATTTAATTTGAGAAAACTTTTATATAAATTTGATTGAATATTTGAAAGTTGATAAATTTTATAAGAAAAAATATTTATGATTTTACTTCACTATTTTTTAGAACAATAAGGTTTTTCAAATATATTTGAAATTGTTGAATGTTTCAATAGGGTTGATTTAATTTATAAGGAAAAGTTTTATGAAGTAACAACCTTGTTCAAAACAAAAGATCTTGTCATTAATACTAGATATTATCATTAATGAAAAAAATCAAATTAGAAAATCTACATCTCTTGAACCTATTTGGGTACATATCTATTGAACTTTTAATTGCATTATATTTTATCATGAGTTATATTTATGATATGGAACAAAATAATCATTTATTTCCTCCACACTTCGAAATCAAATTATCTTATCTTATCATGAATTTTATCTTCGAAAATCAAATTAGTATGTAAGGGTTTGAATTCAAAAAACTAATTTCCTCCACACTTTTAAAGTATAAAGTATGAGAGTATAACCATTAGGCTTGACAATAAAAAAAAAATGATATGTGCTAACAATAGTGATTATAAAATAAATTCAAAAACAATTGATAAAATCTATCTCAAATATTTGCACAAATACAAACACACACACACACAAAAAAAAAAACATCACACTAATCTTAAATTAAACAAAATCAAAATGCAGAGACATCACATAATAGATATCACATCCCAACTATAGTTTATTGACATCGCATAATCACCATCTATTATTTGCATTACACAATATAAGGGACCCAACAACATCTCCTAGTGGTATTATAAACTACAAATATGGATTAAACATTGAAGTGAAAACATGAAAAACATTTAAATAAAAAAATTAAATAAATTAAATGATTATACGTGGAATAAAAACATAAGTTAAAACAAAAATTATATTATATTTAAACTTTAAATTAATTAATTTATATTGTAAAAATATTTTAAAATAACTTTTAAAAATATGGGAAAGAGGAAAAAAAATATTTAAAAATATGAGACCTAAACCTAACCAAGAAAAAAAAAGTAAGAAAAAAATATTTAAAAAGTTTCTAAAATCATCCAAGGTTTTTGCTCCTTCGATGAAAATTATATTCTATACTATCTTTTAACATATTCTTTTATCGTCCCTTAAAAATCACATTCGTAAAAGACTCTTCATTAGCAATAGACTGATTTTGCAAACTAATATTTTTTGTTTTCTCGTCATCTCTACAATTTGTTTTGCTAGCATCTGTATTTTAAAAAAAAAATCGAGAATATTTTCAAGTCTTGAGCAATCATGGGATGTAAATTATCATCAGTAACAATAACATTAGGGTATTTCATACTCGACATCATAGCATTTGAGTTGACTATATCACTCCATAAACCAACAATACGCATGTATATCTGGATAATTATAATCATCTTTTAGATGATCAGTGTTAGCTGAATTAGATAAGCTGGAACCAAATACATTATGAATTACATTTTTAAGATCCTGGGTATACTGGAACTCAAATTCTTGAAGTGTCTCTAGAATTTCTAATTCACCAAAATCAACTAAGTTTGAGTCATAAGATTTTTCAAAATTTTTACTAATTTTTTCATCTTCGAGGATATTGCTCAAAGGCATTTCATTTTCTTTTGATATGTTTTCGGTACGCTAGCATAGACCACATTGAAGCACAAAGCGATGTATGTCTTTGAAAAGTGCGGGCTAGTAGAAGTCTGCATTCAAATGGAAGACTCCAATCAGGTGGCAGCATAAGCGGGGCATATATCAATGCTTCTTTTACCCAGCAAAATTACTTAAGACAAAATTCATCAAAGGCAAAAGTTGCATCCTTAAGAATTGAAGTTTCGATGACACATGAAAGGGGTGTTTGAATTGTGTTACGGTTTGTTAAAATTGTTTATGGATTTTAATCAACTTGGTGATCAAAGAAATTTAGAAAATAAAAGCACACGGAATAAGAAGAACACACAAGGAAATTTTATATTGGTTTACCACCAACCTGGCTGGTTACGTCGAGTACTTTCACCTAAAGGAATTCTTCTAGTAATTCAACCAGAATTACAAAAACCACTTAACCTCACCATTTAAGTCTTCTCAACTTTCTGGTTGCAACTGCAACATGTTGAGGCAAATACAACAGCCACCAATGAGCCAATTTACAATTGTTTGTTTGGTAAGTGTTTAACTCTCAATGAAATGTGACTAACACTATTTAGCACTTAATAAGAATTTGTATTTATACAAGTGTTTAGTATTCAAATAATAAATATTTCAAGTCCAAAATTACTTCAAAGTGTTTGATGTTGTTTATCAATTTTTTGTCTAAGCATGCTCTACGAAATAACATGGGGTTCGGGTGCAAAACATTCCAACTTTTTTGTACCATGTTTTGAATGTTGACTTAGGCGCTGTTGGGCCTTAATTCTTTAATAATATGAGATGAAAATTTGACCCCGTACCTCCACAATTATTCCTATACTCCAAAAAAATCAGTGAAAATACAATAATACCCTCGTATATATTACGTCAAAATTTTCATTTTTACCGGAATTTTTTTTTCAAGTTTTCCAGTACAGAACATCACTCCGGAAAACTTGAAAAAAGTTTTCCGGTAGTTCCGGAAAACTTTTTTCAAGTTTTCCGGAAATAATGAACTACCGGAAAACTTGTTAATGACTTTTCCGGAAGTTACCGGAAAACCTCACCCACAAATTTTCCGGTAGTTTCAGATTTTTTTTTTATTTTTTAATTATATTAGTATTTAATTAATTTATTTGATTTTAACTATATTTTTTTTAGGTGGGTTGGGATAGAGATAAAGACGGCAAAGTTATAGCCACGAACTTCATTATGATATAGAGTTGACACGACCACCCCAAAATTTTCAATAATTTTTTATATGACATAAAAAAGTTAATAAAATTTAATTTTTTTTTAAAAAAAGAAAGGTGTGTACCGGAAAACTTGTCGGGAAACAAGTTTTCGGGAAACACTTTATGTACCATAAAAGTTGAAAAAAGTTTTCCGGTACACACATTTTTTCCTTCTGTACCGGAAATCTTTTTTTTAGTTTTCCGGAAACATCCTTCTATACCGGAAAACATGTAAAAAGTTTTCCGGTAAAACTCGTAAAAAGTTTTTCGGTAAAACTCTGTGTACCGGAAAACTTGTAAAAAAATTTTTACCGGTAAAACTATGTGTACCGAAATTCTTGAAAATAGTTTTCCGGAATTGAAAGTGAATTTTGAAAAAAAACAATTGAGGGTATTTTTGGCATTTTCAAAAAATTGTGGGGGTATAAGGATAAAATTGGGGGTACAGGGTCAATTTTTCATATGAGATAATTCATAAGATAAAAAAAATGAGTCAGAGCCAAATAACGCTTAGTGTAGATTAAAGTTTATAATAATTTAATTAAGTCTCATTTTGAAGGTTGTTTATAAGTTGTAAATATTTTAGTATTTCGATAGTTTAAAAAAGAATTTCTATTTATTTGTAAACAGTTATAAAATTTAAATTCAAAATGCCAGTTGCATCTATCTGATATACAAAAGTATTTCTCAAGATTTATAGTTAAACTTTAGGTGTTACATTCAACATATACTGAGTAGAATTTTATAATTTAAATTTAATTGCAATTTCCGTCCTCTTCTTTTAACTATGGGTGAAATTTCTCCCCTATTTTAAAATTCACCAATTTGTATCCCTCTTTATAATCTTTTAACTTAAAAATTATGATGTAGCATATTTTAAATGACATGGCTTATAAATAGATGTTGTTGAATGACTAATAACCAAGAAATAGCAATAAAACCATCTAAACATATCTATTTGAAATTATGAAATTATTCATTATGTAATTTAATTAATAACATATAAATAATTAATGCATCTAGATGGTTCTACATCATTAAGTCATATGTGATGTCATTTTAATTATATCACTTCTTCATTTATAGTTAAAAATTCTTATGGAAAAACCAAAGTTTTCATATCTTAAAATATGTGTATCAATTTCATAAATTGATAAAAATATAGGATCAAAATTCCAATTAACTCTATAATATCACGAATGGACAGAAACCAATCAAGAAAAAGAAAGAAATGTTTCAATAGTACTATATTCATTATAAAGATAATCACATACATCTTATATTCACAATAAAAAAGAGACTAATATTAAGAACAAATTCACGGAGAATACAAAGAGACTATTCATGTCTTATTACATATCGGCTTCAACATTTAAAATAAAAAAAAAAAATTCCCCAATTACATTCAAAACTCTATTAGTCTAATTTTTGTTTTTCGCACCTATTTGTCTTGTTGATGATGGTAGAATTAGTGAGAGTCATAGAAGCAATATTAGTGCATGAGGATATGTGACACCCTAAACATTGAAATAACATATATAATAATTTAAATTAAATTTTTTTATCAAAATTCGCAGCGGATAAAGAAAGCATGTTACCAAGTAAATAAAATTTTGATAACTATCTTAGGATATCACGTTTCTCTAAATACATGTATAACAATTCAACTTTATTACTCAATTAAAACAATGCAATTTCAATGAACTTGACTTAACTATAATTTCTTAATTTAATTTCAAAAACTAACTAGTACTTATAAGATTTTTATAAGTACACTATCTAACTCCTTACCTTATTTAGATGCTTTCTTAAACACATAAATCAATGGAAGTTTTCAACAACAGCCGTAGATAGACAATGTACAACGAACGAATTCCAATAAATGACGAGTTCACAAAATCGACGAGACACGATTGATATACTATGCGGACCATAAAAATCAATGTTAAATAATTAATAATAATTTTAGGAGCAAAAATGGTTTCAAAAGACTAGAAAAAACTGTAGAAAATGTCTCACTGACTCGTCGAAAGGGTCAAACGTCAACTTTACCGGAAAAACCAAATGAGTAGTGCTTCTTGAAGGTTTCGACAAGAGGAATCCAAAAATGAAACCCGTTTTTTGAGATGACAAACGTGGTGGGAGTAAGGTTGAGATCGATTCAAATGGCAAATAATTAGTGGGAGTGAATTCGAGAGAAAAAAGGTTTGCTTGCGTGTTAATCTGTTTTTCATTTTTTTTTAATTGCAGATAGCATATATGTACAAATTAATATGCAGAAGTACAAAATATGGGTGTAAACAGTCGTCTGATCCAAAATTCATTTTCTAGTATTTTTTAAAGTTTTTAATAAATAAATAATTTATTTTACTCATCCACACTAGAAACTTTTTCACCAAAATACTCATTTAAACATAATATTATTTTTTCTTAACATAGATAAATCTAATTTTAACCAAAATTCTCATATTCAAAATAATAACTATAATTATTACTATAGCATTTTCCAAAATAATCACATAAAAATACATCATCTTTATAGAATAATCAAAATGATAAAATAAATAAATATACCATCCCATAAAAAAAGCTAGCCAAACTTCATCCTAATTTACAATTTTTTCAAATTTGATCTAATCATAAT
>JBBPBP010009780.1:26228577-26244437 GCA_037974735.1 Cicer chorassanicum | reverse complement strand
TTTTTTAATATTATAAGATTCAATTCAATTTATATCTTATTTGACTTTAATCATAAGTATTTTAACACATTCAACAATTTATGATTGATTGATAGTATCAAAACGATATATTAAAATTAAACTTATTATTATTTGTTTTTTTATAGAAAACAAATTAGGGTGAATTAATGACACATTAATCCAAAATAAAAAATAGTTTAGAATTTACTGAACACTTATAAATAAATTTATAATTTTAATCTTTTTATATGATTTTACCTTACTCAAATTAATGCACCTTTCTATAATCAAGTTCAGTTTTTTTGGGAAGTGGTTATTAACTAAAACATCAGGGTCTCTAGTGGTAAAGTTTGACTAAAAAATTTGAGATAGTCAACGTAAAATTATAATGTATAAATTAAATATGCATACAATAATATATAGTAAGAAATTAAGTTATAATAAACACAAAGTAGAATATCAAATAATTTAATTGTATGACTTAAAAATATCTTAAAGTAATGCTCTACACTCTTTAATTAACTTGAAATCATCAATAATAGACTCAGAACTGATACTTGCAGCAATTTCCCTTTCAATATAAACCGACATGATATCTGCCAAAAAGTTAGCTTTCATCTTGTTTCTTAACCTAGACTTAATAATTTTGATTGCTGAAAAAAATCTTTCAGTTGTAGCAGTAGAATCTGAAAGAGTAATGATAAGGCAAGTAGTCTATCAATCAAGTAGAAATATTACGTATTTTCAATTGCAACCAGATATGAGGACAATTCAAGGATAATTGATAAATTCGCCAAATTTAAACCTTGACGAGCATCAACCAAGAAATGCCGGATTTGAAATGTCAAATAACTATTTTCTTGCAAATTTAATCCTCATAATGTCTTTCATCAAATGCAATATAAATATAAAATCAAACGCCTTCAAATAATTATAAACATTATCAGCATCCACACGTGTAGTATAACTTGTTCTTTCTTTTGTAATTTTTTGAAAAACAGTACAAGTTGTCTATACATATTTATCAAGCTACAAATATAAGAGAAATGTAATCCTTAACAAGTATCTCCAACTCGTTTCAAAGTACTAATTTCATTTGCACCTTAACTATTTACAATCTCATCAATTTCTAGCAAATGTACAATTTCCTCTAATTGAACAGCTTGTAACTTATCATGACACTTAATAGAAGAAAAAACAACATTGACAACAAAATTCAGCTTCTCAAAGAATTTATGAATTGGAACAACTTATCTTGATGCAGTAACCAATGCAAGTTGCAATCAATTTAGCAAAACAATGAACATAATATACATAAGGACAATCCTTCAAAAATAGTTCTTGTAAACCGTTCCAGTCTCCTCTCATATTACTAGCCCCATCATACCCTTGACCACAGATGTTAGATACATCAAGATTATGGCGATAAAGTATATCATATACTTCTTCTTTCATAGTGAAACTTGTAGTGTCTTTAACATGTGATAAAATAAAAAAACCACTTTTGTATTAAACCAACTTTATCAACAAATCTTAACACAAGAGACATTTGTTCCTTTTTTGATTCATCACAAGTTTCATCTACAATGATAAAAAATTTAGAATCACCAATTTCTTCACATATATGTTTTCTCATCCTACTAGAAAGAATATGCAAGAGCTCTTTTTGAATTTGATGTGAAGTATACTTGGAATCATATGGAGCATTTTCAAACACAACTTTTGCAACTTCGTCATTGTAAGATGCCAGGAGTTTTATCGATGGAAGAAAATTGTCTTGATTTCTTGACCCGCTAGTTTCAACATGCCCCCTAAAAGCACAAGCTTGAAATGTTAACAAATGAACAATGTCAATTGATGTCTTGAGACGTATTCGATTCTTCAAAATTTGTTCCAAGCTTTGTGCTTGAACAACATTCCTAATATTTCCATCTTGATTCAATAGGTCTAGACAAGTTTTGATTGCATTGTTGTGCGGTGAGCAATGATCCATCCCTATGTGTTTGAGAAAGGCGCAATGCTTTCTATTTTTAACTTTCTTCCAACCTCTAAAACTAGTACTCGTACCAATGAAAACATCTGATTTGGCACGTCCACTCGATCTTTTGCTAAATAGATAGCATGATAAGCAATATGCAGCATCTTTAGAAGGTGAATATTCTAGCCATGAAGGAAAGATGCTAAACCAAGATTATTGAAACCATCTTAGATGAACCTTGTTTTCGGAGAAAGGATATTGTGCTAAATTTATTTGATAAGGACCACATTTTAGATAAGTTCTTCGTATTGCATCCAATTTCTTTATTGGATATTGCCAAATTTGAGGACACTTTCCAAGATCATGTTCTAAACAATTCTCAAAACCATCTTCGAAAACTCTAGGAATCATGGAAATATGATTCTCATTTTCTTCAATTCTTGGATTCTAAAAGATAGTTTCATATGCAGAAGTTATAATTTCTTCTTATATTTCACTCTCACAAATTTTCCTTTTGAAAGAAGAATCAATTCTTTTACTCTTCTTCATTCTCACAAACTTCTCTAATACAAATAAAAAATTTAAATAAATCAACAATCATAAATCAAAATAATATGCACAAAAAATTTAATAAGCAAAAGTTATCAAACTTAAAGAGATAGAGTCAGAATTAGTAAGTCACTCATCACTTTATCTTTGTAATTTTGTAAACTCATCTAAATTCCAAACTCACTCAAATAGTGCAATTCACATAATCACATTTACATTCACTCTCTCACAAAGTCATAGTCATATACACAAATCATAGATTCATAATAATGCAAAAACATAATCAGATCCAAACTCAAGTTACTATAAATTGTAACACGTTATCAAACTCAAAGCGAGTATCAAAATCATGAGATTGAGACATACAATTAAATCAAACTAAGTGAATCAATGAGTGACTCACATCAGTGGGCAATGGTCACTGGGGCATTGGGAGATCCCGTTGCGCGTAAGGGCTGGCCGAGGAGGGAGACAGAGTGAGGACTAAGGAGCAGAGACGACGACGCGAATAAGAAAACTGGAATGGAGTTACGACTTACGGAGGACGAAAAAGCGACCAAGAATGGCGTGCAAGAGACGATGGCGTGAGAGAGATGACAACATGAGAGATTTGAGATTTGGAAATTTGAAAGGGAAAGGCATTGGCGGAAACGGTCAAGAGAGTGAGAGAGATTTGAAAATTGATAAGACACGTATTTTAGAATGTTAAATATGTTTGTTATTTTCTAATTTATATAAGAATATTTTGGTCATTTTATCTTCTTTTTTTAAGGTAGCCGCGACCCCTGTCTCTCTACTCCCTAACCTTGTCTAGGGACTTTATGCTTGGTTGATTCACTCTTCTATCACATCATTATTTTTGACTTATTTATCTACGGCATCATATATCTATTTGCACTCTATCATATGTGTCTAGGGCCGGTTCAATCCATTATGAAGCCTAAAGCAAAATTATCAGACGGGGCCTTTTCAAAGTTAATAAATAAATTATTAATATTTTTATTTAAAATTGATCTTTCGTACTTTTTTTTATACAAAATCATTTATCAAATTATTGAAATCGATTTTGTTTAACAAATCTTTTTCAGATGAAAAAGAAACGAATAAATTAAAAACACATACCTTAATATATTTTGGCCACTGACAAGAGCTACTCACACAATGAAAATTCAAAATGAAAAATAAAATCAAAGCAAGGAATAAGGAAGTAGGGTCAAAGGTGAAAAAACTTTTTTTCGTGTTGACAGGAAAGTTTCATACGAAGGATTCTAAGAGACATTTTTAATAAAAAAACAATGCATTTAATATAAGATGACTTTTAGTGAAAAGGAATGCATTTAATATAAGATGGCTAATTAAAAATTTTTTGGAGGCCTTTTTTGTTTCTGCTATGTTAAAGAGTTTTGATAATATATTATTATACTTCTATACCGTATAAAAATTAAAGTAAAAAAATTATTTTTTGGCAAGGCCTAAAAATTATGTTTTGATAATCGATGAATAAAAAGAAACAATTGTTCAATACTACTATTCAATATGAAGATAATCACATCATATCATACAAAATAAAAAAAATGCAGTTATTTATTAAGAAAAAATAGAAAACATCAAGAATCTCTGTTGTTAACACCATTTGTTTTCTTCGCGAAGGTATAATTGGGGAGAGTCATAGAAGTAATATCAATGCATGAAATATTACTTTCAATTTTTGATTTAACGGTTAATTTTTTACACTCTTATTACTCTAGAATTTTATATTTATTTTGTCTCTAAACACATTAACCATATTTCTCTTGTCTCCTCTTATACACAACATGAGTGGCATCCTTCTCTCATTTCCTCTCAGCTCTATAAAGGATTTTTGTGTGGATAAATATAAAATGAAAGTCACAAAAGTAAAATTGTAATGTGACATATGATTTTGAGAAAACTTGTATATAAATTTGATTGAATATATGAAAGTTGATAAATTTTATAAGAAAAAAATATTTATGATTTTACTTCACTATTTTTTAGAACAATAAGGGTTGATTTAATTTATAAGGAAAAGTTTTATGAAGTAACAACCTTGTTAAAAACAAAAGATCTTGTCATTAATACTAGATATTATCATTAACGAAAATAATTATTTAAAATATATGAGATATGCATTATATCTCATATATTTGGGTAGATATCTATTGAACTTTTAATTGCATTATATTTTATCATGAGTTATATTTATGATATGGAAGATAATTATTTTAACTTATTTAAAATATATGAGATATGTGTCTTGTAAATACTACTCAATTGGTAGTTGCAATTAAATTAGTATGTAAGGGTTCGAATTCAAAAAACTTATTTCCTCCACACTTAAGTATAAAGTATGAGAGTATAACCATTAGGCTTGGCAATAAAAAAAAATGATATGTGCTAACAATAGTGAATATAAAATAATTTCAAAAACAATTGATAAAATCTATCTCAATTATTTGCACAAATACAAACCCACACACACACACACAAAAAAAAAACATCACACTAATCTTAAATTAAACAAAATCAAAATGCAGAGACATCACATAATAGATATCACATCCCAACTATAGTTTATTGACATCGCTTAATCACCATCTATTATTTGCATTACACAATATAAGGGACCCAACAACATCTAGTGGTATTATAAACTACAAATATGGATTAAACATTGAAGAGAAAACATGAAAAACATTTAAATTAAAAAATTAAAAAAATTTAAAAAATTAAAAAAATTAAATGATTATACGTGGTATAAAAACATAAGTTAAAACAAAAATTATATTAAATTTAAACTTTAAATTAATTAATTTATATTGTAAAAATATTTTAAAATAACTTTTAAAAATACGGGAAAGAGAAAAAAAAATTATATTTAAAAATATGAGACGTAAACCTAACCGAGAAAAAAAAAGTAAGAAAAAAATATTTAAAAAGTTTCTAAAATCATACAGGGTTTTTCTCCTTCTATGAAAATTATATTTTATACTATCCTTTAACATATTCTTTTATCTTCCCTAAGAAATTACATTCGTAAAAGACTCTTCATTAGCAATAGAGTGATTATGCAAACTAATATTTTTTGTCTTCTCGTCATCTCTACAATTTGTTTTGTTAGCATCTGTATTTTAAAAAAAAATTCCAGAATATCTTCAAGTCTTGAGCAATCATGGGATGTAAATCATCATCAGTAACAATAACATTAGGGTATTTCATACTCGACATCATAGCATTTGAGTTGACTATATCACTCCATAAACCAACAATACGCATGTATATCTGGATAATTATAATCATCTTTTAGATGACCAGTGTTAGCTGAATTAGATAAGCTGGAACCAAATACATTATGAATTACATTTTTAAGATCCTCGGTATACTGGAACTCAAATTCTTGAAGTGTCTCTAGAATTTCTAATTCACCAAAATCAACTAAGTTTGAGTCATAAGATTTTTCAAAATTTTTACTAATTTTTTCATCTTCGAGGATATTGCTCAAAGGCATTTCATTTTCTTTTGATATGTTTTCGGTACGCTAGCATCGATCACATTGAAGCCCAAAGCGATGTATGTCTTTGAAGAGTGCGGGCTAGTAGAAGTCTGCATTCAAATGGAAGACTCCAATCAGGTGGCTGCATAAGCGGGGCATATATCAATGCTTCTTTTACCCAGCAAAATTACTTAAGACAAAATTCATCAAAGGCAAAACTTGCATCCTTAAGAATTGAAGTTTCGATGACACATGAAAGGGGTGTTTGAATTGTGTTACGGTTTGTTAAAATTGTTTATGGATTTTAATCAACTTGGTGATCAAAGAAATTTAGAAAATAAAAGCACAGGGAATAAGAAGAACACACAAGGAAATTTTATATTGGTTTACCACCAACCTGGCTGGTTACGTCGAGTACTTTCACCTAAAGAAATTCTTCTAGAATTGAACATGAATTACAAAAACCACTTAACCTCACCATTTAAGTCTTCTCAACTTTCAGGTTGCAACTGCAACACGTTGAGGCAAATACAACAGCCACTAATGGGCCAATTTACAATTGTTTGTTTGGTAAGTGTTTAACTCTCAATGAAATGTGTCTAACACTATTTAGCACTTAATAAGAATTTGTATTTATACAAGTGTTTAGTATTCAAATAATAAATATTCCAAGTCCAAAAAGTACTTCAAAGTGTTTGACGTTGTTTATCAATTTTTTGTCTAAGCATGCTCTACGAAATAACATGGGGTTCGGGTGCAAAACATTCCAACTTTTTTGTACCATGTTTTGAATGTTGACTTAGGCGCTGTTGGCCCTTAATTCTTTAATAATATGAGATAATTCATAAGACAAAAAAAAAATGAGTCAGAGCCGAATAATGCTTAGTGTAGATTAAAGTTTATAATAATTTAATTAAGTCTCATTTTGAAGGTTGTTTATAAGTTGTAAATATTTTAGTATTTTGATAGTTTAAAAAAGAATTTCTATTTATTTGTAAATACTTATAAAATTTAAATTGAAAATGTCAGTTGCATCTATCTGATATACAAAAGTATTTCTCAAGATTTATAGTTAAACTTTAGGCGTTACATTAAACATAAATTGAGTAGAGTTTTATAATTTAAATTTAATTGCAGTTTTCGTCCTCTTCTTTTAACAATGGGTGAAATTTCGCCCCTATTTTAAAATTCACCAAATTGTATCCCTCTTTATGATTTTTTAACTTAAAAATTATGATATAGGATATTTTAAATGACGTGGCTTATAAATAGATCTTGTTGAATGACTAATAATAACCAAGAATTAGCAATAAAATCATCTAAACACATCAGTTTGAAATTACGAAATTATTCATTAGGTAATTTAATTAATAACATATAAATAAATAATGCATCTAGATGGTTCTACATCATAAAATCATATGTCATGTCATTTTACCACATCTTCATTTATAGTTAAAAATTCTTATGGAAAGACCAAAGTTGTCATATCTTAAATTATGTGTATCAATTTCATAAATTGATAAAAATAAATTATCATAATTCCAATTAACTCTATAATATCACGAATGGACATAAACCAATCAAGAAAATCAAGAAAAAGAAAGAAATGTTTCAATAGTACTATATAATCACATACATCTTATATTCACAATAAAAAAGAGACTAATATTGAAGAACAAATTCACAGAGAATACAAAGAGACTATTCATCTCTTGTTACATATCGCCTTCAACATTTAAAAAAAAAAAAAATTCCCCAATTACATTCAAAACTCTATTAGTCTAATTTTTGTTTTTCACACCTATTTGTCTTGTTGATGATGGTAGAATTAGTGAGAGTCATAGAAGCAATATTAGTGCATACATCAATTATAAGACTGTCCCAAACATCATATTCAATTTTTGATGTAGCGGTGTTGTCGAACCATTCTTTGAAACATTTTCCACACATATTCTTGATACCAGCCGCATCATAAGAACCACATCCATTATTCGAACAAAATGGTGCAATTATGGGATTCTCCGAAACATGACTTTCAATGTTTGAATGAGTAGTGTTGTCGTCGAACCATTCTCTAAAACACTTTCCACAAATATTCTTGATACCGGCAGCATCATAGGAACCACATTCATTATTCGAACAAATTGTTGGAACCATGTTGTTTCACTTAGTTTTGATATGAAGAAAAATATTGGTTAGCAAAATTTGGAGAAGGGGAAGGTTTAAGAAGAAAAGTTGCAAACTTGAAATTGTTGAATGATGATAGAACAATTAAGTTGTGTTGATTTATAGGAGATATTGGAAAGATTAAGATATGCTTATCACTACTAACAAACCTTGATCAAATTAGGAATCGTATCTTTTATTATTTTTATAAAATCTACGAAACTTTTTTTACAAGATAAAAATCTAGGAAATTTACCGTTTTTATTTTTAAATAGTATTTTTGTCATTAACTAGGAATCGTATCTTTTATTTTTTAGAAAATCTAGGAATATTCAATTTTATATAAAATAATATCTTTATCATTATTTTTCGTTATAAATTAAATAAAAATTATATCTTTTAGCCATTAGGTATTTTGATTAAATAAAACTTAAATAAATTAAATAAAAAAATTTAATTCACTTACAATAACTACAAATTAGGTATTTTGATGTAAAAAAAATAGATTAAAAAAACAAAGATCCACCTCATGGATTCTTTTATTTTTCAGGTTTTTGTTTTTATCTTGGTGTAAAATGGATTAAAAAATAAAACAAAATTGCTATTCAGTAAATCTCTCTTCAGCACTTCTTTTTCTATTTCTTTATGCAGCAAAGTTCCCCTTCTACATTTTTCTTTTCTGAAAAAATCCTCCTCTTCCGGTTTGATTTTTTATTTATCAATTTATAGACTGAAAGAATAAATTGTGTCCGTAACATAAATTGATTATAAAAAATTTTAATTTTTTTTATTGTATTGTAGAAATTATAAAATTGTGTAGAGGTGAACAAGGAGGTTGCCTGCCTCCATAATCTTTTTTTTTTCTTCTTTTGTTTTTTATATTTTTGTTTTATTACTTTTAGACCAATTGTAAATTCAATATTTATGTAATATAAACTTAAATTTAAGTCTAATTTATGAAATGATGATTTTTTTTAAAATTTATAATAGTAAATGTAAAATATTAAAATTAACTATGTTATTACTTATTTTTAAAATATTTTTTAATTGACGGTATAATTTGAATACAATTAGCATTAATATTTTGACTAATTCAATTAGCATTAAACTCTTTCTGACTAATAAGAAAAACTAGCAAAATTTCATCACAATTTCAAATTAATTTAAATTTGATCTAATCTTAATTTAAATTTTAAATCAAAACAAAACTAATCTTTTAATCAATCTTAACAAAAAAATTCTAAAATAGTCCTAATTAAATTTTGAATTAAAATTAACAATATTAACAATATTAAAAATAAAAATAGTCCTAATCAAAAGCCTTGAATGAGTGAAACCATGTTTTTTAATAGAACAAAAGTATGGGAATAAAATAAATATGTTAAATGAAACATAAGTTAACTATCGTTGGACCCAAGACCTAAACTAAACCAAAATCTAAACTACCGTCAGACCTAGAAACAAAAAACCCGCGCAATCTGCTTCTAGGGTGGTGGTCGACGCTATTCGGGGAAGTCGCGACATGACTGTGATCTGGAGGCCTTGTCGGCAACAATAGAGATTACATAGGGAGAGGGCGGTATCGAATACTGAGGTGGTTTTTTTTTGTTTCTTTTTGTTTTGGATACTTTTTTATCGAAAAAATAGGTTTTTTTCTTATTATTTTTTATCTCCACACACAAATTGAATATTTGTTATACTCTTTTGATTTGCTCTGATTGGTATTTGCTCTTGTTTTAAATCAGTGTATTCTTCTACAACTCATTTCATGTTTTAGATCACTTACTAAAAAAAACTCTTACTAGGCTAAAAATAAAATAAAATAAAAACCTCCGTTGTTTGATTTTTTTGCATAGACTAAAATGATGATTCTTTGTCTCCATGAGATAAAATTGAGTTCT
This sequence comes from Cicer chorassanicum, assembly GCA_037974735.1. Taxonomy (NCBI): domain Eukaryota; kingdom Viridiplantae; phylum Streptophyta; class Magnoliopsida; order Fabales; family Fabaceae; genus Cicer; species Cicer chorassanicum. The sequence continues at coordinate 26,234,329 of JBBPBP010009780.1, read as the reverse complement.
GGATTATTGCTTGATTTTTGTAGAACAATTAGATTTGCTAAGTTAAATCTAGAAAAGAGAGCATGCACTTTATAATTACTTGTATACATGGGAAAAGTTGTAGTTGTGTTAGGAAAAAAAAAGAGAAAAACAAAGAGGTTGAAAATATGGACGAAGAGAAAATGTACTTTTTAATTGTGTGAATACGGGAAAATTGTAGCTGTATTAGGTAAAAAAATGTGAAAAACAATTAGATTGAAAAGATGAAATGGAACACTACTGCTTGCTCAGTTGAGCCCAACTGATCCAAAAAACACTTACTATCATTCACATGCTTTTCAACAAGCTACAAGCCATGGCTTATATAGCCCTTCCCTCCAATTAGTTATAACTCTAACTAACAAACCATATACCAGAGGCAATCAAAGACAAACACAAACCAGAGTCGACCAAGAACAATATTCTATCAAGAATTAGAGGCAACCAAAATAAGAGATAACTAGAGGTAAGCAAGAACTAGAGATAACTAGGAACCAAAGACAAACAAGACAAAAACTATCACATTCGCTTAATACACACTTTGAGCTTTTATTAACTATTACACACAACTATAATCCACTATGAGTAAATATAAGTCCAACTATTGGGTCAGATTTATTAATTTCAATCTATTATTTTCTTTCTTGTTTTAACCTTTTTCAGGAAAACAATAATTATGAAAAACATTAAAATTAAACCTATAACTTATTTTTAGAATTTTTTAATTGACAAACAAAATTGGAGTTCTACACTTCTCAACAATTACAAAGATAAAAACATGATATTTTCAATAATCCAAATAGCATTTAACTCTTTCTAAATCCTTAAAAAAAATTCTAATGAAAAATTGTATTTAAACCCGGTTTCCGCGATGACAGGACAAAATCTATCCAAATTAGGTCCTAATTTCAAGTTTATTGATCTAATCAAAATTTAAATTTTAAATCAGAACAAATCTAATTCTTTAATAAATCTTAAAAATCAAATCTAAAATAATCCTATTTAAATTTCGAATTAAAAATATTGTAATAAAAATAACAATAATAATTAATATATCTATACCTTAGTGATACAAAGATTTTGTATGATTTTTTTCTTTATTTAAAATTTTTATTTACAACTTTATCTTGCGGTTAATTTTACCATATCATCAAATATTAATCGAATCTTAATTTTTATTTTAAATAAAAAATAATTCTTAAATCAATCTTAACAAATCAAATCTGATTAATGGATCTTAAATAAATTTTGAATTGAAAATATCCTATTAAATATAACTATAACAATATTAAGTAATAGAATTTTGGTCATAACTTCAAGCATACTAGTAAACACGATGCAATTTGTAAAGTTTAGTAATCTTTTGTTTTAAAATAAAAAGTCTAGTAATCTTCCAAAAAAAAAAATTAACATACATCTAATAATAAATCTTTCCAAAGAGATTGTTCTATAATCTCGTCTTGTCCTCCTCAACGAACTTATATTCATACTTAATAATTAAAAAGCAACCATAGATGAAAGAATACTAGTAATTAGAAGAAACATATTCATAAACAATTGCAAAATTTACAAATACACAATGAATTACATCAAGACTACCATAGAGTTATTATGTAGCCACCATAAACAAGTAACTAGTTAGGTAAAATAATTAACTAACTTGAAACACTAATTTATCAAACACACATAATATATTTTGTTGACGACAAATAATCTCTTTTGAATTCACTTTGCTTGCATGTTCTTGTTGGGACTCGCTTTTTTGTGACAACTCTTGTACCTATTTTTCTTCTTATTCTTCATGTTCTCAAAATCATTAAGAAAAACATAAGCCGCCTCATCAAAAATATCTTCAACAAAAATTTCATGATCTAATTTAGTAATGTTTTCTTTGAGATAATAATCTTTGTAACACTTTGAACAAAGATTCTTGTGTGATGGAAAACCATAGAAACCACAACCGTTGATACAAAGTAATGGATCCATGCTAGTTAGGTTTTATGTATCGGTAATTTGCAAGTTTAGAAAAAGAGAAAGGATTTAGAAATTGTTGCATAAGTTTCAATAGGGTTTGTGTTAATATATATAGGGATAATGGGACCATGGTTAAGATTAATTAGGAAACTCAAGTTAACTTATCTTTTTTTAAGGAAGGTTGTTAGATTACCGGTGTAATCTACATCAATTTTTTTTTTTAAATTTACATCTATATAAAAAAAATCATTACGTTTGATTTATTCTTAAATACTATTTTTATTCTTTTTTTTGTTATAAATTAAATGAAAATTATACCATTTAGCCATTATGTTTTTATAGAATTCATTCCTTTTTTAATTAAAATAATAAAACTATTAAGTTAATCAGATTGACATCTTTTTTATTATTTCAATTTTTAAAACACAAGTTGTACAACTTCAATCTTAAAACTCGCATTTTAGAATAATTATTCAAATCAAACAAACTCATTTTCTTTCTTAAAAACAATTTTTTTTACTAACAACAAAACACACTTTGTTTAAAATCTATTACACATCCACATTTTATATTCAAGAACTACGTAGCTTTAATTTCTCATCCGCACACAGATATACGTAGGAGGAAGATCGCACTCTTGTCAAACACAATATTTAAAAAAAAAAACTCTTTTTTTTCTCTTTCTATTTTGAGTACACTTTTAGCTCGGCATTATATTTATAAAAAATTATATTCATATTTAACTCATATGGAGAAATAAATATTCTAAATATTTGTACAATTAGTTATACGTAATTGTTTTTTAACTAATGTTGTAGAGTGTTAATACATTTCGACTCCCGAATTCAATTTAGTTTCAAATACAATTTTTCTATTTATAAGGGTTTTCTAATGTTTTTTCTATTTTAACATAAAATTTAGTGGCGACTCCGATTTGAGAAACATCCAAAATTCTATGCATATAAATTAGCAACCCATCGTATTTTTAACCAACTACATCCTATTTTGTTGTCAATTTTATGTATAAATAATATTAGCAACCCCTATCATTTTGATGATGTCGGCCTCATATTTTACTGTCAATTTTTAGCATGTATATGGTTGTTTAAACAATGTATTACATTCAACAAATTTAGTGTTTTAGATTTTTTTTAAGATAAAAAATAAGATACATTTATTTATATTAAAAATAAAATAGACGCTAGAAATAAAACACGCGGACTATATCAATTACCCAATAATAATCAACTAACTATATATATGCACAAAATAGGAGGAAATTGGTTGCAAAATATGATGAAGTTGCAATTTTATTTGCAATATATTACAAAATAGAGGGAGTAGGTTGCAAAATAAAATAAAGTTATTAATTTATTTGCAACAGATTGTAAAATAAAATAGGAGAAAGTTATTAAAATATTATAAGATGTTGTTTTCTTTGGAACATCTACCCAATCTGCATTAACTTTGCATTTTTTTTAATTTAATGTATTTTGTTTGATTTTAGTAATATAATATAATTTTTAATATTTTTTTTAATATTTTTGTTATTAATTTAAAATTTGTTCATTTGTTAAAAAAAATAAAACAATAATTGATCGCATCTCCGTGTTACGACTTTCTAAAAGAGGAAAAGAATGCGACTTTTTTAAAGAGGAAAAAAAAATTCTCAGTTGATCGCATCCCTGTGTTGCAACCCTTCTGAGAAAAAAAGCCATGTAGATAAGTTTCAAAATAGTATATGTGACACCCTAAACACTGAAATAACATATATAATAATTTAAATTAAATTTTTTTGAACAAAATTCGCAAACGGATAAAGAAAACATGTTTCCAAGTAAATAAAACTTTTATAACTAACTTAGGATATCACGTTTCTCTAAATACGTGTGTAACAATTAAATTTTATTACTCAATTAAAACAATGCAATTTCAATGAACTTGACTTAACTATAATTTCTTAATTTAATTTCAAAAACTAACTAGTACTTATAAGATTTTTATACAAAAAATCTTTTCGAATAAAAAAATAAAAAAAAGTAAAACACAATTTACAATTCTTATTCCCGGTATCACCTATCAGGGCGGGGTTTCTCCCAAACTTGAACTTCAAGATTCATTAACGTGTCATAAATGCGGTTTCGCAAACGAATAACCAAGACAGTCAAATAAAAACAACAAAGAAGGTGAGTTTCGAAATCATGTTGATAATATAATATAATACTTCATAAAGTGATACCATTCTAACTCTGAAGTACTTGGTTAGGAGCCTTGATACTATGCCACCACTCGTGTGGACGGACAATTCAAATTGGCCATGTCCTCATAGATCCCCTAAACTCAACCCGAGTTGAGGTAAATGTGTGTTGCATGGTAGCTCCCGACATTTTGGAGTGCTACCTCCAAGTCACCTAAGAATTCCTCACCCGAATACCTCCAAGGTCTAACAATTTTGCCTTAAGGCTTAACAGTAGATTGCCACGATCAAGCTCATTCAGTTATACTTCCTTGAAATCACTAGACTTGTCAGGCCCTACCTATATGATGACAAAATAATCTCCACTTAAAAAATTATCGAACATTTATTTTCCTCCCCTCGTTGGCCAAGACAACTTCATTAAGAGCATTATATTTACCACGCAATAATATCAAATACCACACATTTAACGAGATTAAATCAATCAATACCTTATAAATATTTCTATTCCACACTTTAACCTCACAATTTCTATTTTTGCACATTAATTAATTTATAACTCAAAGAGATATTGTCGTACGTAGAGAACTCCGGATGAATTGTTGAGAAATACAGGTTTCTCGTTTATCTCACAATATATTATACTCATTAATTCTAACGCTATCTAACTTTTTACCTTATTTAGATGTTTTCTTAAACACATAAATCAATGGAAGTTTTCAACCGCAGCTGCAGCTAAACAACGTACAACAAACGAATCCGAATAAATGACGAGTACACAAAATCGACGAGTTCACAAAATCGACGAGACACGATTGATATATTATGCGGAGCATAAAATCAATGTTAAAAAATTAATAATAACTTTAGGAGCAAAAATGGGTTCAAAATGACGAGAAAAAACTGCAGAAAATATCTCACCGACTCGTCACGAAGGTCAAACGTCAACTTTACCGAAAAATGCAAATGAGTAGTGCTTCTTGAAGGTTTCGACAAGAGGAATCCAAAAACAATACCAGTTTTTTGAGATGACAAACGTGGTGGGATTGAGGTTTAGATCGATTCTAATGGCAAAAAATTAGTGGGAGTGAATTTGAGAGAAAAATGGTTTGCTTGCGTGTTAATCTGTTTTTCATTTTTTTTTTAATTGCAGATAGCATATGTACAAAATAGGGGTGTAAACAGTCATCTGGTCCAAAATTCATTTTCTAGTATTTTTTAAAGTTATTAATAAATAAATAATTTATTTTACTAATCCACACTAGAATCTTTTTCTCCAAAATACTCCTTTTGACATAATATTATTTTTTTCTTAACATAGATAAATCTAATTTTAACCAAAATTCTCATATTCAAAATAATAACTATAATTATTACTATATCATATTCCAAAATAATCACATAAAAATACATCATCTTTATTGAATAATCAAAATGATAAAATAAATAAATATACCATCACATAACAAAAGCTAGCAAAACTTCATCCTAATTTAGAATTTTTTCAAATTTGATCTAATCATAATTTATATTATAAATAAAAATATATATAATTCTTTCAAC
>JBBPBP010009780.1:26199651-26216440 GCA_037974735.1 Cicer chorassanicum | reverse complement strand
TTTCCAATTGCCAATTGAGCTTCATGTAAGCTGTAGGAAATCAAAGTGTTTGGTAATTCAATTCTTTTTTTTTTGGGTAAAAATACACTTTGATTATTTTTAACAAGTTTTCGTTTATTAGAGTTTTAAGTTTATTTTTATTCCTATTTAATCTTTTATATTATACTCAATTTGCACCATTAATATTTAAATTATATTAAATTATGTCAACAGTTCTACAAAGATAAATTTTTTTTTTTGAATTATTATCATGAAATGTTAAGATTAATCAAAACATCACAATAAATTAATTATTCAATATATTTTTCAAGGGAAAACAGTTAATGATATTGATTATATAGATAGATTTGTATCACCGTTTTTAAGGCTATGCATTTGTTTAAGTGACCGGAGAGAAAATCAAAAAATGAAGATAATGTATAAGATTTCATAATTGTTTTTTGATTGTTTAATATGAGAAATATATTGTTATAACATTTTATAGAGTTTCTAACTATTAGAAGTGTTCAATTGCATCAATTATTATTGAAAATGAGATAAATGACTGTGCAAACATAATGTGATTTAAATGACAAAAAAAAAATTAAAAGATCTAATAAATAATTGGACTAAATTTAAAACACCATATTTGTGCCCAAATTCAAAGTTGGACTAAATTTAATAAATACATCTTTAAAAACAAATTCAAAGTTGTTAACATAAAAAATATATAAATCTATGTACAAACTCACAATATTTAAATTTGTAATGAATTGAAACTAAATCATTTAAATAAACCAAACAAACATTTGAATAAGACAAAATTAAACATCAAACCAAGACAGCAAACAAAATTACGTTACGTTTAAACACAAAATCACAAATGTTATAACAAAAACAAAATTAAATTTATATAGTAACCATTTATTTAGCTTTCAAAGTTTGTTACAAGTAACCGTTTCAGTTGATTTGCTTGCTCTACCTCTTTCAATTCAAGTTTGTTTTTTCTGCACTTAGAATATTTCAGAATTCTTCAATTACAAGTTACAACAAGATTGAATCAAATTACAACAAAAACGTTACCAAAAAAAAAATTATCTAAGATAATTCATGAAAATAACGTAATACAATATAACTTTCGTTGGGTTCATGATCATTTAAAACTTATTTAAATAAACTCTGCCATACTAACAGCTTATAACAAATTACATGAAAATAATTTACCCACAATATTTCTTTAATTATAAAAATAGCTTCTACATAAACTCTCATATAATAATATTCAAAAAGTATTTAATTATGAAATTTACTCAAACACACTTCATTGAAATCATTTACATAATTCTCAAAAGAATTTATATAGAAGCATTTATTTATTCAATAAACATTCAATTAAATCGATTATACTCGAAACCCTTAAATTACAAAACAGGTCCATCACCTACAAATGCCAATTTTCTTCACAAAAAAATAAATAAATAAAAACTAAAAACTTCATTACATCTCTAAAGTTCCCTTTGACATAGGAAACCTAAAATTTCAATTTTGATTAAATTTCAATTTTATCAAAATCTAAGCAAAGTAAAAGTAAAAGTCACCCAAACATAATTGGCCCAATTTCATCAAAACTTAACCAAACACCCCCTAGCTTCAAAACGTCCGGAAGGGTATTTTCCAACTAATTTGTCTGAAGCTGAAACTTTCAGACAAATTAGTCAAGAATTACACTTCCAGACAAACTAAACCGTCTAAAAGTACACTTTTAAAAATATGTATTCTTTTAACCGAGTTTTTACACCGGTTTTTAAAACCGCGTTTATACACTATAAGAGATTAATTCTTATATAATATGATAAACCCTACATTCTGCAAGAAACCTGAACTTGAATGATATCTAGGGATGTATAATTTCCTTCCCAAAATTTGTTAAAACAGCTACAACACGAGGCGATAACGATAATTTACGTCGAAAAAAATAATGGAATGTTCAATTGGAAGATTTACAACTTTCTACGACTTTCCTAATCCTTTCGATAACTAGAGGGATTTCCTCGAACGATATCGTAGTAAAACAAATACGAAACCATCCCGGTTCGATGCAATGGCAAGCCGATCCGGGAGTTATATTGATTTTAGCAACGGTCATGAACTTCTCCCATAATTCGAGTTCTCCTTTTTCGCTATAAGGTTTGATTAATCCGCTCATATCGGCCCAACAGAACATACCTGCACTGCTCTTGGCACACTTGATTCCTAGTTTGGTTAAAGAATCAACAAACACGTCACGTACCTGTCTAATTCGATTCCGGTTGGTTTCAATGTACTCCTGAATGAATCGTGTATCTGAGAGCATTGAAGTGACTAATCTCTGTGTGGGAGCGGATATAGATGAAAATCTACTCATTTTTTTGGCTGCATCCAAAACTGTTTTGTTGTATGAATATATAACCCCGACTCTAAATCCGGCGATCGAGAGGTCTTTTGAAAGGCCGTATATTATATGAACACGACTTTTATCTACGTATTCGGAATCAAGAACTTCAGCTATACTTACAAACTCCTCGCTTCCGTATGTGGAGCCTGCGAATACTTCATCGGCAATGATGTGAATGTTTTTATCTTCGGCAAAGTCCAGAAGACTGAAAAGCATATCGGGCGTCATAATGTTGCCAACGGGATTTGAAGGGTTGGAGATGAGAATTCCACGAACTTTGACTCCTCGTTTTCTCGCTTGACTAAACGCTTGTTCAAGAGCAGTGATGTTTAGGTTGAAATTGTCCGTACTTCGACAATGAACAGGAATTAAGTCTATCCCTGGACGCCATCTTACGTCCCTTTCAAAGCTGCATCGTGGAAAATAGCAGGTTATTCAATTAGTGTTGAGCTACAATGATGCAGCGCCACTATAGCTGATCTTTGACAATACATACTAAATAGCGCCAATATTTAACGCTGCTATAGCTGCTATTTGATAACATTGCTTTTAATCGACGTTTATAATTAGCATAAGGAATAGGAATAGCGTAAGAAAAAGCCGTAAGAAAAAGCCATCGATGATGATTACCCTGGATAATAAGGTGTAGGGACAAGGAATGCATTTCCATGGTCTGCCAAGCAGAAGGATAGTATCTCGATTGCAGGAGTTGCTCCGGATGTTAGTACCATATTCGACGGGTCAAATTCCACTGATCCTCCCATAACCTGATGCATAAAATCTGCCAAGGCCTGCAAATTCAAAGCAAACAACAAAAGTTTAAAACACAAACAAAACAAAGGCATGATCTAACTCTTAAAGCTCAAGCTCTATATTTAACATATCGAGAACATAAAATTCACTAACTTTACTAATAACATTACTACAAGCTTACAGTAATCTTAGCATATGTTTGTCTAGAATGCTAGAGAATCTTAGCATATGCTTGATATTGCAGTAAAAGGCCATTCCACCGCACGCTCAGTTGAATCGACAATTTATAGCTTCTCGCATAAAAATGACTCGAGATGCAAACACAAAAAAGAGGACGTGGAAGCAAACATAGGCTTAAACTTTTGGAATAATTGATTAATGGTATTAGAGTTTCCAATCTCCATGACCAAGTGAAATGGTCTAAACTCTAAAGTTTGATCCTTGCCACTTCCATTCTTCAAGACTTATAATTCATCATCAACAATAATAATAATAAAACAATTCAAATTAAGCACAAGATAAGTGGTTTTCAGCATTATCCAAGCTTCAAGACCAAAGAGCATTTGTGTAAAAGTGTGTATTAAAACCGTTATAAAACCAATGATGCTTCACTACAAACTGCTTAAACTTTTGAGATAACTAGTTCACAACACACCATAACACATATCCCCTTGAGCTACACAAGTTCTACCAAATATGTAACTGACATGTCGACACTATTAATAATTTGAGAAAATGAATTAATTGAATGTAATCAATGTGTTGGTATCGTTTCGGTGTCAGACACTGAGACATGCCTTCGATCAGAAGTGTTGGTGCATAACCACAAAATTAAATCACGTGATTTTCACTTTTGGAGGAGGCAAAATTGATTCTAGAGATAAGGAATTGATTTTATGCATCTTGTTGAGTAGAATTTAAAACAAAACAGATATTTTGCAGAACATCACATCACCCCAGAAAGCAAAAAACAGTACAATCCAGCACAATAACAGCAAATAAATAAACAAATAAATTGTACATCATAAGCAAACAAATTAATAAATAAATTAAAAGTGTCTTACAATTTTCAATTCATTCAATCCATGAAACGGTTGATAAGGTGCAATCCCATTAATACTCAAATTGATATCACCATTCCCCATTACTGATCCCTCCAAGTTCTTCACCAACCATTTCTCAATCAAATCCAAACTCAACTACACAAACAACAACACACAAAAAAACCCAAAATATTAAAAATTAAAACAAAAACAACATATCCAGAAAGAAAAATATTATTATTAATAACCGTAACACTAACAGCCTTTTTACCATCCTATACCAGATTTGAACTCTATCTCTTGAAAACAGTGGCACTAATGGCCTTTTTATTGTTGTACCGCAAGAGATTTGAATTTTGTCCCTCAAAGACTGTGGCACTAATAGCCTTTTCACCACAGTCTCTAATAGCCTTTTTACAACTGTCTCATTCGAAACTATGCTCCTTGATGTTACAATGTCAAGCACTTATCAACATGATTTTAAATTGCTGTTAAAGTTACACTGCTTTATAATGCTGGTAAATAGCTTAAATTGCGGCTACAATGACATTGCAGAGACTACAAAATCCACAATATTACAATTGCAGTCGGCAATTTAAAACCATGATTATCACTAAGCTGACGCCTCGGGAACAAAATCCCCCATGTTTTCAGCTCGTAGTAAGAGCTTGACATTGTAACTTCGTGGTGATGATTCAAATCCGGCATAAACATTTGTCATGTCATTAGTGTCAGTGTTATTAATAATAATATTTTTTTTCTTTTTTTCAAAAAAGACAAAAACATAGTAGAATCCGAAAAAACAAAAAAGAAAAAATTTACCTTGTTATCAGACAAACCAAGCTGAATAATTCCATTGGGGTTAAGCAAAGAATGAAAAGGATCTTGAGAAGCTCTTTCCAAACCAAGATAATAGAGAGAATCATCAGGTTTAGAAAGAATTGAAGCGAGTTTAGAGACACGAACACGAGAAATAGAACCGCGAGACGACAAATTAGAACGAGAAGAAGAACGAGGAAGAAGCGTAGGAGGAGAAGAAGGAGAAGAAGGGTTGTGATTGGAACGACGTCGTTTAAGGTAAAGTTGAAGAAAATAAAAAAGAGCACAAGGGATTAAACTACCGAGAAGAAGACCACCACGACCTTGAACTACACCTTGAAGAGGCACTATTAATTTCATACCGCTTCTTGAAGACGAAGATTGAGATTGAGATTGGTTTTTTTTTGGGTTTTTTTGGGGTTGGGGAATTGGGTTGGTGGGTTTTTTTTGGGTTTGGGTCATTTGACCCGGTTATTGAGGGGTGGAATGAGTGGGTTTGGTATGTGTGGTTGGAAAGAAGAACGAATGAGAAGAAGAAGAAGAAGAAGAGAGAGGAAGAGAGAGAGAGAGAGAGGGAAGAGGGAAGGAAGAAGAAGTGATTGTGTGTGCCAAAGGAGTGTGTTTGTTTTTTGTTTCTCTTTTGTTTTTTGTTTTGTTGTTTGTTATTTACCATTATCTCCTTTGTTTTTTGTTTCCTCGTAATTGTAAACACAGAATTCAGTTTTTTTTTTTTATATAATTTATAATCGAATCGAATATTCTTCTTTGCCCTCATATGGAACGTCTATGATTGATGTACAACGTAGTAGGATTAAAGATTCCTAGACTTAGAGATACAAAGTTTTTTTCTCATGAGTAATACTTAATAGTTGCTCCATATAACTTTTTTTTTTGGTTTATATGAGAAAAAAAATTTAATTACATTTTTAGTTTTTTATGTTTAATCTAGTTTTTGAATAGATTTTTTATTTTTATTATTTAATTTGGTTCTTTAAATTACACTATGTTCGTTTGTAAAAAAGACGTCATGTGGTCATTACAACGTTATCACGTGTATAATAGTGTTGACGTGATAAATTATAAAAGTAAACAATTCACATATTGATCTTTAAAGTTTTGAAAAAAATACACTTATAATATTTTAAAATTAAACCAATTTTTGATTATGACTAATCTTAATTTTTTTCCTCTTTACAGTCTTTTTCTTTCAACAAGAATTAAAAAATAAGTTGTAGTAAATAAAAAGAAATCCACCATAAATCCACTAAAATAAAATTAGTTCTTCAGCTCATTTTTAATACTCTTTAAAATATTTTTTTGCATAAACTAGTTGTAGAATTTATTTTTGATTTTATGAATTTCAAATGCATGGAGATTTCAAGAAGGATTTTTTTGTGGTTTTCAAGAAGGATTTTTTATGAATTGCACAAATTAGTTGTTGATTTTGTTTTTGTTTCTATTGGTTTCAAGAAGAATTTCTTCATCCCTCTCTAATCACAATTGAAAGGGTTTAGAATTTCAAACTACATGTTCTTCTTTCTTCTGATAATATAAATTAAAATATTCATCTTCTTCATCATCAACCTTCGCCATCTTCACCATAAACTTTAAAAAAGTCCAAAAAATCCAAATTCAAAAACAAAGCAAATCTTAAACTAAAACAAAAAATATCTAGAAATTTGAGAAAATTAAAATATATAAAAGATTAATTTGAGAAATGAGTCAAACTTGAAAGACTACAATGGATTTCATTTTTCTTAATTGGAAGAATTCTAAAAAAGAAAATAGAGGACTACAAAGAAATAGAAAAAAGAACATAGAGGATTACTTCCTTAGAAAAGACACATCAAGAGTATTATTAGTTAATAAAGTTTAAGACAAAGTAAAGAGCGGCTTTTGGATCATAGTTAGAGAGCCCAAGATAAAATATTTGCGCAAACATTCCCTTCCCGAAGGATGTGGTGGGGAGTAATGGATTAATCTCTATGCATAAAGTCTCTAGTGATGAAACTGATGAGTACCCATAGCGATAAATTAAACCACAAGAAGTGAGTTAGATCTTTTCTAGCTTGTAATAAAAAGTATGTTTAGATTTGTTGTATATGTAGAATGAAATGAATATGTTAAATTTTTTTAATAAAATAGATGTTATTTTGTTCCACTTCATTTCAACTTATATCATCGATCAAAACATATATCAAGAAACTACAATTATGTTTGGTTAAAAATTGTGAATTACAGATATGTTAGATGATAGTGGAGGAACTTATAACAAATATAAGATAAGTTATTTGATTGAATTTGAAGTGTTTCGTAAAATGCACAATTGAACTAATTAATATAATTCATTTGTAATGAAATATAAACAAAAGGAAATTTGAAAAGTTGATCATAGGACCAAATAAATCAATTTTTCAAATTCTCTTTATATATAATGAGAGAAAACTAAAATGCTATAAACTCAAATGTTATTTAAAAGCAACTTATCAAAAAAATGATATAAGTTAGTGAAAAACGGTAGATTTAAGTTCTTGAATCATATGAACATATAAGGACGATATCAATGTTTTTTACATTGGAATTGTTTGAGGTGTCTGGAATATTGGGGCAAAAGCAACAATAGGCCAATTGTTTCATGAGCACTAGAAATTTTGATTTCACATCTCTCCATAAAACCTTAATGCATTAGATATATGAGTCACATATTTTATATATCTAACATTTAGTTCATTCACATAGTCAACGTAAAATTAATGACCCACACTTGAACTAAATTGTTCTTAAAGCTGTTTTTCTTACCCACACAAAATAGCAAAAGTGTAAGAAATAGAGTTGTTCTTGAACTTTTTCACTAGCGCAAAAATATGTTAAGTTTCTTAAGTACTAGGTGGTATATTTGGCACACAAAAATAGAGTTAAGAACACAATTTTGATTTTTGCATTGGAGTTTCTTTTATAATCTCGCGGGAGAAGGACTTTTATCAAACAACTCTTTAATCATAAAGGTTTATACGGTATAAAGTTATTTGTTATATGATACTTCATTCACAACAAAATATAAGTAATAGTGAGTTAACAAAAATTGATGTATTTGGTGCAAAATCTGAACCAAATACATCAACTTTTGTTAATTCGTTTTTTTCTTATATTTTGTTATGAAAAGAGCCGTGGTTTGACATTACCAAATCGAGTTTACATAGGTAACAGATTTCTCTTTCAAGATTTTTAATATTGTTGCATTTCAATCATTAGATTTAAATATGGATGAAAGTGAAAGCTCTAGGCGTCGAAGGAAAATCCATAAAGGTACAAGGCAGCAAGGCTTTCATAGTTAAAGAAAAATTGAATCCTTGAAGGAAAAATAGAAGGTGTGAAACAAAGAGGTATTTGGCACCATTGATCTCAATATAGAAAACCTAATGATAGAATTAAACGAATTGGATGAACAAATATGTGACAACCTAGAATTTGAGGATCATGAACGAAGGAAGATTGTGTCAAAACAATTTTGGGAACAAATTCATTATAAGGATAACGTTTGGATTAAGGAGAGAGATGCAAACACTAGATGCTTTCATGCAAGCTTCAAAAAACAGAAGGAAAAATCAGTTGATGGCATTAAAAAAATGAAGAAGGTGGGCTTGAAGGAGTGGAAGCAATCAAGAATATGGCTTGAAGGTCTGAAAAGGATTTGTTTGGTTTGATTGTTTGTAATTAGTTAGAATACTTCTTGTACTCTCAATTAATAAGCGTGTTTATAAAAAAAAATATTAGTTAAACTTTTTCTAACTACACCTCTGAAAAGGATTTGTTTGGTTTGGTTGTTTGTAATTAATTAGAATATTTCTTGTACTCTAAATTAATAAACGTGTTTATATAAAAAAATTAGTTAAACTAGTATATATTAATTTGGGAAAAAATTAATCAAAGTCTTAATTATTTTATTTATATATTTTTAAGTATTTTTTACGAGAGTTATAAGGTAATCTGGTCGTAAATAGATATTGAGTAAAAATTTAGAGATTCACAAATCAAAGGTGTTAAGATCGTTCTCACTTCTATTAAATTTTTAATAATAATTATTTACAATTAACTTTTGACTGTTAAAAAAAGAGTTTTTTTTCTCCAAAATATCCTTTTTTTTTCAAAAACTTTACCAAAATGCCACATTTTCAAAAAGTTTTACCAAAATGTCCTACTTTTTGGGTCACGCTGCAAGTCGCTATGGGGGTGCGACCTCCTGAAAAGGTTTTTTTTCAGGCACAGTGGGAGGTCGCTGGCTGGGAGGCGACCTCTGGTTTTTTTTTGTCTTTTTCTGTTTTTTTTAGTTTTTAAATAAATAATTATAATAATAATAATACATTATTAATAATAATAATTAATAATTAATAATAATATTAATAATAATACATTAGTAAATAATAATGATAATAATAATAATAATTAATTAATTAATAAAATACAATACATTAATAATAAAAAATAAATAATAATAATAATAATAATAATAATAATAATAATAATAATAATAATAATAATAATAATAATAATAATAATAATAATAGGAAAGTTTCGAAATGAAAAGTTTTAAAATTTTCATTTAATGGGAAATGAAATTTTTATAACATTACATTTCGAAGCTTTCCCATTTCGAAACGTTCCATTAAATGAAATTTTTAAAACTTTCCATTTCGAAATTTTCCCATTATTATTATTATTATTATTATTATTTATTTTTTATTATTAATGTAATAATAATAATTAATTAATTAATAAATAACAATACATTAATAAGTAATAATAATAATATATTAAAAAATTATTATTATTAATATTATTAATTAATTATAAATAATAATAGTTATTTTTATTATAAATAATACATTAATAAATAATAATAATAATAATAATAATCATTTCGAAATAAAAACCTTCGAAGATTTCATTGAATCCCAATTTTTCGAATCATAAATTTCGAACCTTTCGAGTAAGGCCAAAATTTTGAAATGCAACAATATGAACTTTCGAAATGAAAATTCTGAAACTTTCCCATTAAATGAAATTTTCGAAACTTTCCATTAAATGAAATTTTTAAAACTTTTCATTTCGAAACTTTCTCATTATTATTATTATTATTTATTTATTTTTTTATTATTAATGTATTATTTATAATAAAAATAACTATTATTATTATTTATAATTAATTAATAATATTAATAACAATAATAATAATTATTTTTTAATGTATTATTATTTATTAATGTATTGTATTTTATTTATTAATTAATTATTATTTACTAATGTATTATTATTAATATTATTATTATTTATTAATTATTATTATTATTAATGTATTATTTTTATTATTATTATTATTATTATTATAATTAATTAATTATTAATAAACTTAAAAAAAAATAGAAAAAGACAACAAAAAAATAAACTCTCCGGTAAGAGGTCGCACCTCCAGCCAACGACCTTTCACTGTGGCTGAAAAAAAAACTTTTTCAGGAGGTCGCACGCCCTGTAGCGACATGCAGCGTGTCCCAAAAAGTATGACATTTTGGTAAAAGTTTTTTCATAAAAAGGGATATTTTGGAAAAAAAAACTTATTAAAAAAACAATTGTTTTTTTAGAAAAAGTTTTATAAATAATGTGTCAGGAAGTATGTCGTACGGTACTATTTTTCTAATATATATTATTGTTATTTTTAAGGGCCAAAGGGGCTCCAGCTCATCACGTGCTTGATGATGATATTTTGATATGAGTTTTGCATCTTGATGATGACGATAGTATTGGTCCGTATTAAAATTTTGTTTTCTTGTTAGTAGCAAGTCGTTACTTTTTATGGAATTTTTTTTATTAATATTTCTTTTTTTTTTAAATTGTCTACTTTGCCCTTTTGCGAAAAATATATACAAAAATGCTATACTTTTTAACTTCGGTTGCTGATCGCAATCTAGAGAAGCGACTTGGTAAAGAGGTTTTTTTTGTTTTAATAGAAAGTTGCATCTTAAGAAAAAAAAGATAAGTAATTTTTTTAACCAAACTAAAAATTCTCCCCCATACAAAAAATATATGTTTTTTTTCTTTTTAATTTCTACATTTTTTTAAAAGATACGATAGACTCTATCATAATTAATTCAGTAAAATCTTATTTTTGAACTTGAATTCAATATAATAATATCGACATTTGTCAGTTGAGTTAGAGTTTGAAGGATTTTTTCAATTTCCACTTTACAAAAACAAAACAATGGAATTGCTATTTTAAAATACTATATTTAAAAAGAGGGTCAAAATGGACATTCTTGAGAGTTAATTAATTCATAAAGTTAATTGATAGTATTAAATTTGATAATAATTTATATTTTTTAATATATTTACCTTCAAAAGAAGTAGCGATCCAGTAACTTTTCATAGTGAATTTATAAATAATTTGTAATATATTTTAAAAATAAATTATTTTTAAATTTTACAAAATTCACCATTATTCGAACAAAATTCCTCCAAAATAGTCTATAAAATGTAGTACATTGTTTCATTTTCAAAAAAATTATGCATTTAGTTTTACAATGTATTTATTTTCAAAAAATTATCATATCATTTAATTTTTATTAAAAATTTAAAATAATTAAGTACATATTGTTGGTGAAGAAGTAATAAATAGAGTTTACTATTTGAAGAAAGTCTTATAGTAATGTGAAAACAAATCTCAAAATAGTTTCCAACTAACAAGTTATATAATATTCGATATTTTATTCATCAAGCACCAGTGGTCTAGTGGTAGAATAGTACCCTGCCACGGTACAGACCCGGGTTCGATTCCCGGCTGGTGCAAACTTCATTATTTTTTATTTAATAATTTAGCAGAAATATTATTATAAATAAATATAAAAATTATTAGCATATAATAACAAAAAAAAAATTGATTTTACTAACTAAGGCTTTAGTTTTCAACGCCTAGTTCTGGTTGTGAAAGGTTGATATGAATGTCCAAATGCAATTGACCCATCATCACTTCTTTTATCAACAATTGGATGTGAAAAGCTTCAATCTCCAATTGAAAATTTTGTTATTATTTTAAACCTTTGTTTTGGTAGAAATATTTATTTTTGTAAAGTAATTTATAATTTTTCAATCTTGCAAACCTCAAATAGACACACAAGTTTAAAATTGATTATACATTTGAGATAATCTTTGGCATTAACATATCTACACTAGCTATAATAATATATTTTTAAGCCAATAATTTGACTTATATGCAATGAAAGTTCTCATTTTAGAATATATCATAATTCAATGGCCAGTAACCCCTTCTGCAATGTGTGCACACTTTATTTTCTTATACAAATTATATATAAGTAGAATATGATAAATGATTTTATTATTATAAAAGATACTCTCTCTTGTCTCTAATTATAAGAACCAAATATTTGTCCTTGAATATAAGTCTATATTTTAATTATGAAATACTATTTTTTTTCTCAGTCATACTCTTTATTAGTATTATTAATTTATCTTCAAAAATAAAATAAAAAATTGGATATGTTCATGTACAAAGGTCAAATAAAAGTCAAATTATGTGAAAAATCAATAGGAAAAAACAGAGGAAATTTTATCGTGTAAGTGCAGCTTGTATGGTAGTTGCAGTGACATTTGATATATTAGAATGCAAGTTAAAATATGAAATCAATCAAATAAGTCTTATATGGATACAACCTCAAATTAAAAATATCTAGATTCACACAAATGAGAAAAAAATTGAAAGCGAAATAATTTAATTATATCATTGAAACTTTTTTTTTTATTTGTGTGATTATACCCAAATATTTCTTATTCGAGATTATGCCCAAATAAGTAGTTTTCGTGTAAATTTTGCCACTAAACTCTTAAAAATAAAAACAAATGAAATAATAATATCCCTTTTTAGTAGTCACATTACAAGTCTTCAAGAACAAAAATGAAATGTGCTTCCTACCATCTTACCCAAACAGCAAATTTTAGTCTACTAGAAGTGCGCAACTACAAATCAATAAGTCTATAATTATGCTAAAATCAATGAGCATATATATTAGAGTATTAAATTTAATACTTTATAATAAAAATTGCAGGAATGAGAATGGAAAGCAGCAAAGGGTGACAATTGTTACAAAGAAACATATATGAAAATTCATACAACCATAGACTAAAATAATTTCACAATCATCACTTATATTGTGAACCATTAATTTTTACTTTCTACTTCTTTAAACCACACCACTAACATAGCCAAAAATATACCTATAACTAACTTGTCTCATTATAGAGTCACTTCAGATAAACTTTTCCATAAGTAATTATAGAGAAGTTATGTATTTAGTTATAAATAGCTATTATAGTAGCGATATAGTAATGTAGTATAGTAAAATTTGAAAAACGAATATTATCTACGATATGTAATTGACAACACTACTAACACTTTTAGATCAAAGTCGTGTCTGGTGTTTGATATGTGTCGACACGGCACCAAGATATTTTTTAATATTTTTATTTTTTTTTAAATTATGATCGATGTTTACATATTAATGTCATATTTGGTGCTCGTGTTTGGATAATACTTCATAGATAAAAGGTAAAAAAAAACGACCTTTAAATATTTACGAATAAAGAGTTTGAGACAATCAAGTTGGTCATTACAAAATTCATTCGAAGACAAGGTTTGAGGTGCTTCTCTAGAATGGAGCAAAAGCTTGTATTCTCATGAACTCAGGAAGAAATGAGTGCAATATCCTTTCAAAATTGTATTCTCTAAACTATTTAAGCATACAATAAGATATACGGTGCAACATTTGATTCCAAATCAAGAGTTATCGGGTCGGTTTATTTAAAAAAAAATTAAAATTGATTTTTATAGTATTATATATTTTTGTTATAACTTTTTTTTAAAAAAAAAATTTAAAAATAAATTGAAAAATGAAAAATTAATTTAAATAGATTATAATATCATCTTAAGAAACTTTTTATAAAAATTATTTTTGAAATATATTTTTTTTTTTAAAAAATGTGATTTTTAGCCATAATAATAAATATCTAAATTATTAAACATTAAAATTATTTTTTTAATTGGTAGTAAATAAATCTGAAATAACTTCTACTTTTTTTAATAAACTTTTATAAAAATTATTTTTAAAAATGTAAAGTGAAAATCAATTTTCAAAAGTATAAAATAAACAGGTCCATTAACTTCTTCCCGAAAGCAAAACATAGAAACATAATAGTAATTTAAATAGAAAATGTTCTTATAAGATATATATCTCCCTTTGTTATCAATGCATTAAGAAGAAGCCACGTCTTAAAACTTTAATCTAAGCTTAACTAATTAGGCCATAAGTGAACTTCTGGCCATAAGTGAACGTCTTAAAACTTTGTTATCAATGCATTTTTCAATTGTTGTTGAAAAGCAAAAATGTTGTAGTGTCAGTTTATTTGAGTTTATTAACTAGTATGAACTTCTGAACAAATTTTACGACATATCAATAAGTTGTTTTTCACTTATTTGCATAAATTCTTTAAGATAATTTATAAAAATAATTTATAATTTATATAAAAATAATTTAATTTATTTTATCATTTTTTATAAAAATTATTTATATATAAACACTTATATGAATAAGCGCTTATATTATAAACGATAAATTAAGTTATTCATCTCTTAACTTACTTCTCATTCTTTGAGCAGCTTCAGCCACCCTCTTTATTCCTCAAGCAAATAATAATCTAGATGAAGGACAGAACAAAATAAATAAAATAAGTATTGGAATAATGTACTTTAAATTTAAAATAAAAACTCTAATGTAAAAATATGTGAGGAACCAAGAAGTAAAAATTGTTTCACTTATGCAGCCAACTAGGCAAAAAGGCTAAACACTAACACTGGATATAAAATTATATATAGACATATGTAATAATTAAAAAAATTAAAGTGTTTTCTGTTTATCCACTATAATGAAAATCACAACTTTTTAAAAAATCAATCATAAAAATTTATTTTTTTAGAAGTTACTCATTACTGCTTCTTATTAGATTATTTTTAGATTTAGATTTTTTTTCCAAAGTTATAATAAGCAGATGAAAAAAAATCTAAAAGTGATTTTTTTTTTTTAAAAATTAACAAACAACCTCTAAATGTATACACATATTTTAATGTCGTGGTGTGTTGCACACCAGACAGAACAAACATTTAATCTGAAGCGTCAGTACTATATAATTTCTGAAGATTCAAAGGTATAACACAAAGTTTCAAAGAGTAAGTACCAGGTAATAAGATATTGTCATTAAACTGAAAAATATGAACAAATTGAGCTTTTACACAAGAAAGACTACACAATTGTATTGAGCAACCATAACACTTGTCCTTTGATGAATTAGATTTGCATTCTTCACACAGGGTTAGCCCTTTGTGGATGGTTCTAATTGAAACCTAATTTTCTGCTTGTTCTTCTGTTTGGGACACAGAAGCATGTTTATGCTTACAAGAAAAAATTTGTTGTTAGAATATGGCGATTCCGTTTGATGTGAATGAATTCCATCTCAATTATTTTCGCACGACAAGTAATAGATATTTTAATTGGTTAGTTAGTTAGTTATACTAGCTAGTTAGTTATTTTATACTAGTTGATTGTTTATCTAATTGAATATATAAGTCTGTAATTCGTGATGTAATTAAACATTCTTTCAATTATCAATATCGTTTAATTTACTTTTCTGCATTTATCTTTTATATATCAATGACTTAAATCAATAATCGTAATAACAAGGATCACCACGCTGAAAACAAACAACACATAATTACATGACAAATTTTCAATCATTTAGATTTATGAAGCATTGGCACAAGTATAAATATCACACACAATAATAATATATTAACGCGATGATTTGAAGATATAGAAGTGATTGAATATAATTAAATATGTAACGTGGAGTTGACATCAGTAGTATACATAGATTATATTATAACACATGTCAATCAATCACATCCTGCTGGCTTGAATAGTCCAATATGCTTTTTCATGATCCTCCACATTTGATTTCAATTGAAAATAAAAACATTGAAACATGAAATTGCACTCCAAAGACACTCTTCTTTTTAAGCAAAGCCATGCTGTTTCATGTTCCTCCACAATTAGTTAAATTTAATTTCAATTGAAAATAAAAACACAGTGAAACATGAAATTGCATACACAATTATCATTATTATTATTATTCAAACACTAAAACAAGCATCTTTATCATAAATGTATTAAAAGAGTATTAAAATAAAATACAAAGAGAAAAAGATGGAGTTTCTGATACAACAAAGGCAAAGCAACAAGCGATGATGGGCCTGTTCAAAGGAAGTTGATTGGGCTTGGGCCTTATCCCAAAAATTCTCTTATCTCATCTCATGACTTCTTTAAGAAAATTATACTCAATATTCTACCATTATACCCTACTCTATATTTTACACAAAATACCTATTTACCACTTTTGTATCAAGAAAATCAGAAAAAATTGTTCCACCTCCATCATCTTCAATTGTGTTATGGGTTTAAATTTTTTGAAATAAAATTATGTATTAGAAAATTTAATTTAATTTTTCCAACTTTAAATTTTTTGGAACACATTTGTATACTGAAATTTTTTTTTTTGAATTTTTATATGTATCAAAAAAATTTTGGTAGGTCAATTTATTTGTTTTTTTTTTCTTTGAAATTGATAATGTATTTCGAAAATTTTGAAA
>JBBPBP010009780.1:26179992-26192024 GCA_037974735.1 Cicer chorassanicum | reverse complement strand
AAAAAAAAAAACCCTAGCATTGTTGGTTCATTCGATAAGGGTTTTCCTGCCACCAGTTATTTATATTAATTTACTTTTAACCTTTTTAACAATATTAAAATTTTCTTTTTGGTCTTATATTAATTTATTCTTATTTGATCATAATAATTTTTATTAATAAAAAACATATACATCTGAATGCTGTAGAATATTATCTTTTTCTCTTAATGTTTTTATTTGTTCACTTTAATATTGGTTAAGGTTATGTTGCTGCAAAGCGTAATAACATCTATTTATCTATCTATTTATAGTATATTAAGACAACTACACAAGTAATTCTATTATTAATTTTGCCACATAACTCTATTTTTGTCAAGTTAATTATATGTTTAAGTATTACTCCAATTTTATTTATTGATGAATTCTATTTGTAGCTCTACTAAATGTTTACATAGTCATTCTCCTTCAATTTTGTAACCGAGTCACCTTAATATCAATAATATCGCATTTATTTAGCAAGTGATGATCAAATCAACATATATTTTTCCTTCTTTCTGCACTATTTTCCATTTTTAAATACTTCTCTTTGTAAATGTTTCAATAAATCTTTAGCATGTGATAGTTCAAAGTTGATTGATACTCTTCAACACTTGCTCGAAGTTATGTCTTAAGAATTGAAAAATAGTATTGTGCACCATATGACTTTTCTTATTAACTATTTGGTTTCTTATTTATTTATTTATTTTGTGTCTTTTTTTCACTTCACATTTTTTTTTATCGAGAAATTTTTGTTTTAAGTTCTAAAACATGATCTACAATATAACTTAAAATATGATCATCCAACCTTCAATATACGTCTAAGAATTAAACTAAGATTAGTAGAAAATATTGACCGCATGTAATTCATTATAGATACTATTTTTTTCCAGTTGGATAGATCGATCATATTTTGAGCCATTTTTATAAATTTCTTTGAATTTAGTTGAGTATCTATAAGGTTTTTTTTTTTACATTTTTTTTTCTCGATATTATAGTTTTGGGTTGAGGGAATTAAAGAAAATATTGGTAGTAAGATTTGAATTTGTTTCAGTTTATTGTACGAAAATATTTTTAACTTCTTTTAAATACCACTTTTCACTAAAATAGTTGATTGTATACTAAAATATTATCAAATTCTTTTAAATATCATTAGACACTAAAATAGTTTACATATGGTGTAATTCATGCAAAATGATAAATATTTTATTCTTACTAACACTGATCATATACTCATGTATTCTATCATATCAAAAAACATTACTTTCAAGTTTAATATTGTAACTTTCTTATTATTATATGTTAAATACTTGATTCCCCGAGAGTGTTTGTATGAAGGAATTGAAACTTCTAGAGAATTAAAAGTTTTAAGCAATTCAAAATTCAATTGCATTTTTTCATTAATAAATTGTGTTGTTTGGATAGAACAATTGTTTATTTAAATTATGGTCATATTTATAAATTCAAAATGTGTTGGTGCAAAAATGAAAATTAGAAAAGGGCCAAAAAATTTGAAAATTTATAAGGGGAAATTTGAGATTCACATTGTATAAAGTTAAGAAGGAATTTCAAATTCTTACCTTTTAAAGTAGTGTTTGAAATTCTCCAAATTTTGTGTTGACAAAATATTTTATAAAATATCTTCATTTTAAAAATTCTCCCAATTTATGATCCAAAAATAAAATTTACATAGAAGAATTTGAATTACGCTCTAAAGTACATTACATCAAAAAATTATTTCATCTAAACACACTATAAAATCATTTTTTATGTACTTAATTTTAAATATTTTGTAGAAATTTTTTGTAAAGTTAAATGTCTATCCATATACATCCCTGTAACGTGTGAGTCTAAATCTAATTTAAATAATATATAGGTAGATGACTATAAAGCTTACTTCAGCTGACAAAGACTGATATTATTAAGTTAGATATCATGTCTCAAACCTGATATCTCACTGTATGTAAATTATAAATTATTTTCTATCATCCACATGCTATTTTAAATTACTTAACATGTATTTAGAACGTTATTTGAGATTTTTTTTTTTCCGAAGAATTTAGCAGCAAAGGTAACACAGTTTTAGTGCAAAGAAGGGAAATATTGTGAGTTCAATTTCTTATTCCAACATATTAAATGTACCTGCAAATTTTTACCATCTAAACAACCTTGAAATTGGGCTGATTTTTTGTATAATAATTCATGTCAAGTTTGCATATGTCAAATCTCTTTTGAATTGAGATGTCAACTTATATTCGCAAGATGGGAATGAGGAAATTTTTCCATATATAGATGGGAATGAGGAAGAAAGTCTCTCAAAGAGTAATTTAAATCCGACACTTGTCCCTAAGCCTCGTACTCCCATCGTCAAAGATGAATCAATTGAGAAAATTTTACATCATACTCTCTATAGTTTATGCTTCTACTCCTACATTTTCATAAAAACTTTATTTTACCCTAATTAAAAAAAAACTTAAAATTATAATTTTTTTCAAAAAAACCAAAAACATTATAATAATCGACAAACTTTTTAAAAATTTGTCGGTACGTTAAAAATAATAATAAAAAAATAATTTTTTAAAAGTGTATACAAAACTTAATTTAAGTTTTTCAATATCAGAAAATTTAAATTAAATTTTTTAAAACATTACTATTTAAAAAAAAATTAATATATGAAAAATTTGTAACGAATTTGTCACACTTTTACGTGAGATCACACTTTTTTTTTTACTAGAAATTTTATTTTGAGTTTTCTAAAATAAAAAATATTTCAAAAAATTAAAACTTTAAAATTTTTTAGAATATATTTATGTTCCAAAAATTTACATTGTTTGATAATACAACTGTGGTCCGAAAAACTTAAACTTTAAGTTTTCTGAAACACAACCGAAATAATTTTTATCTATTTAAAAAAATAACATAAATTGAAAAGTTTGTGTAAAGTGTAAGGTATGAATATAATTGTGGGTATAGGGTAAAGATTTCAATTTTGAAATTGGGAGGGAGGAGGGGTGTGCGTGTACCCCTTATTCGTTTTCTTTCACTTAATTGGTTGGGAATAGTTCAAAATTGTACTCTCTAATTTAAATTTAAATGCATGACAACATATTAGTTTAGGACAACATTGGTACTTTCCTCCATTATTGACACATTTCCAAGAAACTTCCCACATCGTAGACGAATATTCCTTTCTGCATTGTAGGTGGTCCAAACCATTTTTTATCTTGAAGAGACAAACAAGTGGTTTAGAAATTTGCATTATTAATATGTGTGAATTTTTATTAGCAATATAGATGAGTGACGTTAGAAATAGTTGTGATTAACAATTTTTTTTAATGATTTAATAGTTTAGATTAATTGATGGTGTACAAAATATTTATATTAATAATATGTATTAATTTAATTTTTATTTTTAACTTAAGTATTTTAGATATTGTTTTATAACTTTGCATTTGTCTAAGGCTTCGTGGAAAAAAAAATGATAACTAAGTTCTTATTTGCTTTGTTGAAAGACATTTTAAATGAACGAGTATAATTGAGAATATAAAATGTTAGTTCATGAGTATGTATTTTCAGAAGTATTGTTAATAAATTTTTGATATTTTCATTGTTTTTACGTAGACAATTGTTTATTTTAATTTTTTTTTACCTCCTAATCCAAAGTGAACATAGACATGTGATCGGAGAAATGGGAATGTGAAGGTGTTACGACATCAATTGGTGATAGCTCCTCGGCAAGGGTATGTATGCAGACACTGACGATCAAATTTGTGTCTAAGAGTGAAATATTTTAGGGTTAGAAAATTGTGTACTCCACTTGTTCTTATTTATAAGCAAAAGTGATTCAACAAATATTATTGATGTATTTGATCTAAATTTAAATACTTAAAATCATAATTTTTATTTTTATGTTTAAACTCTAAACAATGTCTCAAACTACACAATTATTATCATACTCCTGCATAAATCATTTCTGTATCGCATGGGCTTACCATAGTCTCACTAAATTCCTCACAATCCTTTTACTCTCGTTGTTTTGAAAACCACCAACATATTACAAATTAGTAAAATAAATGAATCAATGTTAATATTGTAACTATTCGTGATTGAATGATTGATCATACATTTGTATATATTATATATAATATAAATCATTAATTTTTTTTTGTCAACAATTAATATTATTTATTTTATTTTTTAAAGTAAATTATTTATTGTTGAAGAGATTAATTGTAACTTTAAAAATTTAAATTAAGTTGAATCATTTAAAACAAAATTGAAAAATCTCAATCCTACTCATTTAAGAAACATTGGTATAAGAGTTTATATAGGTTACACTTTTTCTTCATCCGTCTTATATTATAGGTCTCATTGTAAATATTTTTCTCTCTCAAATTATTTATCATTTTATTATACTAATATATAACACATTTATTGCTTTTTTTTTCTTTCCATGTTTCCCTTATTTATTGAAGTAATTACAAGTACTACAAATAACAAATGATCTTTAATGATATTTCAGTCTTAATAAATTATTGTATTGAAAATTAGTATAAGTAACCATTTTCGCATATGCCAAATAAATTACATAATATGATACATAATAGGTAATATTTTTTTCAATGTTTTGGATAAATATTGTAATCTCTTTATATATAAACACATTTTCTGACATCTATTAGATCAACATTTCAATGTTGAACATAAAGAGAACCATTAATTTATAGTATTTTTAAAAATATAATTGATCGTCATTAAAATTTTAAGTGATTTTTATTTTAAGTGATTTTTAAATATAGATGCACAAATGATAATAACCACAATTTGCTCAAAGTAAAAAGATAATAAAATTGTCCTTCCAATATTATTAAGTTGGACTTATTATTCCAGATTCGAAACCGAAACTTCACCGTAAATTAATTAGGATTGAATTTATCATCTCTTATAAAATAAATAAAAAATAATATAAAAAGGTTAATCGTTATAATGTAAAAAACATTATAATGTCGGTCCATCTCATTGATTCTTAAAAATGATTGTAATTTTTAATAAAAATCAAACCTTTTTAATTATTTAACGATTTTAATTAACCGACTAAATCAATTTGGGAAACCAAAGTCCATGATACAAAATTCAAACTTTTGGTAATAATCTTGTTACTAACTTAGGCGCCATATATATAAATAATCAGACAAAACTAACCAAACTCTTTAATTTCATAATTTCATTTTTCAACTCTGTTTTTCTCTCTCTTCTTACTCCCTCTCTCCTCTTTCTTCTGTATCAATTTCTCACCAACGAAATCTTCGCCATTTTCTCCGACATTTTTCCTCCTTATTAATTTCAATTTATTATTAAATATTCCAGTATTCCACATGATCACAAAATTCCTAATAATCAAAACAAAAGAGTATATTAATTATTAACAATTAATTCATTCATTGCTATTCTAAATTTTCTCTCTCGTTTTTCGGGGAAAATCGAATAACAACGAATTTTCCCAGGAAACGAGAGAGACAAGATCAAATTCAATTTAAAGACCCATGTTGATTAAACATTGAAAAATCGAAATTTTGTTTTTGAAAATCAATTGGTTTTCAAAATGTTGAATTTTTTTTGATAATGAGTAGTTAGAATTTTGAAGAGAGAGAGAAAAAAAACATGGAAGAAGAGTTCGTGGAGATTGAGGTTGAAGATTCATCTTTATGTTTGGATGATGATATTGATGTGAATTATGAATATGATGCTCCTAGGTTCTTTGATTTTACAAAGCAAGAAAATATTTTCGATGATTGTGAAGCAGAACATTGGTTTGAATTTGCACAAAGTTATCCACCTTCACGTAAGAATTTAATGAAAATTAAACATTTTTGTTATGTTTTTTTTTTGTTTTTGAAAAATGGGGTTATGTTTTTTTTCCTTTCTTTTTTAGTCACAGTTATGGTTTTAAATTGTAGTTACAATTATGCTGCAAATTTGTATATTGCTTATGCTGGTCTAAATTGCAGCGACTTCAAAATCTGTAATATTGTAGTCGCAATTTAAAACTATGATCACAGTGTCATGAAAAGTTGATTTTTTTTTGTTGCATTTTAAATTTGTGATTAAATATTTTTTAGGTTTTTGATTGGTTTCTTTTTTTGGATGTGTTGTTTTCTGTGTAGCATTTATCATTAAGTTAAGATGGGGAAATGATGCAATGAAAAATAAACAAGTTTCAACAATGGAAGACAATGATAGTAGAGGTAAAGTTTTCATTATTGATGTCTTAATGCTTTGACTTTTGATGATAATTATTGTGTATTGTGACAACAATTTCAACAATGTTGGTAGTATTTGACAATAATGTTTTTTCCATATCAAAATTCGTGATTGCAATTTAAAATCTATGAAATTTTTTTGTATATTTTTTATTTTAGTTATAAAATGATGATAATATTTCGTACTTTTTCTAAAATAAAATTAAAACAAATAAATAACTGAAAAATTGATGTATTTGATCTTAATATTTTTGACAAGCTTAATTTTTCACATATTTTTGGTTTTGTTTATAGGTGATGAAAATTGCAATGAAACAACAAAAGATACTTTAGATGGTAAGAAAAAGTCTCTCAAAAAATCAAGTTCATCAAAATCTAAAGTTTCTACATTTATGAAACCAACAGCAAGTCATTTGGCCAAGCTGAAGAACCCTACAGAAGTTCAAACCCCTCAACATTTCAGAAGGTATTACATCTCACCTCCTAATTTGTTGGTGAATTTTTTTGTATTCGTTGCGGTGCTGTCAAATAGTTGCTATAGCATAGCAGTATTTAAACAAATCGTTAGTGTTCTGTGTTGATTATGCTATTTTATGTTATATTCGTTTGATCACATTAATTGAGTGTCTCGTTAAATATTTGGCATTTTTTGAGTGGTATGTGTATGATTGAATTCAAATCCATTTGATTCTGAATATATATATATATATATATATATATATTTTTTTTTTTTAATTTAAAAAAATTATATAAATTAGTCCTTTCTTTTCCTTGGTCTTTGCAGGAATCAAGAAAAAAATTCTTCATCCATAGATGGTCAATTAACCAAAAGACAGAAGCTTGAAGCCGGTTACTTGCGCAAGGTATGATGAAGTTTGTATATATCGCGTTTAATTTTGATGCATTATCGATATAAAATTTTTTACACTGTTACTAAAACAGAATCATCCATATACGTGGATTTAGAAATCCTCATGATTACAGTTAAATAATTTTTATGATACGATAATTATAATTGATTAACAGTATAAAAACACTTTACATCGACAATATAAAAACTTTTTACATGACAATGTATTTAAATTTACATAAAGATTTCATTCTAATAGTTTTGAACTCTTAACCTTACTTTAACTTAATTCAATTTTGCATCCTTTATTTTTTATAAAATATGAAAACAATCATTTGGCTTCTTATATTCGACTCATTTTAATTCAATTGTTGATATTTGATTTAGTTGGTTGGATTTTTTGTTGTATTCATGACAGATTGCTCACCTGAAGCATCAAACTATTCTTACACATAAGAAAACTAAGGAGGTAACCAGTTTTTAAGGAACTATAATGCATTATTTCCTCTGTAGCATCGATATTTCTTACCGAAATCGTGTTTTAGTGTGCAACATATGTCGTGTTTGGTACCGACATGAAACTGATACATTGATTATTTTTAATTACTTCACCTTTTCAAATTATTATCAACGTCGATGTGTCAGTGTTGTGTCTCGAGTCCATATCGGTATCTAGCTTTATAGATTACTTCTTTGATTTGGATTTCAGTTTTGTTGTTTGAAATTTTTTTTCATACACAAGAAAACATCCTTGAATGTGTCTTTGACATTTTGGTCTCTGAATATGTGAGACATTATCACAATAGTCCTTGAATATATCGAAATTGTATATACATCCTCAATATCTCTTTTGTTAGTAATTTAATGG
This sequence comes from Cicer chorassanicum, assembly GCA_037974735.1. Classification (NCBI taxonomy): domain Eukaryota; kingdom Viridiplantae; phylum Streptophyta; class Magnoliopsida; order Fabales; family Fabaceae; genus Cicer; species Cicer chorassanicum. Next base: position 26,184,031 of record JBBPBP010009780.1, on the reverse strand, counting down.
ACTAAATTAATCAATAAAAATATATTTATATATGTTTTAGTAATTTTGATACATTCAACAACTATTGTGATAGCGTCTCATACATTCAAGGACTAAAATGACTGTTTACCTCAAAAGATACACTCAGATCATTTTGTAATTTTGATACGTCTCACACATTTAACGACCAAAATGACAATTTACTCCAAAAGATACTGTCAAATATATTTTTGTAATTTTAATATATTTAAGACTATAGTAAATAGTGACACCGTCTCAAATGTTTAGGGACCAAAATAACTTATGTTAAATTGTGATGCAGGTTGATCCTTCTTATGTAAATTTAGCTTCTAAACCAAATGTTACGGTTCCTAAAGAACCTAATCTTCAAACAGCAGTCAGAGCACAAAGACACAAGTATATCAACTACTTCTAAGATCATAATAATAACCATTGTTTTAATAACATTTTATTTAAATAATTTATCTTAAGTGACTAAACGTTGAGTGGTTTTGTGCCTTTTTGATAGGACAAAAACTAATGCTGAATCAGGTGAACATACAAAATCAAGTGTTGAGGTTCTTACATCAAGACCCTCAAGTAAAAAAGTAAGTATTTGCATCACTTCAGCATTTGAAACACTTATTTATAAGTCATTTTTACAACAAAAGAGATCTAGTTACAAATTATAGGTCGTTTTCATAAGTTATTACGTCTAATAAGTTATAAATAAATTTTTTGAAAAGTAGTGGTAACTTCTTTAGTCACATTGTATTTTTATATGATGCATTATTTTTAATGGAATGCATTGAAAAATGATATAGTTTTGTAGCATCAATCAATAATATTCCATTTATTGGGTGATACTCACAAATTCTTGATATATTTTCCACTACAGGGTCAAGGTTCTTTGAACAATAATTCAATATCAAATAGTGAAACAAGGTAACATCTTGATACATAATTGTTATGATCACAAAATAAACACGAGAAGTGACATTTTTGCATTTATCTTTGAAATTAAAGAGTATGCACTATCTAAATAAAACAATTTAAAATCGACGTCTAATAAAAAATTACTATTTTGCCACATCACTCTACATTTGTATAATTATTTTGAAAATGATAGTATGATATTAAAAAATAGTGACTTTTTTACTAAATGTCAGTGTAAAACTGTTTTATACCGATAATATATGATCATTAAATATTCACGAGAAATTACAACTTTATCCTTTTTTGTTCTATTCCATTCATAGGACAAACTCTAGTGTTGGCTCAAGGCAAGAAAAGTGTAGAATGAATAGCAAACTCCAAGGGAAAATCGATGATAAGGTAAGTAATCATTCACATTTTAGGATATTATTATATATGCAAATTATATAGTTTCATTTTTCTTCAAAATAAGTTATTGATTATAGATATGTTGTGTTCAGAAACTCTCAAGGAAAGGAGAAAGAAGTGTCTTCCGAAATATCAAAGTATTTCCATTGGTAAGCATTGAAATTAAGAGCATGTTTATTAATATTAATTTATTATGTTTGTGTGTCTTTCATTGTAATTCATTTTTTTTCTTTTTCTTAGGAGCCAAATGACAAGAGATTTCTAGATGAACCACCAACAGAATTACTTAGCAAGGTAATTAACTAATTGCAATTGTTTTTTTTTTACTTTCTAATTTGTCATCAAGTAATTAGCCACTAGATTACGGTCTATAAACTACTCATACAGATACGAACATCACACATGTCACTAAAACTGACACATAAATACTATTAATAGTATGAAAAAATAGAAATAATTATATACTATAACAAATATCAATGTCGTATTAGTATCTGATACCGACACGTGTCAGACATTAAGAATATATTAGAATAAATATTGAAAATAATATTTATATATGTTTGCTTAGATACATAATGGAGTTTATTTTTATTTTTCTTCTTCTTTCTTTTTGTCTATTTTTGTTTTTTGATTTTTGGTGCCTACTTTGTAGCTCAATCTAACTTCTGAAGGCAAACAAACTGCAAAATCACAACCGAAGGAGCAGTCAATTTCTAAGGTTCATCTCTCTTGGTATTCTTATGACAACTTAGGACTTCTTTGAACTCAATTTTTCATTTCTTATTTTCACTTTTTAATATAAAAAAATAGTCTTGTTTTCACTTTATTTTCAGTTTTCTATATAAATCTATGAAAATATAAAGTTAAAAGCCGCATGCACTAATAAATGTAAATAAATTTTACATTGATATTTAATAAAAATTTATTATTTTATCACTTCATATAATTAATTTTAAAATATATATTTATAAGAGTGAGATGACGCCACAAAAATAATCAGCTCCACTAGACTTTAGTATTAAATTAATTTAGCTTTTTTCGTAAAAAATATATTTTTTTTTTTACAAATAATCACTTATAAGATTTTTTATCTGTTTGTTATAGTTTTTAAACATTTTTATAACTGAATTTTTTTAAAAAAAAAGAATTGATTTTTATTGCAACAGATAAATACAAAACACTTTTTATTTTTCTCAAGCTAAATAATCCATTAGGTTTTTTTTTTTCCTTCCATTCCTAGTAACTCATGATTTTATTCCTATCATTATATTGTAGAGCTTGAAGGAGAATAGACATGGATCGTTGCGCCAAGAGCATGAGGTATATTGCTAAATATCACGATTTAATGTAATGCATAAACATCAAAACCTTTATTCTGTGGCCGTCTATCGTTTTTCAAAACCGTATCTAGCTTTGAAGTAAAGATATATAGACACAAACATAAACACAAACACATACATGACACTAACACCAACACATTGATATTTATAATAATTTGAAAACGAAAAAATAATTAAATGTAATTACATGTTGATGACATGTCGGTGTCACTAACATCTGAGACGTCAAAACCTTTATTTTGTTGTTGTGGGTCTTTTTTCGAAACTGTGCCTAACTATGAAGCATTGTTATAGATATGGACATGATGCTGACACAAATACATTGACACCGATAATAATTTATAAAAGTGAAAGTAATTAAATGTAATTATATTTTGTCTGAGACACCGACCACACCCATATTCAATCTAATGTGTCGGTGCTAATAGCTATCAAATCCAAAAACTAAATTTTATTTATATTCAAGTCTCATTTTTGTCTTAACATTTTATTTCAAGATGATGAACTTGGTGAAAGAAGAAATTCAAAGATTATATGGCAAGCAATATCAATGTGCTCAAGAAATGGGGTCCCTTGTGACAAAGCAGACCTGTATGTTGGTAAGTTGAATCAAATCTAAATACAATTTGCTTCCAACTTTGTTTTCTTGAAAAATATTCTTTCTGAAATGAAATATAAACAAAAAAATATTTAAAAAATAGATGTATATAGTTTAAAATTTATATAAAATATATCAACTTTTTAAATATTTCTTTTACTTATATTTTATTCTAGATAGAGTATATAATTTTACACAATAACCTTCTTCTATTTTTACACAGGAACTTGAACATTAACTGAAAATACACTCATGGTTCTCCTCATTGGTGATCTTTGGTCAAGATATACACTTTCATAAACTTCCACACAAAAAAATCATCAATAATTGAAAAACCATGCCAAAGGGACCTTATTGGCTAAAAGTGGTATTAAAGGGAAAATACTACTTAGGGTTGGTCTACGAGTTAGATTTTGGAGGAAAATATTTTAAAGTAATAAGTCTATATTTTAATAAAATTAAAAAGATTTATTTTAATATATATTTGATATTTTAATAAAATTAAAAAAATAAAAGGATAAATAAGCATATAATATTATATTATTCTTTTATTTTTTTATTTTTTTAAAACATCAAATATATATTAAAATATAGATTTAACCTTCTAATATTCTCTCTTTTAAACTTCTCCAAAAATCAACTCGTAAAGATACTCTTAGTGAAGAAGTTCCAAAGTAAAACCAAATAATTCTATTATATAACAACTCATTTAGACCATTGGAAATTCTTTAATAATGTTAATTATGTATAAAGAAAGTTACAAAATGCAATGTCA
>JBBPBP010009780.1:26158802-26178031 GCA_037974735.1 Cicer chorassanicum | reverse complement strand
TTTTTGAAATAGCCAAAATATATTAATACTACTTTTCAAAGCACAAAAAATGTTGAGAAAAAAAAAAACAAGAATTTGAGTTTCACAACACGTAAACTATAAATGGTCAATCAAAACCTCGTCCACCCTTCTAATTAACTACAAAAATGGACACCAATCCAAACAGACGCAACAAAATACACTTCACTACTCAAATATTAAAATCCTACACCTAAACAAACATGAGGTTGTGACCACTAGACGTTTAGGTCATGATGGTAATCTTTGCACTTCATTTTCAACCACCTCCATGACAAAAGTTTGGTTCGATCAAGAAGATGAAAATTAGTCTCTTGATTTGATTTAAAGATCATTTTATTACGTGCTTTTTATATCGACCATACACAAACAAACCAAATAACAGAAAGTTTATCATGTATAGATTTACAACCACTAAACAAATCACAAAAAAAAAGTGTGTGTTGCAATGTGTTAGTTGGGATAAGTGTTCTTTAAACCTAACCATTTGAAAACACCTACCCGCATATCACAAAAAATCGGACAATGTTGAATTGATTACTCTTTTCCACAACCACTAAGCACAAAAGAGAATATAAATTACCAAAACCACGCCAGACAAGATTGTCTTTCGTCGAGATCCTATTATTCAATACTCTCAATGCAAATAGAGTTACTTTCAACAAGACTATCTTGTTCTAAATGAAATCTGCAACCGGGAAACGTAAATGATGTTCTTCTGACAATATTTGATAGACACATTTGACCGAACAATCATCGCAATAAGCATTTTACCACACCCACTTATCAGATACATCCTTCTACACACAAAAAAATTGAGAACAACGAGATACATTCCAATACAAGAACACTATTACTAAACATACCTCCACAGTTAAGGGAAGATCTACCATAGGTGTAATGGGTTCTTGTCCTCCACAAGAAAACAAAAATTTATTTTGATAATAGTATTAATTTTTTTTAAATCTCCATATCTTACTCATTAACACATTTTTTTTTAATACACTCACAAAAGTTAAATAACACTTTTCATCTTTTCACATTCCTATCATTCTCAACCACACACTCTCTTTCAAACTTTTACTCTTTTTTTCCTTGTTCTTAGGTTTCTACAATAACACCATTATCAACCATTTTTTTGTCTCTTAGCTCTTACTATTATATCATCTTTAACATTTAAAGTTTAGATTCTTAACTTCATCATCAACTAAGTTTGAAATACACTAAAATTAATTCTCTTCAAAGTCATAACTCACAACGGATATTTAAAAGTTATATATTTTTTTTTACATAATCAATTTAATTTTTGTCTTCTATTTCTCTTCAACAATGGTAAATTTATAGAAATATATTTTTTATTTGTTGTTATATTATTATAGATGTTTGATCTAATGATCAATTCTCAAAGTTATATGGATCATTGATCTTTTTGAAATGTTAGTAAAAACTAGAAAACATATTGTGTATCCAATTATATATTTATCCATAAAGCTAGCTTTGATTTTGCTTGTAGTAACTGTAACTATTGAAAGATCTTTCTTTGTCAAGAATTTTGTAAAAAATGGATTGAACAATCGCATGAGGGATGAGTGGTTAAATGATTTGTTAATTACTGTTGGGAAAAGCCCCTCCAACAGTTACTAATCATTGAACATTTTTAGAATATGAAATCTCGTAGAGGAAAATTGTAATTTGTAGAAACTCTCTTATATATTTTGAATTTGTTTAGTCATTTTAGTTATGTATTTTGTAAGAGTTAGTAATATTTTTCTTTGATCAAAATATATATACTATTTTATTGCACCTACTAGTGGAAATTTTTGGATCCACTATTGTTTACAGTCACATTCTTATCCAAAAATAAATTAAACAACCTACTAAGTCTATCACATAACGTTACCCCATCTACCCAAGGATCCTTTCAAAACAACGTATTATTACCATCTCCCATTAACTTTGAGAGATTACTTTTAAACCAATTAGTATGACCACAACCATCCCCACTACTAATTGATATAATATATCTCCACCAAATAGAATATTTACCCTCCCTTCCCCTAAGTAAGACGCAAATTGCAAACACCCAACCCTCAAGCCTCTCTTGGTTGACACACCTTTTCCCACTTAATTCAGTAGATGTTATGAGAACCCTCACTCCCACCCAAAAGAAAAGAATTAAACAGAGACTCAATTTTAGAAATGATACTTGTTGGAGCTTTGAAAAAGGAAAAATAATATGCTAATAATGATGACAGAGCGACTTTAAGAAGAATGAGACGTCCTCTCATTGAAAGGTTATAACTTTTCCACCCTATTAATTTCGCTTGGATTATGTCAATCACAGGATTCCAAAAAGACAACCTTCTCACATTCTTTCCTGTTGGCAACCCCAAATATTTAAAAGGAAGAAGTCTCGACTTGCAATTGAGTAAACTAGATGCCTCTTCCAACCATAAAGAGTTCGCATTAATACCAACTAGTAAACTTTTGTGAAAGTTAACTTTGAGCCCAAACACCAACTCAAACAATAACAACATTGATTTCATGCCTCATATATTCTTCCAACTCTTTTCACAAAACAATAAAGTGTCATTAGCAAACTGCAAATGAGATATTCTACAACCTTCTATATTACCAATCTGAAAACCTTAGTACATGTCCAATTCAAATGAAGCACATATCAAGGGTTTCCTTTTCTTAGGCCACGGCCCAATCAAAATTCACCAGTAGGACTTCCATTAACTAACACAAAAGCAGTAGCGCTATTCAGACATTCCATTATCCAATCCTTCCACACACTTTCCAAGTTCATTTTGGACATTATAGAATCCAAATAGCCCTAATCCACATAATCATAGGCCTTCTCAAAGTTCACCTTGAATAACAACAACTCATTTTTCCTTCTCTTAGCATTGTCCACCACCTCATTCCTAATTAAAATATTATCCAAAATATCATGATTTGATATAAACGCAGATTGAGATTTGGCTATTACCTTACCAATAACATGTCTCAACCTGTTTGCAAGAACCTTTGACAAAATTTTATACATGAAACCGACTAATGAAATTGCTCTAAAATGTGCCACTTTTTGCGGACTATCCTTTTTTGGGATTAAAGCAATAGAAATACAATTGGAGTTGATGACCAATCTACCATTTGAATGAAACTCATATAAGAACTTCATGAATTCTACTTTAATAACCCCCAAAATTCTTTTAAGAAATTGAAGTTGATATCTTTCGGACTTGGGATTTTGAAGCTGTTACAATCCCACACTACAACTTTAACCTTGTCTTTTGAGAAACTCCTAGTCAAAAAAGCTTGCTGCTTCATTAATAGACTGAAAATGAATATTGTCCAATTATAGACCACACACTTTATGAGATTTAAAGTGTGACTCAAAATGGGAAGACACAGCCTGAAGGGTCTCTAAAACTCCTTCCACTTTATTTCCTTCAACAACAATGTATCTAATTGCATTGAGTCATTGTCTACTAGTCACCAAACTAAAAAAAAAAAAATAGAATTCATGTCACCTTCTTTTAGTTAAAAGATTCTTCATTTTCCTCACTGGATGCTACAATTAATTCGAGACAAAGAATACAATTTCACATTCAAGTGTCTGCGCAAAACAACCTTAGCTTCCCCTTTAATGTCCAACCTATTCAATTAGCAAAGGTTTAATTTCTTTGTAAAAAAAAATGTTTAATTTGGTTTCAATTTTGGGAGCAATGTTAGTTTGGGAGTGACCCGTGCTTAGAGATGTCTACATAATCTGCACATTCGATACTCATCCGAACCTGTCTTGATTTAGATGAGAAAATCCGTTTTGATTGGGTGGAGTGCGGGTTTTTTCCGAAATTAAAATTCGGGGGCGGCAACGGGTTTGATGGTGTTGATATCCACCTTGCACCCACACCCACCCCGCTAGTAATATTATTGTAATTTTTAAATTTTATATACATGTACATATTGAATATACTAAATATTTTTTTTTACATATTAAAAGTTATAAACTCATCTCTATATAAAATATTTTTTAATTTTATTATTGTTTAACAATAATAATTTTATTATATTAGTTATAATAGATATGATTTTAAACTTATAATTTTATATATATGAATGAGTACGGATGTGGACAGAAAAATCCAAACCTCGTTGCGAGCGGATGAGAGTCAATTTTACACTCGCTAAAAAATAGAAGTGTATGTGGATTTTTTCTAATTAGTCAAATGCGGAGATGGAAGAGACAAAATTTGTTCCGTTACCATGCCTACCCGTACCGTTATCATGCCTATCCTTGCTTATGAATGACAAAATGGCAATGAATTAAAGGTTTTGCTTCCAAAATATATTTACTTTTGTCGTGGATTTATATTTTCTCATGTCCTAATATCATACGATTATATGTTTATATATTGTAATCAATTTTAATCATTAATTTGATGATTAAGATTTTAGATTCACTAAAATAATTTTAGTTGGACGGTAACTTTCTTATTTGTTTCATTATAAGTGTATTATTTTGACTGTGATAATTATTAAGAAAATGATTAATTATATTGATTTTAATAATAAAATAAATTTTATTTATTAACATATATATTTTAATAGTAGTTAGATGAATAGTTATACAATAAATGAATGCATATTAATGAAAAAAAAATATTATTATTTCATTGATAATAAGATCGATAGACAAATAATGTACCGACTTCAAATGTTCTCAAGAATAATTATAAATTAATTATTAATGTCACTTTGATTAATAAAAAAATTTCTCTTCCCCGATTTGTTTTAAAAATAAATAAATAATATGAGGATATTTCATATATCTGTCAAACTCAAAAGGACATTTCATTCCAGCTTACACATATTGGAGACATGATATTTTGGAGGTGAAGGAGGATGAGACTTTACAATGGTTAAGCTAACTCAATGTTCCTAATGTTGTCATTGAAATTGATTGTGCCATGGTCGTGGAAAGATTAAATGACATAATTAATAATTGTATTGAGTTTGATGACATTCTTAGTAGTTGTCAAAAAATCATTTAACAAAATAACAATTTAACTTTGTGGTTAATTGTATTAGAAAATAAATTAATCGAGTGGCTCACACTTTAGCACAATCATCTCATTTGTTTGTTAGTCTCTAATTTTTAATTATATCCACATTTCATCTCTGGTCTTATTATAAGTGAAATGCAATGAGTTTGGTCTCGTAAAATAATATATATATAATAGTTGTAAGAATACTTTTTTTTTGACAAAATAAGAATATTTAATATGTTGAGGTGCATATTCAAACTTGAATCACCCCTCTTAATCTATATTTAGTGCATGTTTGGTTCTACTTTTGTAGAAACCAAAATCAATTTTAGATGTGTAAAATTGATATTAAGATGTTTTTGTGCAATCAAATAGAATTGATTTGACTCTATATTAATATTCTAATTTGAAGTTATAATTTGTACCTTTTGTATTTCAAAGTAATTTTTTTACTGAAATTTATTGTTCAACTCATTTTTATTTGAATATATCTAAACATAAATCACTTTATATTTTAACTAAACTCATTTTTATAAAATCAATTTAGTCACTTCAAAATCAAATGCACACTTAATTTGTGTCAATTTTAACGCTAAACACTTAAAAATTAAAAAAGAAGTTATATACATGAAACAATTAATGTGAGATAGAGAAAGAACTAGTTTATTTTAAAAAGTTAAATTCCACTAACTTTTTTTTGTTTCATTTTGATTCCTTAATTTATAAACTTTAAAATACTTTAACCTCACAAACTTTTTTTTCTTCATTTTAGTCCTTTAATTTATAAACATTAAACATTTCGCTCATTTTAGTTACAAATCGTAGACACATCGATCCTAAGTTATAAACATTAAACACTTTAGTTTTGTCCATTATAGCTTAATATTTTTAAGTTAATAAACCATTGTGTCAGATGTTTGTGGCTAAAAGGACCAAAATATTTTCCTTTAGTCCTAACTCAACTGACGATATTGTTAGGTTGAACATTCTTGAGTTCAAATTAGAACATCACTGAGTTAATTATGGTAGAATTTATCGACTTTTCTAAAATCACAAAAAAAATCAAAATATTTAATTTAAAATTTAAAAGACTAAAATTAAAAATTTAAAAAATAAAACTTAAAAATTAAAATATGTAATATTTATAACTTAATATACCAAAATAAAACTAAAAATATTTAAAATACCATATTAAAATTTAAAAATAATCAAACACGAAACCAGTAATTTAGAAGAAAAAAATACAAGTTTTTTTTTAATAAAAGAGAAATTACTAGTTAATTAACGAAAATTACTCATTGACAAAATTATCTTCTAGAATACAACAAAAGCAAAATCAATGTTTGTGTACTAATTTTCCACTTAATCATTTTCAAACACAAAAAATCAAATCAAATAACATTAAATTTGCTACTTTCATTACATTTACCAGTTTCATTCAATTGAAATTTCTCTATGTCTGAAACTAAACTGAATTTCTGAACAAACACACTCATTCTTATTTTCACAATGTCCGATTTTCACCACCACCACCACCACCACCAACACCGGCCGCACCGCCTCTCTGTACCACCGCGAACCACCACAACAACCACCACTTCAAAACCCTACACTCCTAATTCAACTTTCCCCTATTCATCATCAACCCTAACCCTAACTCCAACACCAACCCCTTCCAAAACCAGAAAAAACCCTAACCTTCTTTCTTCTTCATTCTCTTTCAATTCCAAATCTAAATCTAAATCAAAATCAAATTCAATTTCATTCATCTTCCTCTTTCTCTTCTCCCTTCGTTCTCTCTATTCCCTTTTCCCTTTCCTTCGTTCCTCTTCCCCTTCTTTTTCTCTCTTCCCTTTCTCCTTCCTCGTTTCCTTTCTTTCCTTTTTCCTTACCCTCCTTTTCTCTTTCTTTTCCTTTTCATTTTCTTCCTCAAAAAACTCTTTTTTTCACAAACCCAAACAACAACCAATTTTCAATTTTTCCTTAATCACACAGTCTCAGCAGAGACTTCTTATATCAAAATCGATTCTTTTGGCTTTTGTGTTTCTCTTACGGTTTCAAGCTCTTAGATATTGCGGTACTGCCGCGATGATTATAGCTGAGTTTATGGGAACCGTAACTGCTCGGTGGTTCCGAAGAAATCGGAGAAATGGTTGGGTTGAGATTCGTGGTTTTGTTTCGTTGTTTTCGGGTTTGTTTATGTTGTCTTTTGGTTGGGATAGAATTGAGTGTTTTCCTTTTGGTGGAAAAAATGAGGGAAATTGTGTTAGGGTTTGGCAATTGTTGATGCCATTTATGTCTGGATTTCTTGCTTGTTATGAACAATGTGTTTCTTTTGAAAATTATGAGAGTTTGAAGCAATTGGGTCGGAAACGTGTTCGGTTGATTACGCTATTTTTCACTACAATTGTGCTATGTGTTCCTGCTGTGATTAGTTTTTTTGTTTATGAAGGTGGTGAAGATAGTGTTTCATTCGGTAATATGGTTTGGCCTTTGGCGAATACTGTTGTTTTCGGTGTTCTTTTGAGTGAGAATTATTTTGGTGGTGTTGATGATTTGGTGAGTTTCAAAGACTCTAAGAGAGAATTTTTGATGATTTTTATGTGTACCTTGATATTGGAACTTTTTTATTATCCTAATATATCACTTTGGGGTTTGTTGATTTGTGGTTTGTTGCTATATGTGGCTGTTAGAGATTTAGATCCTTTTGATTCTCATGATTTAGGGTTTGGTGATGAGTCTTCGTCGCAGTTGTTAAGTGACATGGTTATGAAGCCAATTAGACATATTTTGAGCGAGAGAAAATCGAGGAAAATTGCGCTTTTTCTTTTGATCAATGCTGGTTATATGGTTGTGGAGTTTGTTGCTGGGTTTATGAGTAATAGTCTCGGGCTTATATCGGATGCGTGTCACATGTTATTTGATTGTGCTGCTTTGGCAATTGGGTTGTACGCTTCGTATATATCTCGTTTGCCTGCGAATAACCATTATAACTATGGCCGAGGAAGATTTGAGGTTTTATCGGGATATACGAATGCGGTTTTTCTGGTTCTTGTGGGAGCATTGATAGTTGTAGAGTCTTTTGAGAGGATATTGGATCCTCAAGAGATATCAACTAATAGTTTGTTGGTTGTTTCTATTGGAGGACTTTTAGTTAATGTCATTGGTTTGATATTCTTTCATGAGGAACATCATCATGCTCATGGAATGTCTGGTGGATCATGCTCGCATTCACATTCACACTCGGAGTTACATAACCACCACTCCGACCATCATCATGAAAGGCATGAAAGCAATCGAGAATTCATTTCAGTTTCCAGTGATTGTCAAGATAATTCACATTCACATTCACATTCACACAAGGAGTTACATAACCACCACTCTGACCATCATCACGAAAGGCATGGAAGCAATCGGGAATTCATTTCGGTTTCTAGTGATTGCCAAGATAATTCATGCGCTGGTGATGTTGGACATCACAACAATGCCCGACAGCATGATCACCATGAACACGCTGCACACTGTCACGACCATCATCACCACACTGATCACCATGACCACCACAGTCACGAGAGTAAGACCGAGTGTCTTGCAGACAATCACAAAACCCCGAACTTTAAGCATCACGACCTTGCCCGACAGCATGGCCACCATGATCATAATCATCATGCCAGCCACCATGTTCATAATCATCATGCCTGCCACCATGACCATAGTGATTGTCATGATCAGAATCACCATGACCATCAGCACCATGATCATCACCATCTTGATGCTGATCAACAAAAGCAGAGTCATCGCCATATCGATCACAACATGGAAGGGATATTCTTACATGTTCTTGCAGACACATTAGGGAGTGTTGGTGTTGTTATATCTACACTATTAATCAAATACAAGGGATGGCTTGTCGCCGATCCAGCCTGCTCAATTTTTATTTCAATTTTAATTGTATCCTCTGTGATACCTTTACTCAGAAATTCAGCCGAAGTTTTGCTCCAAAGAGTTCCAAGGGCACATGAACATGAGGTGAAAGATTCATTAGCCAATGTTTTGAAGATAAAGGGTGTTTATGGCATTCAAAAGTTCCATTCATGGAGCTTCACAAACACAGATGTAGTAGGGACACTGCATCTACATGTGTCATCAGATACCGACAAGATATTGGTGAAATCTCAGGTTTCACATCTATTACACAATGCTGGAATAAAAGATTTAACCTTGCAGGTGGAATGTGTTAGATAATACTTCCTCTCGCCGTTCCTTTTTAAGAGTCGTTTTTTAGAAGTTTTTGATCCTTTTCATTTGTTGTTTTCAAAGTTCGAAGTATTTTTTTAAAGAATGTTTTGGCAAAAGTATTCTTAACTATTTATTGCTTAGAGAGAAATATGTATGAGATGATAAATAGTTAAAAGTATTATAGGGAAAAACAAATAGTTTTATCCAAAGTAACAAAAGTTATTAAGTTTCTCGGTATGTAAATAATTTTAAAACGACACAAATAAAAAGGAACGGAAGGAGTATTGTTTGGAGATAGTTCTTGACAGCATCTTGAGTCCATGACTATGATCACAAGTGAATAACTGTGGATGGATTACTGAATACACATACACTATTTGGAACAGTGATCGAACTTTTGGAATGTTTGATACTATTATGACCACATAAATTTATGTCTGTTTTCATTTCTGAGAGATGATTGGTTTTGTTATGGGATCTGTTTCTTAGGATCCAACAAGCTGCAGAGTTGTAATTTGTACAGAAAGGTAACAAGAGCATAGGCTGTATAAAAAGGAATATAAACATTGACTTTTTTTATGCCAAAGCAAATATTCTTCTACGCACGGCTTTAATCTGCGGTGGTGGATGCAATTGCGGTTACTGTCACTCCTCTTTTTGGTTTTTATCCGGAGTATGCCAAAAAAAGACCAATATATTCGACTGAAAGGTGAGTAAAGTTAGGTCACTTTCATCTTCAGTGATCAAACTCGGGTAGCAGTTGAGTAACACGGTTAGATATAGTATATTAACCACTTACACTGAACTTTATTGTTTATTGCACTTTCCTTTCAAATCTTGCCTACCCTTAATCACAAAATGGTTGTTGCAATGTCATGGTACTGATTTTCTTGTGACTTTCAAGCTAATCATAATTGATGTATGATGCAGTTACCCATGACAATGATGCAAACACAATGTGATGAAATCTGCTATCTGAAACTACAGTTTTGTGTTTATTTTCCATGGTTAATCTATCTATTAGTATTGAATTGTTATGATTTTGTTGTAATTATGTACCTCTAAAATATAGAATAAAAACGAAATGATGTTCTCAGTAAAAATAAGCTCATGATTTTTTTCATTAATTAAAAATGAACTTAAAATTTTCTCTTTTATAAGATGATGGTAAGTCAATGAGCCAAGAAGAAGAATGTAAGGTTACTTTTGATTTCTTATACACATTGTGTAAAAGAAATTAGCTAAAACTTAAAAGAACAAAGTTTTGACAATTTTACTTTTAATTTCAAATATGAACCACTCATTCAAATGTATATTCTATTGTAATTAATTCAACAAAATTAAGTTTATCATAAATAGGGCTTTGGCCCCCTTATAATCACCAAATAAATAAATTTTTAATAACGTTTTGATGCACCCACCCAAACATGTCATACATATATATATCCAAATTGTGTAAGCACACAATCTTAGTTTAGGAAATAAAAATAGTCATTGACATAGCTTTTTCTTGTGAAGCCACATGTTTATTCCCACCATAGAAAATGGTTCATTAGATATTAAATAGTAGATACTCATCCTTTTTTTTGGATTAAAAAAATTATAAGAAACAAATCCTTTTTAATTACAGTAAAAGATAAGAAACAAATGACCAAATTATCAAAAATCAACAAAGATAATTTCATATAGTTAAAATTATTGTTTTCTTTTAAGAATATTCATTTTGATCATTAAATGCACCCTCTTATAAGAAACATATGTAGTTCATAATTAACACAAATCTTATGGTAAAATGAGGTTATAAAAGAAATTACAACTATTAATACACTTAAAATAGTCTATGTTTCTTATAATTTTTTTTGACAAACTATGTTTCTTATCATTAGGTGGATCTCTTACCTTCTTTTTATAAAAAATAATCACTTTTTAAGAAAAATAATCACTCTTAAAAATTTTCATGTTTGTTTCAGTTATTTTTAAAAAATTTAAATCTGAAAATAATATAAAAACAACTTCAAATGAGAAGCTATATTTAATAGTTTCTCAAAAAAAATCATTTTCAAAATAAGTAATTTTTACTGCGACAAAAAATATAAAATTTTTGCTTTTCTTAAAAATCTCTAAAAGATAAACAATAAACTTTAAATTATTAAATAACAAAATCACTTTTTTGTTTTATTATTCATAACAAACGAATCTATTATCACAAAAAATAAGACAAATGCGTCTTATAAAAACAACAGGAGAAAAATATCCGACAATTCAAACCGTGGTTGTTGACATTTAAGCCATTCTACTAAACCCAACCTAACTACCATTGTGTCGTTGAAATTACTAAAATATTGATTATGATATGATGTCACCCTTCATAAGATGCTCCAGTATAGAAACAATCAACATATTATTAGTTTTGTTTAGAATTTAATTTATGCACACTCTCAGATAAAAAGTTGTTATACTAATCACAACTTTAAATTATTAATAATATTTTATTTTTATTATAACTACTTATAAAATTACTTACATGATCGGTCATAATTTGTCGATTGTGTAAATTTACACTTACAGTTTGTTTAACATTCTTCTATATCATATATAATGCAAGAGCACAATAGATAAATTACACAATTGCCGGCAAAAAACTCCATTCATCATATGATACATCCACCAACAAGAAACACTGATTTTATAATAATTGCTGTATTATGACAGTAAGTAATTAGAGATTTCTAAAATATAGAACTTTCTAAAGAGACTAAATATTGAATCTAATACAATTTCTACAAATGTAAGACCCCTTTTGGATGAAATTCATACATAAAACTCTGGTGCTGAGCCTTTGAAATTGGTTTTGGTCCCAATTTTCCAAAAGATCAACCATGTATTTACATTACACATAATACATCAAAATAAGTGGAAGTTACAATATCATTTAGGACTTAATTCTCCACTGTTATGGAGTCTGATATGTGGACAGAATCTTTCTGGTTCTCCAATTGTCCACAAAACCTTCAGTTCTCCTCGCTTTCGCCCCAACGCCAGAAAGGTTCCTACATTGATGCATGAAACCATGAGCACACAACTATCATCAAAATAGTCGCTCTTTTCCTTTTTAACTGTTGCTTTTATAAAAATAAAATGATCTCTATTTATTTGTTGTTTTCTAACATTAACTATTGTTTTGTCAATAATACCGTTCACTATTTATTGTTGAGAGAAAAAATATAAATTAATTATAAAATAATGATAATTTTACCAAGAGTAAATGGAACAATGTATAGTAGTGCCGGTTGTCCGTGCCCATCCATCAAGTTTAGCGCGACATACGTGATAAAAAGTCCTACAAAAATTACGAAAATGTTAAGTCATATATCATATATATGTATGTACTCGATCAATCAATCATCATGCAACAATATAGTTTTTTTGAAAGAAGAAAAAAACACAACTCTTGAGTCAATAAGTTGATTCTCACCAAAGCCATATGCAAACATTGCCCACAAAAAGTATCCACTTACAAGGCTCTTCTTTGCCAGCCAATCATACCTGCAACGATGCACCATTGATCAGAAAAGGTTTGATCTTCCTAATAGAATGGTGATTTATAATAACTTATTTAAGGTATGTTTGTACTACGGTAAAAAAATCTTGATTTTGAATGAATTGATTTTTTGTTTTAAAATAAATTGGATGCAAAGTGATTTATGTTTGAAAAATGTTCAATTGAAAATTAGGTTGAACAATAAATTTTCTGACTAAAAATCAATTGTAGAGGCAAGAACTCCAAATTCTAGCTTCGAGTTAGAATCGATTCTGATAGAGAACATTGAAACATGTCAAACTCAATTCCTTAACTCTCTCCTACCTTTCTCAGGTTATTATTCTCACAGAGCAAATTTCTTGATAACAAACTGAAGCAAAATTCCAATTCATAAAATTTGAGCACTATTGTTACAAAAGTCGAATACCGAGTTCGAGGAGACAATACTTAAGTCGTGCAAGGGATAGATCGGAAAAAGAGAGAGGAGACAAAACCTGAGTGAGAATGCCACCAGCATTCCTGGTAAAAGAATGTCTCCAAAACCTATAATACTGTAACCACCCCATGGATCAAAAATGCGCGGAAACTTTAGTAACATTGGAATACCATCTTCTCCACTTCTATCACCTCGTGCTACCTATATAGCAACCAACGGAAGCAAAATTAAAATTAGTAATTACATAGGATGTTAATGATTGTCTCGGATTTAGAATGATAGTGTAATACTAACCACAATCATCACGCTTTCTTTGAAAAACTTCTTCGAGGCGAACACCCAAAATAAGTCGTAAATGAGGGAACAACTTAGAAGAACTGTACCAACCTATTTCGTAAAATAATCAAAACATAATAATATGAGTATCTTATTTGAGTTTAATTACTATGCACTGACAATGTAAAAAGTTTTACACTGTCAGCACATCACAACCATTCATAGTTGTGACTTTTTATGAAGTTACAGTAAAAGTCAAAGATTTCTAGTGATCCGATGTCTGAGATTGACTGACAGTGTAAAAAAAGACCTTTACACTGTCAGTGTATACAAATTAAATCCATCTTATTTTTTCAAAAAAGTACATTTCACATTATATGGCATAACTGAGACTGACATGACAAATTGCAGATATGAGTATTTCCGGACATAAACAGGAGCAAAAAGTAGAAGCAATGCAACATACAAGTTGAACATTTCGCTAGTTCAGTTATTCCATACAAGAGATGTATACAAATAATTGTCAAAACAGTAATTATCAAAATGCTTGAATACGCTTAAATAAGCTTGAATAATTATCAATATGCTTGAATAAGCTTAAATAAATACCTTGAGATTAGGCACATGTACAATCTGCAGAACTGTAATTATCAGCACAATTCCCTGTTAGAACAACCGACATAAAAGAAATGATCATTAATAGACACTCATTGAGCCGTTGTCTTTATAAGTATAAAAACAATATAAAAAACAATGTATTTGTGTTTATTGAGAAGCTTATTATCCTTAGTACAATTGTGAAAATAAATACTATGAAATAGTACATTCAGGAAAAAAAAGGTTCTGAGAAGAAAAGTTAAAATAAATAAAGGAAAAAAAAACTTTCTTTTAGACCTATAATGTCTATATGATAAGCATGAAGAGGAGAGAAAAAAACATTAAAGACTGATGAGAAAAATTTATCCTTACAAGCATATCTTGACCAATCCAAGCAAATGATTTGTCACGATAAAGTGCCCAAAAAATGGCAAATGTTATACAGAACGGAGTAACAGCCAAAGTCAGGTATGAGACAGCTCCTACGAAAGGTAATTTAACGTATGATTCGTCAGCATTCTTGAACCACCTGCACGGAAAGACAAAATTAGTTTCTTCTACATGTGGAACAAACCTAACATCATGGATGACATATTGAAAACTTACATTTAAAAGGAAATAAAAGGATGCATGTGTGAAAACTCAAACATTCTAGAACATATCATTCCCAATCTTTCAAGAATACCACTAACAAGTCTCAGATACACACTTGTGCCAAAGATTATGTTCAAAAGCAGCACAAATTAGACGGTCGCAGTTACTAGTTTAGCAATTTATCTACATCAAGAATAACTTCTAAGTATGCAACAAATATTAGCCTTACCAGTGTTGTCAATCGCGGATCATAGAAGATAGCGGTTTGTTCAAATTCTATGCTATAGTGCTATAGCCGTTATTTAACAACATTTGTACAAAATAGTTTATAATGTATCACGGAACAATAGCGATCTATTCAAATTCCACTAGCTGTAGCCGCTATTTGACAATACTGAACCTTGAATGATTGCATTTGAGAATTTCTACACTAAGATTTGACATCATTAATGTAATATGTATTTACATAAAAATGTAAGCCTAAGGCTTCAAACTAATCATGTAATGAAGCCGGTGACCCAAACAAAGGAATTTTTCTATTATTTTGTCATAAAACTTGCATGTCATCTTTCCACAAGATCCAGTCTCAATACATGCCAAGACAAAAAATTCATAACTTCAGGAAAGTAATAGATATATCTATTAAAGATGATATACCAGACCTTGACAGAAGTGCAACCAAGCAAGTTTGCAAGCCCTGCAGATACATGAAAACACATGGTTAGAGATGGCTTGGCAGAATATACATAAGGAAGGTAAGAAATTAACAGAATTTTATTTGGTGACAGAAACTAAGAATTTTCATAAAAGCGGACACGTGCAATGTGATAGATGTTAATCTATCGCCTTCTTCTCCAAAAACATAATGTTCGAATAGGATTTTAAATGGATGCATACATTTAAAATTTTAGACTAATGTAATGACAGTCAATACCTCGATCCCGCCAATACAGAAGAGAACAACCAAAACCTCAATGAACCACGACGACATCAATTTGTAAAGCATAAACAGGAAGCACGAAGCAACTACAACAAAAAGAACTGCAGCTTTTGCATTCATATTTACAATTCCACTAACACCAGCATTGTTAATGTTTGGGATTTCAGCAGAAGCATCCTATAAAAACAAGATTTGAATGTAAGTAGTAGGGTTGACAACAAAATTAAGAGAACAAATGCAACTCCAGCTTAAGGAAATGCTGTGAGAATAAGAAAAACTGACCTTTAACAGCTTATCCTGTTCCACAGCTGCTTCTCGAGCCCTCCATGCTGACCAGCATGATGCACAAAATACGGTAAGAACCGCCATCAGCCAAAGAAACACTTCTGCTATGTCAACAGTTGGTCGACGTGGTGAGTATAACTGCACCGACACTGCAAAATGGAAAAGTGTTTTAGAGAGTAGTCGTGATGTTGTTTGTGACAATCACTTACCTAACCATATTAAGGGCCTGTTTGTTATAGATTTAAAAAAAATTGGTTATTCAATAATTTAGATATTTTATTTCTGAAGATTTTTAAGACAGCTTCAGAATTCAATCAGATTTCTCATTTTTTTAGGATTTTCTTTTTTCTCAACAAACGGACACTAATTTTTCATGAATTAATTTATAATAAACGGGCTCCAAATAGAAACTACAGCATATCCACAAAACATGCTCAAGAGACAGTAGATTATAAAGGAAGCTTACCAGATGAAGTACTCATCAACATTTTTTCCAGCCTTGTGCCTGCGTCTAGTGGGAGCATAACAGCAGGTATGTGTATGTTATAATCAGTTTCATCAGGATCACAAACCATCTTGTAAAGCTCTGTGAACAACAAAAACAAAATTTGACATGAAAAGAAAAATAAACATTCACGTATTAGATATCTCATATCTCCCAAAACCAGAAGAAAAAAAAAAACCTACCTGCAAAAGAAAATGAACCAAAAGAGGAGTAAAATTTCATTTTCAACTTGGCATGCACAGTCATATTATTCATAATACTAAAGAAACACAAATAAAGTTCTCAAAATAGTCTTATATCGATCAAAATAGTCATCAACCAATGTTTCTGTGGATTGCGTAAGCTGTCCACCATGGACTAAGGTGACAAACAGAAAAATAGGTCAAGCCCTTGTATTTGTGTTTCTTTAGTACAGGGACAATATGACTACATAAACAAAGGTTGTCAAGGTTGAGTAGCATTGTTGTTAAATAACGACAATAGAGGCGCTATTGCGTAGCAGAATTTAAACTAATTACTATTATTTCATGATAAGCTATTTAGTATTAAGTGTTGTCGAATATAAGCCAGAGCAGCACTGTAGCAGTGTTGCGTGGCAGAATTTGAACAAACTACTATTTCTTGCAATCTGGGATTGATATCACTCGGTTGGGGACAAAAATAAGGTTTACTCTGAACTTTTTTTTACCTTTCTGGTTATTTATGATGAGGATAGCTGAAGCATTAGCATTTTGTGCAGAATTCGCCTTTTTTGTGAATGTGCAGTTACCTCGATCCACCATGATGACATCTCCCGCAATCTAGATTAAAAATAATAACACAGTTATACTAGTAGCATTAAGTACTCTGCCGCATCTCGTGACCAAATCAAAGTACAGAACAACACAACACTCTCATACATGAAGAAAGAAAGAACCTTATTCATGGGAGGACTGCAACAATCTCGTGGATCTGAAAGAATAAGGGGTGTATGTCGAGCATTCTTCTCTTTAGACACAATTGTTCTACCAAATCTAGCACCCACGCCAACAAATTCAGCATCCTCTAAACCATTAACCCATGTTTGCACTTTGACCTGTTGTTATTGTCGATGATGATGTTAATAATTAATAATAATTACAAACAATAATAAATAATCACCATTTGAGTGTATCTTTGGAGGGCTTTCTACAAATGTGATATTGAATGAACTTGATTTTTCTAAAATTCATTTGATTAATTTTTTTTTGGTCGGTAGACGAAGTGACAAGAATAAACTCACACACGCAAAGTGGAGATTCTGGGTTCAAACCCGGGTCACAACAGAAAATGTCGAGTCTAACAATGTCAACATTGCCAGTTGAGCTAGGCCTTAAAAACAATTTGCTTAAAATTTAATTTCAATAAAAAATGACTTATGTTTGAATATACAAATTAGTGAAAAAAAATCAATCTAAAGCAATATTAATTTCCACTTCGAATGAAATTAAGGGTTGGAGTCAAATTTAGTCCAAAATAACCTAACTGATATCAATCCAACATGATACAAAATCAATTCCTATAGTTTTCACCTTAAATCAAAC
Source organism: Cicer chorassanicum (assembly GCA_037974735.1). NCBI lineage: Eukaryota > Viridiplantae > Streptophyta > Magnoliopsida > Fabales > Fabaceae > Cicer > Cicer chorassanicum. Next base: position 26,159,981 of record JBBPBP010009780.1, on the reverse strand, counting down.
ACACTTTGAAATTGGTACATATTGATAAATAAGGAACTAAACTAACTTTGATCCAAAATCAATTCCTATAGTTTTCAATCTAAATCAATAACTACTAATTTTCACTTCTAATGAAATTGAGAGTTGAAGTAAAATTTTGTCCAAAAGTAACCTAACATCTCATAATACAAAATCAATTCCTATAATTGTCACCTTCAAATCAAACACACTTTGAAATTGAGACATATTAATTAATGAAGAACTAAACTAAAATTTAATCCCAAATCAAATGCATATCTCTAATTAAACAAGCTAGATAAACAAACAAACACTAAGATTGTGAAGCTTCACGAACATGTTTGAAACTACCTAGGAAAGGAAAAACAAAAAACAAAACCCAGAAGTTAAAATCGAAAAAGTTACAAACTTTGTGAAGAGTGTTACCAAAACAAACTGATTCTCGCAACCGGGCTTCTTTGGAGTTGAATCATCGTGAACTATGTCACCAGCTAAAACTGAAGGAACTTGGGAGAGAAGCAAAATTGCAGCAAAAAATGAAATAACCCACAAAATCTTCTCAGAAGCCATTGAAGTTTTCATGAATCCATTACCAAGTCAGAGCTGAAACTATAGAGAGAGAGAGAGAGAGATTTCTTGAAAGAGTGAACTTCCAAATTGGATCCACTCTATAAAATAATATAGGTTTAATTAATTATATGTAGGTAACTAAATTATTTGGGATTTTTAAGTGCTCCCTAAATTTTTTTTAAATTGTAAATTAATTTTATATTCCAGTTTGATAATAATGATCTATTATTTCATGTCATATTCAAAAATTTGGTGAAATTGAGTGATTTAGCATAACAATGCATATTTCCTATTGTCTCAAATTGTAATCGGTTAATGAATTAAGAATGTATTTATAAAATATCACTATATGCGGTTTTTATATCAAAATTATCAACTTTTAATCCTTTAAAAGTATGTGTATCATTTTTGTTTTTGATTTTATATTAACTATGGTGTATCTTTTTAATTTTTAAATAATTTTTTTTAGTAATATTTTAGATATATAAGAAATTTTCGTACAAAAATTTATAATTTTTTTAATAAACTATAAATTAAATATGAATTTTTAAGTACTAAAAACTTAAAATTTCATATTTAATTTGTCATTTATTAAAATATTCTAAATTTTTG
>JBBPBP010009780.1:26135257-26154312 GCA_037974735.1 Cicer chorassanicum | reverse complement strand
ACTCTCTACACTGACAATATATATGAATTAAATTCTTAAAACTAATTCTTGTTTTTCGTTAATTTTTTTTAGTTTACATACACAGTCAGTGTAAAATTTTTATATTGTCAATCAATTATAATCATTAAATCAAATATAATATTTGACTCTGGACATAACTAATTACAAAATCACCTATATATATTTGATCATGATTTATAAATTGTATTAAACTTTTTACATTGAGAATATATGAAAAGTAAACTATTAAAAAAATGAAGTATTGCTTGAAACGGAAAAGATTAGATTTCATCTCATACATCTAAATTAGAGTAGAAAAAATCACGACAATTTTCAATATATTCTCAAAATATAAATCCCCTTTTATTGTTTTTTATCACGTTCTATGTATTAATTCGATCAAACGCCTAGAAAAATGGCAGGGTCTTGATATACAGGGTTAATTAAATATGAGTAAACAACTATTTTAGTCTTTAAAATTGTAACAATAATAATTGAATATATCAAAATTACAAAAATATATTTAAATATCTTTTTTTAGTCATTTTGATTCTCGAATATATCTTTAGTCGAACAATTTAAACTTCAAATATGTTTTTTATTTATCAATTTTGTTCTTTAAATTATTAATAAATATTGAAGGTGTATTTGTAATTCAATACTTTCAAATATTAATGTGACAACAATGAATGTTTACTCGCTAAATATCTAACAAAAAAAATAGAGTAGACAATTTTTACAACACTGAATGTTAACTTAAACAAATATTTTTAGGATTCACAAGAGATATCTTCCCCACTAAATAACAATTTTTTTCTTTTTTTTTGGTAAAATTGCAAAGGTCGAAGAAAATTTCGGTCTATGGACTTAAAAATAAAACCACTCACACAGCACACGTATATTAATTTAAGAGATAAATTAAAGTTTTAGGTATCAATCGAGGAAATCAAATCACATTTTGAAACTTAATTTTTTATTAACTAAATTTCGAACCTTAATTAGAAAAGTTAACTTTACAAATCCATTTAGAGAAATTGCATATAATTTAAGGGGCAATTCTATGGGTTGAAGTCCATGACTATTGGTTCACATAAGTCCATAGATTAGATACACGTCCTTCCTATAAATATCATAAAAACCACTCAATTAAAATATCACATAATTAACAATTGAATCACAAAAACATCAAAGTTCAAGATCACAATAATTACAAACTAATTAAAACTTCAAGAAACTAGTCCAAAACTAGACAAGAAATACCAAAGCATGATTATGTTATACTCCCAAACTAAAACAACGAGTTTTCAACTCTATAATTAATACACTCTCCATACCTATTAATAAGACCCCTTGACACTTGTGGTATGTTAAGAAAAATTGAAAGTGTAATTAATGTGTATAATTTGTGCACGGTTATTCTTATTTATGGAATTATACGATTATTATTAAATTATTTTTTATGTGTAAATGTATTCAACGTTAATTTTTTATATTCTAAAATAATTTGATACTATTAATAAAGCATATATTTGACAAAAAATAATAATAAATATATCCATAAATTTGTAAAGAATTTTTTATTTATGTACAAATAATTATGTCAAAGAAGTCTTATAACTAAGGACAAAAGATTACTAGTATGTATTTGTCCTTTAAACATAAAATTGCACATGAAGCCACATGGTTGAATCAATTGATTTCTCTTTTGTTAGATCCTCATTTGAGCTCTTTCATTTGCCAAATGGTTAGATTTAATTGAACTTTTTATTCCTCTATTTTATCACAATCACGAAAGTAATCACTTATTTTAAAATTAAATTTTTTAATCCTTTAATTATCACATTTGTTGTAATTTTGCTCCCAATCCATGATCTTCATCCCAAAAATGGTAATTTTTAGGCTACAAATTGATTATTTTTGCATCTAAAAGTGGTACACTTTCTTCAAATTTAGAATTAGGACAATTAATCACCATTTTTTAGGCCAATAATAACTATTTTAAGTGAAAAATTTAGGTTGAGTTCTGCAACAAATATGATAATTGAGGGACTTAAAAGTTCGATTTGAAAATTGAATGACTATTTCATAAGTGTGATAAAAAGAAGACTAAGAAAAACAATTAAGTTTGCTTCATTTTCTTAGGTATTGTTTGGCCTAACTTCTATATGTCTTCTCTTCTTTTTCTAAGGAGAAATTGGGCCAAACAGATTTTTAAAGAAGCTATAATAACGTAAACTAGATTATTTTATATGAAGGAAACAAAAAGAAAGTAGCTTCAATACAAGCTAGCAATATTAACTTTAGCTGAGTTTTTGTCAAAAAAAACTTTGAAAGTTAGTCACACCTAACATGTAAACAATGTTGTTATAAATAATGAACAGCTTTGGCTTTATAATAAAGTTAGCTAAACAATGATCAGTTTGATTGGCTTCTCACTTAACTTGTAAAATATTTAAATTATAAAAACAAAAATTAAAATCAAAATAATCTCCGATAATAAAATTTACATTGGTGAGAGATTATTAACGAGCGAACGTAGACTTGTTTTTTGAATTCAAAACATGAGTATTGCATTCAAAATTTCTTTGGAGATGCAAAATCAACCGGACATTTGAAAATATAAAATAATATGCAATAAAGAAGTTGGTACTCCATATATTTTAAAATAATTGAGTAATTTGATCATTTCACAAATATAAAAAGAATGTATAAATAAAAAAGAGAATATTACTTTTACTAAATTATCCTCGTTAAGTATTGGTGTATTATCAATATCATAAATGTATAGTGGGAGATAGTACATTAAAAACAATGTAAATAATATTAATTAAATAATACAATTGAAAAAAATATATTAAAAATTAAGAGAATTATTTATTTTGAAATAATTTTTTTAAATAGATCAATTATTTTAACACATACCAATTTAGCATGATGTTGAGTTATACTTAATCTCTCTATCTTACATACATCATATACAATGACTTCTAAACTACGCTTAAACTATCTGCATTAATGATAATCACCATCTTATTATTTCCAATAATAATTAATTATCAATTATATTGGTGCCCATCATTCCTTCCATCTATTTCTTCAATCCTCAACAGAGAAAAGTGGAGTTAATAATATTTTTGATAAAAAAAGAAAATTACGCATGTAATTAATTTTAAACTGAAAGTCAATTTTCAGCATTAATTTTATTATTTTATAAGATAATTATAATCGTCATATATAATTAAAAAATTATCCAATAAATGGTTTGAGATTGAATATCATTATAAAAAAATTTACACCAACAATGTTAGATATTATTTGTTTGAATTAGTCTTTATTTGACTTAATAAGTCCTAATATCTAGGAGAATTTGTTAGAGTTTGTTTAGTTTCAAATTGTAATCCCACGTTGGCTTGAAATACGTGGTCTGTTATTTCCTTTCTGTTTTGTAAAGGCTATAAGTAGCCATTTTGCTGAAATTAATAAATACATTCCTCTTCCAGCTAAATTTTAGCCTTTGAATACAACAATTTGGTATCAGAGCTCCATAACGGGCCTGATTGAGTGTGTGAGGGTGTGTAAAAGAATTTAAAATAAACACGAGAGTTTGTGTGAGTTAAACACAGAAAAGATCAAAATGTCAACTTCAGAAAAGTTTGTGCAACCATCCATTCCGAGGTTCGATGGCCATTATGATTTTTGGTCAATGACAATGGAGAACTTTTTGAGGAGTAAGGAGATGTGGAGCCTAATAGATGAAGGGATCCCTGCACCTGCAATTAGAGGGTCAGCAGCGAGTGAAGCGCAGAGGAAGACCGTAGAAGAGGCCAAACTCAAAGATTTGAAGGTCAAGAACTTCTTGTTTCAAGCAATTGATAGAGAAATCCTGGAAACAATTCTTGACAAAGAGACGTCGAAGGCAATCTGGGACTCTATGAAACAAAAGTATCAAGGGTCTACGAAGGTGAAAAGGGCACAACTTCAAGCATTGAGAAGGGAGTTTGAGTTGCTTGCCATGAAAGAATGAGAGAAAGTAGACACCTTCATGGGACGAACCTTGACTGTGGTGAACAAGATGAAGTCAAATGGTGAGACAATGGTGGAAAGTACCGTGGTTAGTAAAATACTTAGATCATTGACAGCCGAGTTCAATTATGTTGTTTGTTCAATTGAAGAATCAAATGATCTAAGTACTTTGAGCATTGATGAATTGCATGGAAGCCTGCTTGTCCGTGAACAAAGGATGCAGGGACCCCAACAGGAGGAACATGTGCTGAAAGTGGCTCAGGAAGACAGATATGGCAGAGGAAGAGGTCGAGGGGTGTTTAGAGGAGGACATGGTAGAGGGAGAGGGAGACAACCTCTAAAAAAATCAATCATTGAGTGTTTCAAATGCCATAAATTGGGACACTTTCAATATGAATGTCCTGATTGGGAAAAGAAAGCCAATAACACTGAATTAGAGGAAGAAGAGGAGCTCTTACTGATGTCCTATGTAGAGCTTCATCAAACAAAGAGAGAAGAGGTATGGTTCCTTGACTCAGGCTGTAGTAATCATATGACAAGGAACAAAAATTGGTTCTCAAATTTGGAAGATTTAAGGTAAAATTGAATGGTATAACCCATGTAATATCTGATGTTTATTATATTCATGAGCTTAAAAACAATTTGTTAAGCATAGGACAACTTCAAGAGAAAGGGTTAGCCATTTTGATTCGGGATGGAACTTGCAAAGTATTTCATCCTAGGAGGGGGTTAGTTATGCAAATTGATATGAGTGGGAACAAAATGTTTTATTTGTTAGCTTCTATGGCACAAAAAAATTCTATGTGTTTACAAACTGAAGCTGTATAAGAAACAGAAGCTCACATGTGGCATTGTCGTTTTGGGCACTTGAACCACAAGGGACTACAAACGCTTTCTTCCAAGAAGATGGTGGTTGGCTTACCCTCTTTGAAGTCTCCAAAGAAAATATGCACTACATGTTTAACTGGCAAGCAACACAGAGAGTCTATACCAAGAAGGAGCTTGTGGAGAGCGTCAAAGAAACTTCAATTAGTGCATTCAGATATTTGTGGTCCACTGAAGCCATCTTCAAACAGTGGCAAAAGGTACATCTTAACCTTTATTAATGATTTTACTCGTAAAACTTGGTTTTATTTCTTACATGAGAAATCAGAAGCTTTTGTCACATTAAAAAATTATAAAGCTTGTGTTGAAAAAGAGATAGGTGCATACATAACTTGTTTGAGGATAGATAGGGGTGGTGAGTTCACCTCGAACGAGTTTGGCGAGTTTTGTCAATCACAGGGAATAAATAGACAATTGACGGCAGCTTATACTCCTCAACAAAACGGAGTTGCCGAGAGGAAGAATAGGACGATCATGAATGATGTTCGATCCATGTTAATTGAAAAGAAAGTTCCTAAAGCTTTCTGGCCTGAGGCTGTAAGATGGTGTGTACATATTCAGAATCGAAGTCCAACAGTGGCAGTTGAAAACAAGACTCCAGAAGAGGCATGGAGTGGTGAGAAACCAGTGGTGGAATATTTTAGAATTTTCGGATGTGTTGCACATGTTTATGTACCAGATCAAAGGAGGAGTAAGTTGGATAATAAGAGCAGAAAATGTGTTTTCCTTGGAGTCAGCAATGAGTCCAGGGCGTGGAGGTTATATGATCCTGTCTTAAAAAGGATCATTGTCAGCAAGGATGTTGTATTTGAAGAAGAAGAATGTTGGGATTGGGGCAGAACATAGGAAGAAATCAAGCAAGATATATTAGAATGTGAAGATGAAAGTGATGGAGAGGATGACCAGAGTGAAGAAGAAAATGGTGGAGCAGGTCCAAATAATTCGGGCAGCAGTTCAAATAGCAACCTGACAGATTCACCCTCAAATGAGCTAAACTCTAATACACATGAAGAATTGGCTGAAGGGATGAGTGTACGAGAAAGACAAGCACCGAGTTGGATGACAGATTATGAAACAGGCGAAGGATTATCTGAAGAAAAAAACTTGAATGCAATGATGATGGTGACTGAGAATGATCCAATTACATTTGGAGAAGCAATAAAAAGCAAGAAATGGAGGGAAGCAATAACTTCAGAAATTGAAGCCATAAAGAGGAATCAAACCTGGGAACTCACCGTGCTACCTAAAGGTTTCAAACCCATTGGAGTCAAATGGGTTTTCAAAACTAAGCTTAACGAAGATGGGGATGTAGGCTGGTGGCAAAAGGATACGCACAACGCTACGAATTAGATTACACTGAAGTATTTGCTCCAGTGGCAAGACTTGACACCATTCATGTGATACTTGCAATGGCTGCTCAATTCACTTGGGAGGTTTTCCAACTTGATGTGAAGAGTGATTTTCTTCACGGAGAGCTCAAGGAGGAAGTATTTGTGCAGCATCCTGAGGGTTTTATAAAGAAAGGAGAAGAAGAGAAAGTCTACAGGCTGAAAAAAGCATTATATGGCCTTAAACAGGCGCCGTGAGCTTGGTACAGCAGAATTGAAGCTTATTTTATGCGTGAAGGTTTTGAGAGGTGTCCTAGTGAGCACACACTATTCACAAAGTCGAAAGGAGGTAAAATTTTAATAGTAAGTCTTTATGTTGATGACTTGATCTTTACTGGGAATGATACAGGCATGTGTAATGATTTTAAAAATTCAGTGATGTTGGAGTTTAATATGTTTGACTTGGGGAGGATGAAACATTTTCTCGGAGTAGCGGTTAGACAACATTCAGATGGAATTTTCATTTGTCAAAGAAGGTATGCACGAGACGTGTTAGCAAGGTTTGGCATGGAGGATAGTAATGCCGTGAAAAATCCAATAGTGTCAGGTACAAAGCTGTCCAAAGACGGGAGTGGAGTTAGAATCAATGAAACTCTATTCAAGCAAGTGGTTGGAAGCCTCATGTATTTGACCGTAACTAGGCATGACTTAATGTACAACGTTAGTTTGATAAGCATGTTCATGTCCAATCCCACTATGTCACATTGGGCTGCAGCAAAAAGAATTTTACGGTACTTAAAAGGCACAATTGATCTTGGAATTTTTTATAAGAAAGGAGAAAGCAGCTTGCAACTCATAGCCTTCTGGATTATGTCGGCGACTTAGATGATCAGAGAAGTACTTCTGGGTTTGTATTTATGTTGGGGTCTGGAGCTGTTTCTTGGTCCTCAAAGAAGCAATCAATGGTTGCTCTTTCTACCACAGAAGCGGAATATATAGCAGCAGCATTATGTGCTTGTCAGTGTGTTTGGCTCAGAAGGGTGTTGGAGAAACTTGGAGTTGAAGAGAATAAGGGTACTAAAATTATGTGTGATAACAGCTCCACTATTCAGCTGTCTAAGAATCTTGTGATTCATGGCAAAAGCAAGCACATTGATGTAAGATTCCATTTTCTAAGGGACTTAGTGAATGATGGAGTTGTTGAGCTAAGTTACTGCAAATCTGAAGATCAAATTGTAGATATTATGACAAAACCGTTAAAGCTGGAGCAATTTGAGAAGCTTTGTGGCATGCTTAGAGCGACTGATGTTACTAAATTAAGCTAAGTGCAGATGCATTAGCTTAAGGGATGGATTATTAGATATTATTTGTTTGAATTAGTCTTTATTTGACTTAATAAGTCCTAATATCTAGGAGAATTTGTTAGAGTTTTTTTAATTTCAAATTGTAATCCCACGTTGGCTTGAAATACGTGGTCTGTTGTTTCCTTTCTGTTTTGTAAAGGCTATAAGTAGCCATTTTGCTGAAATTAATAAATACATTCATCTTCCAGCTAAATTTTAACCTTTGAATACAACAAATACATAGACATTAAATTCATTTATACATTTAATTACATAATTAATTAATTATTCTTCTCATTAACTATATAAATTTTATGTACCATTGATATAATTGATTATTATCATCAATACAATTTTCATATTATATATTTTTTCTTATCAATATGGTAATAATATTGCTAAAAAATTAAGGTTTTTAAATAAACACGAAAGAGAAAAGAATTTCACTTTATGCAAATGTGGGAAGTCCTACATCAGAATATATTGAAATAAATGCATGCTTTTGGTACTGCCATGAAGATTCTTTGAGTTAATGGGCTTTTTTTTAATGCCTTTGGAAAAATCGAGAAAAGTTTGTGAGTGGATTTGTGGATCACATATTTTAAAGGAAAATTTTACTTTCTACTTCATATTTATATACTTATTCCAATATTTTATATAAACTACTTATTTTATGTTTTTTTTAAATAATAAATTTTTTTATCCATTAAATTCAATTTAAGTTTTGAAAATTTTTGAAAAAAAATTTAAAACACAAATGTATTTTAAAATTTTCAAATTATATGTATCAAAAAATTTTTTCCAACACAACCATTTCTAAGTTTTTTAAATCAAAATGTGTTCTAGAAAATTGTAAATATTTTTTTACAGTACACATTTTTTTAAAGAATCAAATTTTATATTCTAAAAAACATTTTTTTTAAAGTTTTTTAAATACATTGGTGTTCTGAATTTTTTTTTTAATTTTTTTAGAATACAGATATATATCAAAAACTACGAAGTTTGAATTTTAATTTTAGTAAAAAAAATTAAATTAAATTTTTATTAAAATGTGGAGCGTAAAGTAGAAGCATAATTTAGTGGATATTGGTTAAAATTTTCATTTTAAAGTTTCTCTTAAGGTAATTTTTTCGGATTATTTATTTGAATATCCTTTTTTTAAATTTTAATTTCCAAAATGCCCTACTTTGAAAACTATATACCAAAATGCCATTTTTTTTTTTAAGAGGGAGGTCGCTTCCCCAAGGAACCACCAGGTGAAGGCAAATTTTTTAACACGCAGTGGGAAGTCGCTTCCCCAGGGAACGACCTCCAACTGCCTTTTTTTTTTATAACATTTGTTGTTATTAATTTAATTATTTAAAAAATAAAAATATTAATAATAAATAAAAATAAAATACCTTAATAAATTATATATTTTAATTATTATTATTATTATTAATTATAATTATAATTAAAAATTATTATAATTAAAATTATTATAATTAAAATTATTATGATTAAAATAATTAAATAATATTATAAATAAAAAAATACATTAAAATAAAAAAACATAAAAATTGTTGCAAAAAAATAATAATAACAATTAAATAAATAGAAATTTATATTAATAACCATGAGATTGAAACGAAATACATTAAATTAACGATATAAATACATCATATTTGAGAAGAAAAAACATCAAATTTATATCAATTATGTCCACCTAAATGACCCCCAGTCCCACATCTAGGATGTCTTCGAACTCGTCTAGCTCTCTGAACGAGTTGCGGTTCTTCCGGTTCATCCTGATTTTGAACATTTTCCTCGATGTAAGTTGTAGGTGGGTTAGAACCACGACCACCTGCTTCCATTAAATTTTCGGACTGAGGATTATACATCGAATCAAACACAGCAAAAGCCGACTCAGGAGTTGTGCACTGAGTTCCAAACAAATTAAAGAAAAGTCCACTTTCTCTCGGATAACCGGGGGTTGGTACTTCTGGCACCGACGGAACGTAATAAGTTGGTGGTGGATTATAAAATGGAACTTCAGTAGTAGGGACGTGTAGGTGAGGTGATGATGCAGACGATCCTGCTGTGTTTTGTTGTTGTGAGGTTGATTGGAAGGTCGATTGCACATGAGGATATGACGGCGGTTGTAAACGGGGATCACGGAGGATATTGTTATACAGATATAAATAATTTGGTGTGTTGTCTAAACCAAATCATATATTATGTGCTATGAAATAAAAGACCTTGTACGATGTTACCTTGCAACACGTAATTCTGGCGCTCGTTCCAATGTTTAATTTCTTCTCTCCAAACCCAGTTCCAATTATCATCAATCCCACGCCTCATGTCTATCTCATGTTACATTTTCATGTCTTCTGGTGGTTGTGGTATTTGTTGATGGAAACCGAACTGAAGTGTGACTGTCTGTATGATGTTTTTCAACAATATGATAACAGAGTAGATAAGTACATGCAGTCCAAGTGACCATCTCTTCTTCGGAAACTTCATGTTGGAACCCGAGATAAGTTCTCCAATAAAACTGATATGTTAAAAAAAATAAGCTAAAGTAATTATAACAAGTATAAAAAATAAAATATTTAAAAAGTTCAAATAAATGTGAATGAATATATTACTTCCTCAACTCTCATGTGATCAATTGTTTTTCGGTATCCTTCCACGTCGTTATGAGGAACTTTAGCGAAATTTAAACCACCAGAATTAAATCTGTCGAATATAACAAAAATAAAAAATATAATAAAATTAGTATTATGGTAAGTAATTGGTTTTAAAATATATATATATATATATATATATATATATATATATATATATATATATATATATAAAATATAGTTACCTTTGTGCAAGTGGAAATATCCATGGCTTGGGAGATTCTGGAGCGACACATGACAAACGATATCATGCCCAGTTTTGCAACAACAATGCACATCTTCCCATAGATGTTACACCGGATTTTGTTGCAAGACATAGTTCTCTGTAAAGTGTAGCTAAAACTGCTGAACCCCAACTATATTGGGATACTTTATTTAAATCTCCTAATAAAGAAAGATATTTTAAATGTACCGGATTGTTGGATTTGTCAGACATCAATAACCCTCCGATCATACGTAGGATATATGCTCGACACGATGCTTGTTTTTCTAATTCAGATGCATTTTCACCAACATTGTCAAACGTATCTTTAAGCCACTTTAATTTAATAGAATTACCTTTTGTTGCTCCCTCGGGTGGGATAACTCCTAGGTAATCCTGACCAACTTCTCTAACGTGCACAAAATTTGAACCGCTAACAGGTAAACCAGAAACATTTAATCCTAAAATATAATATACATCTTCCAAAGTTATTGTGCATTCATCTACTGGAAGATAAAACGTGTGAGTTTCAGGTCTCCATCTCTCAACCATAGCAGTAATCAGGCCGACATCTATTTTATAATTTCCGAGTTTGATCACTTCGCCGAAGCCAGCCGCTTGCAAATATGGTAATATAGCATCATTTGGTTTTTTTGTTAACATGCCCTTGACATTTCAGTTTATCCGTTAAGGGTGACTGAAATTAATAACATATATATAAAATAAAATTAATAACGAGAATAAAATAATTATAAATAAAATAATTAATGAGACATTTTTTATAAAAAATAAAAAATAACAAGAATAAAATAATTATAAATAAAATTAAATAATTAATGAGACTAAAAAAATAAAAAATAACGAGAATAAAATAATTATATATAAAATTAAATAAAATTAAATAATTAATGAGACTAAAAAAATAAAAAAATAACGAGAATAAAATAATTATAAATAAAATTAAATAATTAATGAGACTAAAAAAATAAAAAATAACGAGAATAAAATAATTATATATAAAATATAATAATTAATGAGACTAAAAAAATTAAAAATAAAGAGAATAAAATACTTACAAATGCTTTAATGTATTTGATTTCAGCTCTGTGATTTGTAGATAGTTCCATGATAATAATTCGAATTTTTAATATCTTTGAATGTATGAAGGAATGATGTAAAGATAACTGAAGAAGTTGTGAGTAAAAGGTTGGAAGATAAGTGAGGAAGTTGTGAGTAAAAGGTTGGAAGATAAGTGAGGAAGTTGTGAGTGAATGGTTAGAGGAATGGTTCTATTTATAGGTCGCTTCCTGAAGAAACGATTTCATACACGTTCAGGGGGTCGCTTCCCCAGGCCACGACTTCTTTAGGAAGTCGCTTCCCCAGGCCTTGTTCGCATGTGATAGCAGCATGTTCTAGCATAAAATATAATCATTGGAGCCTTATACCTGATGTGTACAAGGTGGAAACAGTACTAAAAGACTACGATGAAGCGTTCCAACTCATACCAAACGAAGGATATTGGCCACAATATGAAGGTGTTAATGTTGTTTTTGAGTTTCGAAAAACTCTTTAAAATCACAATTTATGCCACCGAAGATATTACTGGGTTGAGTCGCGGACTAGGTCGCTCTCTTTAAGACGTTTCGCGGCACTGCCCAAATTGTGCAAGGCAGACTATCAACCACGAAGTCCCCAGGATAAAACAACTCAGATTCACTGTATCGGAGTTCCACTGCACTGTAGAAAACCGTTCTAGAATTACACCCTCAATATGGCTGTTAAAGCCACTCTCAATATGACGATAAAGTCATTCGCAATATGGTACTATGACCACTCTAAATCAAAAGAACTACGGCACAAAAACCGCTCTAAAAATGAAGGGACTACGACATAACAACCGCTCAAAAAAACCGAAGGGACTGCGGCATAACAACCGCTCTAAAAACCGAAGCGACTGCAGCATAACAACTGCTCAAAAAATCGAAGGGACTGCGGCATAAGAACCGCTCTAAAAAACCGAAGGGACTGCGGCATAAGAACCGCTCTAAAAACCGAAGGGACTGCGGCATAATAACCGCTTTAAAAAACTGAAGGGACTGGGCATAAGAACCGCTCTAAAAACCGAAGGGACTGCGGCATAATAACCGCTCTAAAAAACCGAAGGGACAGAAAGAAAGGGGAGAAGTGGCTCGAAAATTGGCGAGCAGAATAAAAGAGGGAGAAAAGAGAAAGTTGGGAAAAACATCCAACTTTGGTGTGCTTTTCTCAATAGATTGATGCTCATTATATAGTGATAGAAGCAAGCTCACATATGATTTCTAAGCAATGTGGGACTTTAGCATTCTCAAAATAGGAGAGTTTTCCAATGTGGGAGTTCAAAAAAATTTCTTTCCAATGTGGGACTTGAATTTTAAAAACATGTTTCATTCCACTTGAATTTACAAAAATCAATTCTTTCCAATGTGGGACTTCAACAAAATATTATTATTATTATTATTATTATTATTATTTTTCCAATTCACATAATAACATATATGTTCCAACAATCCCCCACTTGAATTTAAAAAAATGTTTCTGAAATAGCGTCAAACGCTTCTATAAGATCGTGCATAAACAAAGGTGTCTCTTGACTTGAACCTTTGCATAGTAAGTAAGATTCAGATTCAACAAGAGTGACTCGTAGTCTTGAACTCTATCTCTGACATCAAACCCACACACAACCTTTTCATATGGTGTATTCTCAAAAGCCCGTGCATTAATGGCCCTGCACGTGTATCCCAGTATAGTGAACGCTCTAGGAATTCTGCCTCAAAATTCCATAGGAAGCGGCCCCACTTCCACATTCACATAGGTGAGTCTATCAAGAGTACTCCTGTAGCTAGGTACTCCCTCCACATAGAGTATAGATCTCATTAAGAGTTTTTATTACCTCATCCTTTTATCGCTTCAGGAATCATGCTTCTCTGATTTATAATAGCATGTTCATCTCATATCACTTCACAACTTGTTATTACCCATTGAACCTAATTCTTGGGATCTCCAGTCTTTTAGGTCGGGTTACCATCATGAGTGACTCTATAAGCATTAGTCTCATCCTTTTGGATGTATTTATGACTTTCTCTATAGCTAATCCTTTCGTCAAAGGATCTGCTAAATTATCATCAGTGCGTTCATGATCCACTATAACAACTCCTTTAGAAAGTAACTCTCTAACAGTGTTGTGCTTATGACGAATTTGTCGTCTCTTATCGTTGTAATAACGATTCTCAATCTTCGCAATAGCCGCGGTACTATCGCAGTGGATCAACACATTTGTCATAGATTTTTCCCATAAAGGGATCTCAATTAGCAAGCATCTCAACCAGCTTGTTTCTTCACTAGCAGTAACTAGTGCTATCATTTCAGACTCGATAGTTGACAGAGCCAATATCGTCTGTTCTTCAATTTCCAAGATACAACACCACTAGCTATACTAAAATATAGCAGTTGGTTGCTTTGGGGTCATCTGATAAGATGTTCCAATCAATAATATTGTATCCTTCAATGACGGCAGGAAATCTTCGATAATGTAATCCGAGACTCATGGTCCTTTTTAGGTATCTCATGACTCTTTCAATAGCGTGCCAATGCTCCATACCATGTCTACTAGTAAACCTGCACAACAATCCCACAACATAGGCAATGTCGGGTCTAGTACAATCAGTGGCATACCTGAGGCTGCCAATGATGCTCGCATATTCAGTTTGTCTAACACTTTCACTAGTGTTCTTGAAAAGTTGAACACTTAGATCATGTAGTGTGCAAGCAGGTTTACAATCAAAATATTTATATTTCTTTAGGATTGTTTCAACGTAGTGAGACTGATCCAAAGACATTCCATTTTCTGACCTAGTAATCTTGATTTCAAGGATTACATTTGTTTCTCCGAGGTCTTTCATATCAAAGTCGTTATACAACAATGATTTCACAATATTTACGGCATGAATGTTTGAATCAAATATGAGTAAGTCGTCTACATAAAGACATATGATAGTGCAAATGCCATTTTCATATTTATAACAAATACATTTGTCACTTTCATTCACTTTAAACTCATTCGACAAAATCAAGTTATCAAATTTTTCATACCATTGTTTAGGAGCTTGTTTAAGACCATACAGAGACTTATCTAACTTACAGACTTTGTCTTCTTGTCCATGTATTACAAAATCTTCAGGTTGTTCCATATAGATTTCTTCTTCCAAGTCACCACTTAAAAAATTGTTTTGACATTCATCTGGTGTATCACCAGGTTATGGATAGCCACAAGTGATATGAGCACCCTAATGGATGTTATTCTGGTGAAAAAGTGTCGAAGAAATCTATATTTTCTCTTTGTCTAAAACCTTTGGCTACAAGGAGTGCCTTGTACTTATCAACATATCCATTAGGTTTTAGTTTCTTTTTCAAAATTCATTTACAACCTGCTGATTTGCAACCATGAATCAAGTCTACTAAATGTCAGGTCTTGTTAGACTCTTAGAGAATCCATTTCATCGTTTATAGCTTCTTGCCATAAATATGCATCCAATTATGACAAAGCTTCTTTAAGATTTGCAGGATTCTCTTCTAAATTATAGGCCATATATTCGGGTTCATAATCTTTAGCAACTCTTACTCTCTTACTCCTTCGAGTTTCTGTTTCGCCTTGTTTGTTGCTTTCAGTACTTCTTGTCACAGGAACTTGACTTGGTTCGCTGCCCCCACTATTTCTCGATTTGAAAGGGAATTTATTTTCATAGAAGTCAACATCATTTGACTTTATGATCGTTTTTGCATTTAGGTCATAAAACCTATACGCTTTGTTCTTTATTGCATACCCAATGAATACACATTCATAGACTCTGCTGGGGAGTTTAATTTGCTTGGGATCGGGGATTCTGACATAAGCCAGACAGCCACGAGTTATCTTCAACCTCCACGAATATGTCATCGGACATATGATACTTGGAGTAGCAGCTTACAACATACTTATTCTTATCATCACTAGTAGTATTGCTGGAACTGTAGTAGTTATACAGATCATCAGCAAGTCTCTTAAGAATATGATTCTTATCATTATTCTCCCATGGGTTAATTCTTCAGCTTTATTATCCTTTTATGTTTGCTTCAAACTGAAACAATTCATTGAAATCAGAGGCAACCGAACCAAATCCAGTAATCTCTTCGGTTGACATGGCAGAAAGCAAACGTCTTAAATTGTTATTTTTGAGTTTCGAAAAACTCTTTAAAATCACAATTTATGCCACTGAAGATATTACTGGGTTGAGTCGCGGACTAGGTCGCTCTCTTTAAGACGTTTCGCGGCACTGCCCAAATTGTGCAAGGCAGACTATCAACCACGAAGTCCCCAGGATAAAACAGCCCAGATTCACTGTATCGGAGTTCCACTGCACTGTAGAAAACCGTTCTAGAATTACACCCTCAATATGGCTGTTAAAGCCACTCTCAATATGACGATAAAGTCATTCGCAATATGGTACTATGACCACTCTAAATCAAAAGAACTACGGCACAAAAACCGCTCTAAAAATGAAGGGACTACGGCATAACAACCGCTCAAAAAAACCGAAGGGACTGCGGCATAACAACCGCTCTAAATACCGAAGCGACTGCAGCATAACAACTGCTCAAAAAACCGAAGGGACTGCGGCATAAGAACCGCTCTAAAAAACCGAAGGGACTGCGGCATAAGAACCGCTCTAAAAACCGAAGGGATTGCGGCATAATAACCGCTCTAAAAAACCGAAGGGACTGCGGCATAAGAACCGCTCTAAAAACCGAAGGGACTGCGGCATAATAACCGCTCTAAAAAACCGAAGGGACAGAAAGAAAGGGGAGAAGTGGCTCGAAAATTGGCGAGCAGAATAAAAGAGGGAGAAAAGAGAAAGTTGGGAAAAACATCCAACTTTGGTGTGCTTTTCTCAATAGATTGATGCTCATTATATAGTGATAGAAGCAAGCTCACATATGATTTCTAAGCAATGTGGGACTTTAGCATTCTCAAAATAGGAGAGTTTTCCAATGTGGGAGTTCAAAAAAATTTCTTTCCAATGTGGGACTTGAATTTTAAAAACATGTTTCATTCCACTTGAATTTACAAAAATCAATTATTTCCAATGTGGGACTTCAACAAAATATTATTATTATTATTATTATTATTATTATTATTTTTTCCAATTCACATAATAACATATATGTTCCAACAGTTAAGGTGTGTCACAATCCACTAATGCGGAGAGTCAAGAAAGGTCGTCCAAAGAGCAAACGCATTAGAACAGAAATGGACACTACAGAAAGAGTACCAAGAAAATGCGGATTATGTCGGGTCTCTGGTCATAGTAGAAAACATTGTCCAAATGCTGCTGGCACATCTACTCAAATTTGATGTATTTTTATTTTAACGTATTTTATTTGAAATTTATATTTTCATGTTATTAATATAATTTTTTTTTATTTTAATGTATCTTTTTTATTTATAATATAATTTAATCATTTTAATTTAATTATTTTAATTATAATAATTTTAATTATAATAATTTAAAATATATAATTATAATTATTATTTATTATTTATTATATAATATATAATTATAATTATAATTAAAATATATAATATATAATTATAATTATAATTATAATTATTATTTATTATAATGATAATAATAATAATTAAAATATATAATTTATTTATAATTTATTAAGGTATTTTATTTTTATTTATTATTAATATTTTTATTTTTTAAATAATTAAATTAATAACAACAAATGTTTTTTTTTTAAAAAAAAAAGGCAGTTGGAGGTCGTTCCCTGGGGAAGCGACTTCCTACTGCGTGTTAAAAAATTTGCCTTCACCCGGTCGTTCCCTGGGGAAGCGACCTCCCTCTTTAAAAAAAATAGGACATTTTGGTATATAGTTTTTAAAGTAGGGCATTTTGGAAATTAAAATTTTAAAAAAGGATATTCAAATAAAAATCCAATTTTTTCCCGAAACTCTTGTTGAAATAGTAATGAAGAAGTCCTCAAAAATATTTTTTTATATGAATATTTTACATTTGATATTTGTTCAGTCTATGTATCTCTTTTAGCTGATTTATTACTACATTTCATATTTTCAGCCAATTTATTTATAGAATTATATATTTTTTCAATGGATGTATTTATGAAATTTCATATTATTTTTTAATGGTTTAAATATGTATTTGGTCTTTGCAAATATATCATTTTTTTATTTTAGTCCTTCTAAATTTTTTTGTTTGGATTTAGTCCCAATAAAATCAGAAACGATTGACTTTGGTCCCTAATGTCAAATCAACATTAAGAAAACAACGAGTTTTTAAAAAAACCCTAAACCCTTCATTTAATTTCTATTCATATTTTTTTAATAAAATAACACTAATTATTAAATGATCAATAAATAAATTTATTAATTAATAATATTAAATATTTTAATTTTTAAATATCATAAAAGATGACGTGTTGGTGTGCATTTATAGGTCCACGTGTCATGGTGGTTTATGAGCTCTTTTTTTCGGGACCAAAATCAATTGTCTCTTATTTTAAAGGGACTAAATCCAAACAAAAAAGCTTACACGGACTAAAATAAAAAAAGTGATATATTTGCAGAGACCAAAGACATATTTAAACTTTTTTCAATTGATGTATTCTTACAAGAGTCTCCTCTCCGTGTTAAAACTAGTTTATAACATTTATACTATTTAGCGTTTTATTTTTGTTGCTTTTTTCTTCCCCTATTAAAAGAGAAAGGTGGCTTAGGGTTATTTTTTAGTCTAAAATTACTTTTTTAAATTGTTTTCCTCTCTTTTAATTTTAATAAGCGGTTTTTACACATTTAGTTTTCTTTCGTGTTTTGTTTGTAAGTTTGTCGTCTTAGTGTGACGTTTGATTGTTTTTCCGTCTTGATGTGGTGTTGTTTGTTTTCTCGTCATGTTGCGGTGTATCTTTGATTTAGATTGTCAGATCAAGCTTCGATCCAATGTTAGTGCAAATTCAGTTAATGACTATAGTATCTTCAACATTACAGTTCCGGAAGTATGAGTATTATGGACATTTTAATTGTCACATTTGTAAATGTTTTGCTGTATTATGCTATTAACATAGATGTAGTGAATTTGTTCATCGATTCATCATTTTTTATTTTAGTAATTTTGAATTGTATTGTTCTTAATTTATGTAGTTTTTGTCAATTTGAATAAATAAAGATTGTCTTTTCGTAAATAAAAAAAAATTCATACTCTTTTTTAGCCAATGTAATTGAGACATTTTCATATTATTTTCAGACAATGTAATTCTAGTATTTGGTTTCGAATTTTTCAAGCAAAAAATATAGTAAACGCATTTTAGCTGATATAGTATTAGTTGTAAAAGTTAATTAAACTAATTAGGTGTCCTTCTCGTTATTTATATAAATGTTACATATCTCTTGATATAACTGATTCTCAATTAGAAAAAAAAAATTGATTCTCATTATTCTCATTATTGTTATAATTTTTATTATATTCTTCTCTAATGATTTCTATTTATTATAGTAATAAAACAAGAAAAAAAA
>JBBPBP010009780.1:26122327-26135168 GCA_037974735.1 Cicer chorassanicum | reverse complement strand
TCTTATATAAAGGAATAGATGTAGTAAAATGAAAACGATATATTAGTCTAAATTTATATCAATTAAATAATGGTTTAAATAATGTGTTATTATTTACTGACACTACAAAAAAATTATATAGACATCTAATCATATTTTGTTATAGTCTTATGCTATATTGTAATATTATTTTGTAATGTACTTTTAAAAGTATCTATATGATAAAATGTAATTGGACGTCTGTATAATTTTATTCATTGAGCCACGTGATCTAATAAGATATTTGGGTAAATGTTTTAAAAAATAATTTATAGAAAAAGTTATTACACAAACTAATGTAATATTAATAAATGCAACTAACTAACATAAATACGAAATTGACATGTGAATATCCTTACCTTTTTTAATGGTTACTTTGCCTCTAAATTATAATGAAATATTACCATATGGAGCCCCACCAGCATGGACAATCATGGACCATTATTCCATTAAATTGTTTTTAACACAAAAAGTTAACAAGTAATTAGAAAGAGAAAAAAAAAAATCAGCTGATTAACGAATTTTAGTAAAAACATAAATTATTTAAAATAATTTGAATTTGAATTTTAACAAAAACAATTCTTAGTGACTTTACTTATCTCATTTGAACTTTTGATAACTAAGACTCGTTCCTTTGAAAATCAGATGACAAACAAAACAAAAAACACACAAAAAGTTAATATGTCATTACATGTCTTACAAAAGTGTTTCATATATTGTCACACACGCATAAGTACACACATAATGGTCCCTTAGCTTTGAAGCCAAGAAGAATTCAATGATTACGTGCCTCACATGCAAAGTTTTACATTTTCTTGGTATAGCTCATATTTCTCCTATCTAGGCTTTTAATTTTATCATCAATTTTTTTGCTCAATTTCAAGAGATGGGTAATGTCATCATCATGCAACATGTCTATGCTCTTAGTTCTTCTTTATAGGTATGTTACAATACTAACTCAATTTTGTTTGTTACTTTTAATTATGTTCTTAATTTCTCAAATTTATGTTTCAATTGCTTATGCATTTGATATTTATGATATCCATTTCTTACTCCATTCTTTGAAGAAATGTATGATATGAAATTGGTTTTGTGTTTATAAGGAAGGTGTACTAGGGTGAGATCTTAATCCTTTGCCTATAATGTTTTCAGATTTTTATAAAGAATTTTGATTTAAAAATTGTTGAGTTTTATCATACTTAATAATTAGGCCTAATGAAGCATTTACAATAAAGAGTAAAAAAATTTGGTGTTTAGTTGCAAAAGTGTTGAAATAACAAAGATAAATCCTCTGTAGTTAGAATTATGAAATAATGTTTTGAAATAATACAACTGACAAAAGAAAAGTAATGTCTAATTTGTATTACATATTATAATTTCTAACGATGAAAACTGTACAATATTTTTATATTTTCACATCCCATACCCGAGCAATTCAAATATTAAATGAAAATAAATAAATAAATTAAATCTTTACAACGGTGCAATTCTTCGTAATAACTAAGTTCAAATTAAGATATACTTGTATGGAAAAAAAAGGTATCATTCAGATGTATTTATTACAGATACTGAAACGATACTGACACGTCGATACCGACAATAATTTGAAAAAACATACTAATTGGTGTCGTGTCGGTGTCCGATACCGACACGTATTATATACCGAAACATGTCTTGAATAAGAGGTGTTTGGTTCTACGTATATAACCATGACCTTTTTAGTTGAATTACAATTTCCAGCACCTGAACCCAACAGGATTATTAATTATTATTTTTTGAGGAGGAAACAGATTTGGATTATGAAATGCCCTTTTTCTGATTTATTTAACCAATAATAAATTGTTTTCCAAAAGAATCGAATGTTTTGCCTTTTGAACAAAGGCCAATGACATGAGTTACAAATCATAATTTTTTTTTTCAAAGCTTAAACTAGAACAAAGTAGAAAAAAAAAACACATGAACCACCCAAGTCAAGTACAAAATACTAATAAAATATTAGAGATAAAGCTGACATTTTATGCCTTTGAATAATATATCATATTTTTCAAGAAGCTCTGCATGGATTGTGTTCAATCAAAAATGCCTTTATACTTTTTCCCCTCTGTATTACACCAAACTTACTTGACTTGTAATCATTCAAAAATATATTTACATACTATTGCATAAATAAACATGTCTATTTTGCTCTAATCCAAAAATTCATGTTATTCTTTATCTCTAAGTCTTTCTTTATAGATCTTCCTACCCTTTATATGATCTATTCTCCTTACTACATAATCTACAAGTCTCCATTCCACGCGTCCAAACTACTTAAGCCGAGTTTCCACCATCTTTTCTACGATAGGTGCTCTCCCAACTCTGTCGAATGTTGTCATTCCTAATCCTATGTCTTCTAGCCTTTCGACACATCCAACACAACATTCTTAATATCCCGGATATGTTTTTTTTTCTCTTTACTAACTCTTTGAGTTATGATACATCAAACAGAGTTTAAATATAATTGGACAAAAGGGAATAAAAATGGCATCCCTCATACCTGGAGTTCTATTGAAGCTTCTCCAAACTATGAACTCTAATGTGAAAGTTCGCGGCGAATACCGCTCAGTCCTTCTGCAGGTGATCAGCATTGTGCCTGCATTATCTGGTTCTGAATTATGGCCTAATCAAGGTTTCTTCATTAAAGTCTCAGATTCATCTCATTCAACCTATGTCTCACTCTCCAAGGAAGACAATGAGCTTATTCTGAATAATAAGTTACAGCTAGGACAATTCTTTTATGTCGATAAGATCGAGCCCAGTACACCAGTCCCAGTTCTTGTTGGGGTTAGACCAGTTCCTGGAAGACACCCTTTTGAAGGTAATCCTAAGGATTTAATGCAGATGTTGGAGTCGTCAGAGGGTCGAACGTATCCTGAAAATGGAGTTAATGGTTCGAAATCAACGGATATAATAATAGAAGCGAAAGAAAACACAAGTTCAAGGCAGAAGATTGTTATTAAAGAAGAAAAGGTTGGTGTTTCATCCAGGTACATGCAAGGTGTTGTAAATCCAAACTCAAAAGTGAATTTTCCGGATACTAATGTAGGAAGCAAAGTTAATGATTCAGAGAATGGTGTAGATGGTAAGGTGGGATCTACAAAAGGAAAGCAGCAAGAGATTAAAGGTCAGGTATGATTCTTGATCTGGAATTTCAATTTCTGAAGGCTCGTGAATTTGTTTAGTTGAAAAACTAAACCTCTCTCTGATGTGACTATGGAATAGTTAGAAAATGAAAAGCATTTTTGGAACAACTATGACTAGTCCCTTAAAATAAAAATTGGAAAGAATTTCAATGAATGTAGAAAGTATTTTGGATACAACCAGTGTGAGTCTTTTTATTTTCTTTTATTTAATCAATGAACAATAGAATGTAATGCTGCATGTTCCCACAAAGGATGTTCATCAGAAGAAATTAATGTAGTGTCACCATCTCTGTAGCACCGTATGCATGTCCCGGTATCCGACATGTGTCAGTATCTGACACCGACACGGCACTAACACCTTGATTACATTCAATTAATTCATTTTCTCAAATTATTACCGATCTCAGTAGGTCAGTATCGTGTCCGTGTCAGTATCCATGCTTCATAGGTCACTGTATCTGTATAGCAATCATGAAGATCGCGACAGAAAAGATAAGTGCATATTCTTTTTCTGCACAGCAGCTGAAAATGACTTAATTTCATTTCAAGAAGATAGCAGAAACCAAATATATTATAATTGAATAAAATAAACTTAAAATTAAAGGAAAGACCGTGTTTAGTGTTGATAATGATTGATTTTAGCATCACAGGTACTCCAAACAACCTCAACTCGTACTAGACTTGAAGCACTTTCAACGAAGCAAGACGACGTTGCTCAATCAAACATCCAAGAGACAGCCATGCCACCTTCTAAAAGCACTTCTATCAAGCGCAGTTCCACAAAACATGAAAATTCGAACTTGAATTTTTTGTCGAATAACCAAGATAAAAGAAACTGTAACGAAACAATTTCATGGTCCAATTTGCCAGCCAAACTTTTAAGGCCTGGAAAGGTGTACTAAATTTTACTGTCCCTCTTTTTCAATGACTTCATTTCTTATAATTTCGTCACTTAGTTAACTCAAAGAAGTAAATTAGATTCTCGTTCCCAGTTGACCGCCTTATTTTCATTTTATAAGGGAATTCTTAGAAGGAAACAACTAGCTTCACAAGTTGTAGTAGAAGCTCAAAAAGAAGCATCTGAAGCAGCAAAGATAGTTAAGTGCTTAAGGTATGTAAAATCTTAATATAAATTACGGCACTTAACTAATTTATCGTTACAGGAATAAATAAAATGACACGAGTTAATTAGAGACTGAGATAAATGAATCCTTACTTCTTGTGCTTTTCTTTCCCTCAGTTATTGCCTCTGTCTTTGCTTTTTTTTTTTCAGTATGTTTGCAAATATCTGCTCTTCTGCAGCATCAGAGAACCCACATGTCACACTAGAAAAGTTTTTTGCACTCCAACAGTTCATGGAGCAGCCAAATGGTACAACTCAGTCGAAGTCGAAATCCATTCAATTACATAAAATTCAATCTCCTGCAGAAAAACATAAAAATGGCAAAACAGCAGGTCTAGTTCATGCTAAAAGCACATCAAAGTCTCCAAAACCATTAACAGAATTATCAGTCACTGATAAACAAGAATGGGCCAAAGAGAACGGTATAAAACAGATCAACGAGCTCAAAGAAGTCTTTTTGAATGAAACAAGATCATGGTTCATTAGGTACTTAGAAAATACATTGGATGCTGGATTTCCTAGGGTCTTCCAAGAGAAGGGCAAGCAAAGTAAGGATGTTGCAGGAAGACAAATGGCGCAAGCCAACCACATAGCGTTGACATTGTCCCACCTTAAGCATGCAAATGAGTGGCTAGAGAAACTGAGAAGCAGTTTAAACTCAGAAAATGAAGGGCTGGTGGAGACTATTGACAGATTGAAGCAAAAAATTTATTCTTCCTTGCTTTTGCATGTTGATTCTGCTGCATTTGCTTTGGAAAACCGAGCTTGATTCTTGGACAAGAAACTGTTTCAGAAGAATATAATGTAATGCTATTTTATAGGTTAAATTATACGTGGTTGAGCCAAGCGTTGCTAACGAAAGCTCGGCTTACTCTATTTGTAAGTGCAAAACGATCTGTGTGTGATGCTATTTGTACCTAACAATAAAAAAGGGGAGGGTGGGTTTGAAGTAAAATTATATTTCCCCTTAAGAATCAAAATAAAGAATAGCCTTTTTTCACTTTTGTTAATTCTGATTGACAACTGTTTTACTAAAATACTAAATTGAAGTAGTGTGTTTGTTTCCGCGTCCAAGATCAACTTAACGCACAGCAACAATTGGTAGCTTCATTCCTACCGCGCCATTAGAGGATCCTGACCTGGTTCCAAACACTTAGGTAGCTGAGCATATCGAAAACTTGAAGTTCAAGTTATGACAATATATAACCAAATGTGATAATCATGAACAATACTTGGATCTATGGTTATCCTTAAAATACAACTCACACATAGAGACCGGAAAGAACTTACGATATATCTAATGGGAATCCTTAACAGTCAATCGATTAAGAATTCGTCCAAAAGAACTTACATTAGATCGGCAACTGATTTATCAAAGCAAATCATCATAATACCAGTAATAAGGAAGAGGAACCGTGATAAAGCGAAATTCATTCATAATTAGATAGTCGCTGTTACTGAAGACTACAAGATTTTTGAAAATGTGGAAACTATACCCACAGAGAACCAAAATTAGCATAGCATAGTATTACAAGCACTGCCCAATTAAACTAACGAAATAGGTTTCAAAATAATCTACAATAGTCAAAATGAAGAGGCCATATAATTTAACTTAATACTGTCTGAAAGTAAGATTCAATCGGCCAGGACGACGGAGATCTGTTTCTTTGACCAAGAGGCTAGGTGCGCTGTTTGGATCAATAGAAGCAACGCCATGAAAAATATTTCTTGACTTGCCACCAAAGATCAAAACATCCCCAGATTCAAGAACAACTTTCTTTGCCTTAGCAACATCACTTTCATCACCATACAAAAACTCTGCAGAGTCTCCAATAGAGAATGACACAACTGGCAAACCCCTGCGAATACTCTCTTCACTTTCATCCTTGTCCTGCAAGCAAGAAAACTCAATCAATCATTACAGATTCAAAATGTTAAACATGAATATGTAAAGAGTGTAAAGCTAGTGCACTAAGTCACTGACAGTGTAAAACAACTTTCCACTGTCATCTAATCATAACCATTTAATCCGTCATATCATATTGCACTGTTTTCAAATCAAATGCATTTATCTAACTATTTGTTGTCGTGCAAAATTATGATTAGATGACACCTTTACACTATTAGTGTACTACCCTTATTCTCATATAATAATATACATGCCTGATGAAGACCAAGTTTGCCATTTTTTGCATAAAAATTGACAATACAAATGTCAGGTGATATCGTCGGAATTGGTTTCGAGTTTGAGGGTTTAGTGATGGAATTTGATTCATGGACTGCAGAGTTAACCAAATCAATGAATTCACTCGGAATTTCGGGCGGAGAGGACCCATCACACGGTCGTTGGTCTAGATATCGACTTGTTTGAGGATCCCAATTTTTACCAAGACACATCATTTTCAATTGAAGTTTAGCCCCCTCTTCATAACCAGGTTGGTAAAATCCTCCATCACCTAACCCTAATTCCCTAATTACTTTCACCATCTTAATTTGATCTCTTATTGAAATGTAACCCCTCAAAAGAACCATTCCAGGTCTTAATACAGTTCTTTCCTTGGTTTGTGTCATTTCGTTTCTTTTTTCTCTGTTTTTTACAAACAAAGGTGCTTTCAAAACAACACATCCGTTTAGTTTGGGGGTGCAAATATCAAATGGCTGTGTTCCCTTTTCATTTGATTGTTTGTCTTCATCAACAACAACCTAAACACAACAGAAGTTAATTAATTAATCAATGCATGAATCAATAGATCATCATATTGCAAATGTAGGGCCAGTTTGTTACAAATTATCAAAAAAAAAAGTGATTTTAATACTCAATAATTTAGAAATTATTAGAGAAAATTTAAAGAAAAGCAAAAGTTGTTTTAGAAGCTACTATAAGTCCGTTATTTTTTCTAAAAGAATCACTTTTTTAAACAAAATGATTTTAAAAAAATCTGAAATAAATACTGTTCAAATAATAAAAAATAATTTTTGATTTAAAAAAAATTCATAAAAAAAATCTGAAACAACTGTAACAAACATACTCAAGGTAATCATAGTAATGAAAAAATAAAAAACCCTTAATTTGAATTTTATTACGATATGATAAAATTGAATATTACCGGCGGTGAGATTTGCGGTTGTGACGGAGCGAGAGGACGGTGGTTGAATGGAGAAGCGTGATCGTTCATAGTTGTAAAAAAGCACTTTCTTCAAACTGTCTTTTGGGTTCATTACCTTTCTTCTATTTAATTCAATTCATAGAAATTAATGTCTTCTGTTCTTGAATGGTGTGAAATTAAAACACTAACATTGGTTTAAAATAAAGTAAAATCAATTTGAAATAATAAAAAAAAAAAAAAAAAAAAAAAAAAAAAAAAAAAAAAAAAAAAAAAAAAAAAAGCATATGGAATCGAATATAGTTTATTAAAATAAAAAATGAAAAAATAAATTCTTAGCGAATCGAATATAGTTTATTAAAATAAAAATATCGCCGTTGCCGGGGATCGAACCCGGGTCACCCGCGTGACAGGCGGGAATACTTACCACTATACTACAACGACTCTTTGATATTAATTATTTCTAATTAAACCATTTATTATTTTATTAAATGTTTGATGAAATACAACTATATAAGGGATGGATGGTGATTTGTATTTTAATAAGATAGGAAATACTTTTAAATCTAATCATTTTAAAAGATAAAAAGATTTCTAAAAGTCTGCAAGGCAAAATTATAGTGGAAGTTTGATTAAAAAAAGTACAAGATTTTGTTTAAGATTTGAAATTAGGATTTTTGTTTTACCATGGCACTCTTGTTTAGAGCTAAGCATGAAACCTTAGGAAAACAAAGTAATTTAAAGCAAACTATAATATTGTTTTATACACAACTTTATATTGAAAATAAATTAATTAAAGAGATCTCTTGTCTCAAAGTCTGGTATATACAACTTAATTGTTAGTCATTTGATATGTTAGGATATGGTTTCAATTTGATATACTCTTTTTACTCTAGATTTAGTGTGCATGAATTTGAATCCAATATATCTCTCTTTCTTCTTATTTAGTGTGTATGAGTTTTGTCGTTAAATTTAAAAAAAAAATTCAAAAATTAAACATCTTTTTTTTTTATTGAAAATAAATGTCATTCAAATGTTAAAATGTAAATAGTATAATCAAATTGATCGTGAATTGAGACACTCTCCATCTATATTTTGAGATTAATAAGAAAACAAAAAATATGTTAACGATACACCCCACACATTTAAGAAGTCAATTAAAAATTATCAAACTAAAACATTAATCCTAACACTCTAACTAATCTCTTCCACATATGATCAATAGTCAAGAATAATGCAAGCTCCACGGTGTCTTTAAACTCATTCATTTAAGAAAAGAAATTGTTAATATTAGTGCATATTGACTATATGTGATCTCTCACATGACTAATTCAACCACATGTGACAATTCATATATAAACTTGAAAGAGTGTTGAATTTGATGATAAACTTCATAAATGTCTTACTCAATATAAGATACCGACTAAACTAGGTATTATAGAGCATTTCAATAAATATATAAATTGAGTGGTTTTTGTGATATTTGTAGGAAGGATGTGTATCCGATCTATGGACTTATGTGAATCAATAGTCATGGATTTTAACCCATACAATTGGCCCATGAAATAATATTCAATTCAATGGATTTGTAAATAAAGTTTATTATTCTAATTTAGGTTCGAAATATGATTTGATTTCCTCGGTTAATACCTACAACTTTATTTATATCTTACATTAATGTCAACTACAACTTTAATTTATATTCCAGGGACAAAAGCTGTTGCATCTCTCCTCTCAAAAATAAAAACCTTAAAGTTCTTTTTTCTTCTTTATCAATTAGAAGGGTAAATTAAGACAATTACTTAGTCTAAAATCGTCTGTTTAGATTATTTTATTCTCTTAATTTTTTATAAAATAAGTAGTTTTTTTAATATATTTTTTTCATTTTGTTTTGTGATTTAGTTATTCATGTGTGACGTTATTTTATTCGTCGTTCTAATGCAGTGTTTTTGTTTCCCGTCTCGGTGTAACGTTTTAATTTGTTTTAAGTTTGTATTTTTTGTGTTTGTTGAAATGTTTAAGAATGATTCGTTTGATCGATACTTTATTTTGAGTATTGGGCTTATAATGTTATCACCAAATTCGCCGTTCTCTCGGTCTTACAAACGATTTTGTCAACACGCTTCAAAATCAGTCATTCTAGATATCATTTATAATTGATATAAGCGAACATCAACAAATATTTTTTTTCTTGAATGGATGAGATTAATGACTTTGAATATTGCATCATTCTTGTTCGTTGACTATAGGTAGAAGAAATTAATTTGATCGTTAGAATTAAATTTTTGATTAAGTAATTGCTCGTTGACTTCTGCAATATTTATGTTTATTGTCAGTGTATCTTTGTTTTTTATTAATTTCAAAATATGGATGGTGAATATTCCAATCAATAATATTTAATACTATTATTTTTATGTTGACATTTGAATAAAAGTAATTTTTCATAAAAAAAAAAAAATTTATAATAATACATGTGCTAGTAGGGGTGGACATCGGACGGGTTCGGGTGGGTTCGGGTTCAAATCCCACATCCGAATCAACCCACGGGTGACATATGTAGACCTATTTTCGACCCTTTTTATGGCGGTTTAGGTCGGGTTTCGGGTTAGACGGGTTAGGCAGGTCGGATTTATCGGGTACCTGTTAAAGGGCTAATGTGCAGAAGATGGTGAGACGACGATGGGTGAGACGGAGATGGGTGGGGCAGCGGCGATCGGTGAGACAGAGGCGATGTGAAGGCTAGGGTGAGACGGCGACGTTGGTGAAAGTGGCGATGGTGACGGCGGGGACGGTGTGAGGTTGTGGATGTTGCTGAGTGTGAGCATCAGGGACAAGAGTTTGAGAGGGTGGGGAGGCTGAGTTTGAGAGGGTGGGGCGGCTGATTTGAGAGGGTGGGCGGCTAATTTGAGAGTGAGAGTGGAACATGTAAGATTAGGGTTTCTATTTATGATTGGGCCTTTTTATAAAAAATAAACTGAAAATTTGATTTGGGCTTTATGTATTTGGGTTGTAAATGTGTCACTTCTTAGTAGTAATAATAATAATAATAATAATAATAATAATAATAATAATAATAATAATAATAATAATAATAAAAATAATAATAATAGGGGCGGTCGGGTTCGGTCGGCGATGGGTCCAACTAACCAACCCGAACCCGCCCGACGTAACCCTTATAAATCCATTTTTCCTTCCACGCAGACCCGACTACCCGCCCGAACTCGACCGCGTCACCCAAATTCAACATGGGTCGGGCGGGTGTGGGCGGGTCGAATTATCTTGTCCACCCCTATGTGCTAGGCTGCTATATAGCTGTATGCATGGTTTTATTTGTAAGCCCGTGAAGTTTCCTTCAATAAGCTTCTATTGCGATGTTCTTTTTGAATTAAAGATAATCAAGCGGTGGAATATCTTGTATGTTAATTCTAAAAGCCACAATGATATAAATGCATCTAAATTTTGATACAACTATTCAATATCTCATTTTATCTTTATATTTTTCACGTGATATAGATGTGATATATTTAGTAATATGATAAAATAAAATAAAAATAAAAAAAATAAAAAAACACAAAGAAAAATAATTACTTTTTTTACTGTAATTTTAAAAGTGATTTTAGACACACGGTCTTTTATTATATTTTATTTGTTTAGGTCCTTATCTTTTAAAACACTCAAATTTTTTTTGACATATATGTAACTTGCAAGTAGTTTCACCATTTATTTTACATGTAACTATTTTAAAAGAAAATTTTAAATTAAAAATAAAATGCTAATAACTTTCGTTTTCTTCTTTCTTCGACCCAACAATGTTCGTCTAAATTTAGAAAAATCAAAAAATGTAGAGAAAATTGAACCCAAATTGATTCTTCCTTAATCAAATTTCAATAAAAATAGGGTTAGTTTCTTCGTTGGACCTTTAACTTATTTAAAAAGTTAATTTGGTCTCATAACTCTAAAAAAAATCTGTCAAACGGTGTCAAAGCTCTTTGATGTGGCATTTGAGGTATATATTGTTGTAACATTTCTTCAATTCACTTCTTCATCTTCAAATCAATTTAGGATTCACCAAAACTCATTATTTTCTTAAATTTCTGGTTGTTTTTGTGAAATAGGTGATCATGGAGCAATATCAATTTGTCTTCTACCTCATAACCATGCAAATATAGAAATTTTAGTTCAAGAATTCCAAAATGAAAATACCTAAACAATTCATACCTATTCTTCTCTATCAAACCACGACCACAATGACAAAGTTGTTCTTCTCTATCACTGAACTTGTATTTCACCACCTTCAGCATGCCATTGTTCTTAATTGTCGATGGCGGAACACCAGATACACCTCCCTATTTTCAAGTTTTCCTTTGCACATTTTCTTCTTCTTTTGTCTGCAGTTTTTTTTATATAAAAAAATGCTTATATTTAAATAAAAGCACACATAATTACACCAAAAATAAATCAAAATAATAGTTACACTTTGGTCATACGTCAAATTCATGTAAGTTGTTAATTGACTTTGATTAACAAAGTAGACGGAAAAAACCAACATGCGTTGAGAGACACAAAATGCTTTTAGAGTTATGAAACGAAACGAAACTTTTCAAATAAATGAAGGAACCAAGAGATATTTCTTGTAAGTAAAAAACGTATCGGTACCCAAAATCTATATCTAAAATGTTTGCCCGTGATAATTACACTAGGAATCTCGCAATGGCCTAATCGTTTATATGTTTATCTCGTCATAGGATCTTTGTATAAAAGAGTCACACTCTTAAGTATAAATCATACAATCACTCTTATTCAGAATACCTCTCACTCTCTCCAACTCTTATTGACTTAAACGTTAGAGTGTTTATAGGTACTCCGATCTAGAGTTGCTCCGCCGTACACCATTAACATTAACCATAATCGACTGTCACATAAGTCTAGATCATTGGTGTCGTTTGTGGAAATTTATTTCCCACTTTTTCACATCTCAGTTCACTTGAGATTGGTCATTGGCTTGTTTGTGAGAAGGTAACGTGGATTCAAACTAACACATAAAATATCCCCCCACAATATTTTATCTTATGAGGTGTACTTATGGGATTAATAAAATTTATATGTCTTCAGTAGAAAGTAATGATATAAAATATTTATAAATTAATATGAAATTTCAAAATACCAATTAAGGATATATAAAAAAAATACCTCTTAAAGAATTGTTACTACTTTTTCAAATAAAGATAAAATAAAATAAATAAATCATTTTAAAAAAGATAGATTTCAAAAATAAAGATAAACTTAAAAAAACTAACTTAAAAAAAAAATATTTCTATTTCTAAAAAGCTAAAATTTTAAATATTAATTAAAAAAATTATTTTAAAAAGGATAACTTTTCAAAACACCCCATCAAAATCAATAAATCAGACCCA
>JBBPBP010009780.1:26087963-26116695 GCA_037974735.1 Cicer chorassanicum | reverse complement strand
AGAGAGAGAGAGAGAGAGAGAGAGAGAGAGAGAGAGAGAGAGACCTCATTTTGTGTGCCATTTTCAGAGGGGAACCAGTGCATGAGAACACCCAGATTCATGACAGCAGGTATCAATTTAAACAAAAGCGGCGTTGTGACCTGTCAATCACCAATTATATGGTTAAAGTTAAACAACAGGAATGAAGAAAAGAATGAACCAACCTCTGATTGAAACTTACCAGACTGAGAGCCGTTGTCCCTAGAAGGAGAAGATACATTTTCCCCTAAAATATTAGCAAAGAGACCAAGAAAGTGAGGAAAAAAGGGAAAAATGACAAAAACAAATAAAAATCACTGAGAAAGAAATCGGGAATGATACACATAATTTTTTATGACAATTCATATCATAGAAGAACGGAACAAGGCAAGAAATTTAGAGCCAGTATATCACTATACAACTGTACTGAAGCTAGTGAGTATCTTCCACTTATATTTTCTGGCTGGTAAGAAAAAGTTCAGTAATAGGCAATTAATATAATGTCCCAGAAATGTAGTGTGATCTTTTCATTTCTTAGAGAAAATAATGGATCATGTTTCAGATACTGTTGGTCTATGGGCCATCCTACTTCTGCGTTCCTAATTGGGACATTCATTTCGGATGTGAGGCTTCTTCATCCAAATTCCTTTTAGTTCTAAACTATTGTCAAATCAGATGTATCATACTGCCATGCACGTAAATCACCTACTGAAAGCTATTTGGTAACAACTTACCACAGAAGGCAGCCATACAAAAATCAACAGAAATTACAAATTCTAAGCAGCAGGAAAATTTGTAATGTCAAACTTAATGGAGCAGAGAAGGAGAGAGAAAAAACCTCAACAAGATGAAGATTTGAAGCACGACTCAGCAGAACAAAAGCAAATTCTCCAATTTGAGCAAGTGAGATACCAACCTAAAGTTATCATGGAGACAGGCATTGAGTATTTAAGATATGAAATTTAGAAAACTTAACCAATATATCATCCAAGAAATTGGCTATATACTTACTATAAATGATGTCTTAAGACTATACCCAAAGGCCTTTGTAACAATAGAAGCAACAGCAGTCTTAACAACAACAACTAAAATAACAGATGCAAGCAAGATATCTACATGGTTCCATAGGAACTGCACATGTATAAGCATTCCAATACTTGAGAGGAACAAAGCTGCAAATAGGTTACGAATTGGTTCCACCTACAGCATATAAACATAAATGTATGCGTTAGGTGGAAATATTCTAATCTTATTACAAGCAAAATGTAGTTAATACTTCAGAAGCACTAAATCATCCCAAACACATGATTAGTAAATTTTTTATGGGGCAAAAAATTAATGGAGTGAAAAGGAAGTACAACAAAGACGATTAAGGAATCCTTCAAACCAAGTTTATAAAAAGGAGACAAAAGGTAAATAAATAATCAATAAAGCTGCCTTATCCATCTGCATATTTAGGATACCAAGTCCCTTAAAGCAGATGAGCTGGATATTGAAAAGAAACCAAGAGAAACATAACAGAAGCTTCTTATAAGCAAACCATAAGAGGTTGCTATAAAATAAGAAACAAAGAATAAGCACATCGTAAAAACAAATGGTTAATTGAAAATTAACAGTTAATAATAAATCAATACCACATAAATAGCAAAACAAAAGAGAATAAAAATTGAACTACAGTGAGGTGTGTATCTAGTAATCCCAAGATAAATGTGCATTAAGACATCAGAATACAGAAATCATTAGGAATGCATTGTATGCAAGCAAAATAAGTCTGATACAAGTTGAAAGTTATCAACCATGAATAATACCTGATCCAGAGTATGTTGAGCAAAGTCTGTTGTAGAAATCATAACACCAGCCATAAATGAACCCAGCTCAAGACTAAGACCAAGCTTATCACTGCACTGGAAAAAGATTTTAAAGCGTTAACAAAATGTGCATCATCACTTGTAATTGACTCCAACAAACTTCATATTAAGATTTAATACACACGTTACACAAGACATTGAGTTCTAAATCACTTTTATAAAAAAAGAAGGAACGACTGCCCCTGTTCAAACCTATACATATACTATAAATAACACTTTTCAACTATTAAAAGTAACAAGACCATTAAGTTCTAAATCACTTTTCTAAAAAAGCAGGATATACCACCCCCACCCAAGCCTATACATATACTAAAAAAATTTAAATACCAAAAGTACCCTACAAAACAGAGTGCAATATGGAAATGTAGACAGATGTTGTTAGCAAGAATGCACAACTTCTATGAATAAAAGAAGATGCTACGGAATAAGGAGCCATGAAGAGCAATCAACATAAGTTTTCTCACCCATGCAGATAACAAGCAGAAAGCAACAGCAGCAAGCTGATAAAGTTCATTTGTCTGGAGAATAAAAAAGAAAGAAAAATTAACTCATGAACTGCCAATATTGCAAATAACTTGATAATTAATCAAATATGCTTAGCCTAACCTGAGATGAGAGCCGCATCATCAGTTTGAGAAAGCGAGGAACAAACGACCAAGACAGTATAGATGTAGCAGTGAGATACAAAGACAATACTAGCAACCTGAAATTAAAAACTGTTAGAATGCAATAAAATTGCTTATAATATCTTTATATTATATTAGAGGATATTAGTTTATCTCTTAAGTCTGGTTTTTAATCTTAGAGTATGTTAGATTATCTCTTAAGACTAGTTTACATATTAAGTATTATTATTTGTTTCGTTATTTCCCTATTTATTGAAGATTTTAAGTTTATATATCTCTTTACATAGGGACTCTCCCTCCCCTATTCACATAAAAAACTGTAAACCCTGTCAAAAACCCTACATTTCATTAAAACCGGTGACAAGAGGCTACATGCATATTTGTGTTCATTATTCTCTTCAAATAAAATCCAACAAGATACATCATATTTCTCGGTGCTCTGTTTTCTAATGTTAACGTTCACATTAGTGTCAGTTTACCCACAAACTACAGCCTCTCCCACAGGTATGCTTTATCCGGTTTGTAAAACAAATCTCAATATACCTTGGTAGTCGGTATGTCTCATGTGTTTTAACCCTAAAAATCATATTGTGCAGTGTTTCTAAGGTTTTAGAGTTAATGTACTCAAGTATATTTGGAAAAAACATCAGGGATGTAAGGTGTACCCTTAAATTCTAGTCAGAATTCATGAAAGCAGAAAGTTGTACAGGTATATAACAAAATTACAAGATCAATTGGCTTGCATCAACTGAACAAATTTTTTATTTATCATTATTCAAAGGGGAGTTCATGAAATTACACAAAAAATTGGAGACAGAAAGTCCAGATGGACAGACTTACAGTTTTCCCATTGAAATAATCCCTTGTAAAAGACCACTGTTACCACCCAAGACTGGGAGTAAAGCAAATAGTAAACCCACTGCACAATCCTGATATAAAGGTGATAGATGAAGAATGATATACATGTTGAGATGAAAACTTCAAAGTACATTACTACGTGATATTGTTTATACGTTTAATATTTAAACTCAACAGGAAAGATACCTGAAAAATAAGAGTGCCAATTGTAACTTGAACATGAAGAGCATTATTACTATTCCGCTCCACCAAAAACTTTACCACCTGGTAAAAACGTGAAAGTAAATAATGAATACTTGGAATCTGTTGCACGATTACTAACAATAAATATTGTAAGTTTCAGGAAATAGGGTAAAGGCATACCACTGCTGTTGATGACATTGACAGAAAGGAACCAACAAAAACACCCTCAGACAATTTTCCTCCACATAACTGCGAAGCAAATGTCCAATAAGTTTAGTATCCACTACAATACAATCGTACCAAAGACCATGTCAACCACAGCCAGCACCATACCATCGCAAGAATTCCGCAAAGGAACATGAATATTACAATTTGAAGCAGCCCTCCAAGAACAGCAACAGGCCCCACCGCTTTTAACTGAATGGATCAAAATTTCAAAACAGATTCTTATTGCAAAATGGAAATGGAAAGAAAGGATTAACCAATCTGCAACCACAAATATGTGAAACAGTAAAAGAAGTTTTGGCAAGCCGGGAATAGCAAACCTTTGCCAAGGAAAACTCCAGCCCCAAAGCAAAGAGAAGAAACACTACCCCAAATTGTGCAACAGTCTCAACCTATAGAAAAACAATAAGAAAAAAATGGTTAACATGATTAATTAACATGAGAATCATTACAGCTTATATTGAACTTCAAAGTTCAAAAGCACAATGGAAATATTATTCTTGAATCCTGATTGTTTCTTTAAATGATGGAGCAGTTAGTCATGTACTACCAGAAGTTATTCTATATGCAGTGTGGCTGACATAGATCAGTTAAGTTTCAATGTAGAGGGCATCTTAGTGGTTTTCAAACTATTATTTTATTGGATTTTCCAGTACCTAGTCAAGATCTGTATTCTCATTCAATATGCCTATGTCATAAATATGGGATAAGTAGTAACAATGAAGATTTTCCATCCTTTTTCTAGTCAAAATCTACATTTAATATACTCCAGTTACTTAATGCAATGCTCCTAAAAATGAA
Source organism: Cicer chorassanicum (assembly GCA_037974735.1). Classification (NCBI taxonomy): domain Eukaryota; kingdom Viridiplantae; phylum Streptophyta; class Magnoliopsida; order Fabales; family Fabaceae; genus Cicer; species Cicer chorassanicum. The sequence continues at coordinate 26,112,116 of JBBPBP010009780.1, read as the reverse complement.
AGCAATTTTATTGATAACAAAACAGGTGCTAACCTTTTATTATTTGATTATACAATATACAATTAACTTTCTTCCAAATAATGCATTAAGTACTCTGAAGTCTAAAGTCTATGGTTACCTTTGTTTAGGCTAATCAACCCTAGAATTTATCAAACTCCTAAATCAATTTCAATAGTTCTCTGCACACAGTACCAAACAGCAACCAATTGAACCCATGATAGTATCGCTAGCAAGACTCCAGTTACTTGATGTTATACTTATTAATATTACCCAAATTCCTAACCTTCATCATATGGACTATGGAGAAATCTACATTTCAATATACTAGTCAATGTTGTATATTATAAAATGTAATCTTCAACCACTGCAGTAAGTGAGGCCACAAATATTTTTAGAGGAGAAATCAGATTAAGCACTCTGAAAACTGATCACAGCTTGCTTCAGTTAAAAATGAGAGTGAATCACTCAAAACAAACATACCTGCACCATTTCACTTATGAATTTTAAACCCCCTGGTCCAATAAGGGAGCCTGCAAGAAGATACCCCACAATAACCTACATGTATATAAAAAAAGCAGATGTAATCCAATCCTCTGCTTAAGTCACATATCACTAAAATCACTAAAATACAATTCAGAGACAAAAACCAACTAAGAAATCAGATGTTGTAGGAAGGAACAGTAACAACTACATACCGGTTGCCCCAAACAGGAAAAGACAATTCCACCGATGGCTGCAGAAACTATGATGACCACCAAATCTGATATTAGCCTGCATGAATGTCCAATTACAAATTTGTTGATTAAATCTCGTGATAGAAAATAACTAGCACAGACTGCAACAACACAGATTTAAAAATGCAAAGCAGAGACATTAACATCTAAAAATAACATAAATTCATGAATTTGGCATAAAGGAAATGATAGTTGTACAAAATCTAAAATAAATCCATCATCATGAGATACCTTGCTTCTCCATTTTAAGCATACAAACCTCCCAAGAGCAAATAAAGAAAATTATAAACCCATTTATTAATTCCAAATGAAGAACAGAAAAGCAACATAGAGAGCAACACAACTACTTGGTGGTTCCCAACACTAATAGTCTTACATAACATCATGATAACAAATTCCACAAACAGCAATATAGATTCATGAAAAACAAAAATTAGCCCAGAAACAAAGCATGTTGTCCAAGTTTAAAGAAATACAATTGATTATTCTTCAATTAGTCAACCAAGCTGATAAAGAATTTCCTGAATAGTAATTACAAAGTTAAAATTCAGAACGGATATCAACCTCACATCCACTTGAAGCACAGGATATTTGGATTTCTTGTTTGACATCACAAAGACGTTATCCTGTCATGCAATAGCATAAACAAGTAAGAAGGTTTAAACATGAAAAGAAGTATTTAACATAATGGTGGAGAAGAACCCTGAAGGCTTCAGATCACTTTTAAGCACCTTTTTGTCAATCAAAGTAGTCACATCATCAGAATCTTCGTTTTCCAGAGAGAACACATCTTGAAACTGAAATGATCTTGTGCCACTGAGGAAAATAATCATTCAAAAATAATTAGTTATGACATGAATAAAATTATATCCAAGTATCCATTATAAGTAGCAACCAAGAAACTACATCAAGCAACATATGACCATACTTCCCCTCACGCGTATCATTTCTCTTAGCTTTATCATGAGTAATTTTAGCTACAGTCTCCAATACTGCCTGCAATGGCAGACCAGAATGTCAAAACTCATCTACTCATCTTTGCCTTTAAAAAACTATGGGAATATGTTTACATGCAATTCCACTTAATTAGGGAAAAATGATAAGTGTTAGATTATCTAATAGCATACTCAGCATGCCTTTGACTATTTCTAGACTACCTTTTTTAATATTTGTTCTGTTTTGATTATGATTAGTAGTCATATTGTATTACATCCGGTTTATACTTTTAGCTCTACTCTTGTACCGAACCTAATTACTACTATAAACAGGACCATTGGGTACCTCTTTTATAACAGTATCATACATTATATCAATATAATCTTATTATTCCGAGTATTGCTTCACTCTCTCTTCCTCTTTCCCTTCAATAACAATATAACTTCAATAGAAAGCTCATATTTAACACTAGAGATATAGTAAACGCAAAAACCGGTGATTCTTCAATTGAAGAGAAGATATTTAAACGAATAGATTAAGATTTGCGTTGTGTATCAAGGGACAGGGGCAGATCTGAGACACAGATTCATTTCATATTTTCACTTGCCAAGTATTATATTATATGAATTTCTAAATCACAGGTATATACTCCAGGAATCATTGATAATTTGTTACACAATAAAACACCAGCTTGTTTTCATAGGAAATGACACTCTGACACCACTATCGAAAATCCGAGTATGAGACATACCTGCTGATCAGCTACACTGCTATTGAAGCTGTTTTTATCAGGTTCTGTTAAAGAAGGAAACGATCAATGAGAATAGTTGCCAAACTAAATAAAACAAACATATAAGCTAATTAATTTACTTTTTCAACGTGAAAACTATCTCACAAGCAAACTATGAAAAATAAACTAACAATTAAAAACACGATTATATAAGGGAAATTAAATAGTAAAAGTACAATAATTTGTAGAATAAGGGAAAGGTTATTGAGCTAAAGGACTGATCATATCCATGCCATACCTTATGCCCTAGAAAAAGTAAGAAACAAAAGGTTGCAGCAAGGTAAAGTATAGAAGCAAAATATCAAGCCATGGCATCAGCATCGGCTACTAGGATTTGGGAAGGTTAAACAAATGACAGTCATTTGAATTAATCAAGCTACAGTGTATATTGCCCCTTATATCTAGTATTTCATGAGAGAACTAAGCTCAGTGAGATGAACTATCATTTCATTTTCAATACAGAGAAGACAATATATGGAGACACTGTCACTAGTTTTGCTAGTTCAAATGATCAACTGGAAGATGTTTTCACTAAATCATAGAGAGACAGCCTCATAGAAGCTATATATAGATATATAATAACAAACCTAATGCATGTGATCTATATACTCCCGTTTGAGGGAGAGTGCTAGAAAATAAATGTAAATAGGATAATTATCGTCACACAAAATCATGTAAATATAGTAAATAGGATAACATTATAAGTGTATATATGCATGTATGAATGTCACGAAGCTCCATTGTAGAATACACAAATTTATTCACATGTCTTCTCGTTTTTTTCCTTTTACAATAGACTACAAAACCAACTTGAATCCTGATCAAGTACATGCACAACGATAAAGTAGTTAAAATTTCAGCTATTGATTAAATAGCCATGTTCATAACTCTACACTTCAACACCCTCAAATTTAAGAACCCAAATCACATTTTCTCCGTAGCACTAACACTTCAGACTGAAAATGTGTCCGGTGTCCAATAAATGTCAATGTCACCAGCACATGTAGTTAGTTATATTCAGTCACTTTTACTTCCTAAATTATTATCGGTGTCACTATATGCTATATCAGTGTTGTGTAGGATGTCCATTTCTGTGCTTTATAGTCAGTTTTTCCATTGCATAGGTGTCCGGTTCTAGTAACAATTTTATGAAGGTGTCTGATATGTTCCGGTAGCCGACACCAACACATGTGATTACATTGAGTCACTTTAATTTTCCTAAATAATTACTGATGTCTAAGGGTCAGTGTTTGTGCAGTTTTCCATTGCATATTCAATCCAAACAAAAGTCAAATCTATAGTACTCCAGAACTTCCCAGCTTAGCTAAACCATCAAACTATTTTCTCATTCAACAATAAAAAAAAAAAGTCACAAACTTTACCTACCCAATCAAATTACCATCTCAAAATCAAATTAAAAAAAAAAAAAACCAAAATGCAAAATTAGAAGAAAAAAAAAACCTTCAGGTGCATCATTTTCAGAAAACTCCTTCTCAAGAACACGATCGAACATCTTAGCCAAAGTACCATCATTAGATTCAGGAGCAGAAGAATTAAGCATGTTACCATAAAACCTATCACGAGTTTCTTTGTCGGATCTACCAGGAGAACAAACCCTAGCACAGATCAAGATGTGGATTACGCAAAACCAGAACCCAAACACACTCAATTTCTTCTTCGCCATTGTTGCGCGAGTTTGGGGTTTTAGGGTTAAATTGGGGAATTTGATTCTGCGGAAAACATGGAATCAGGAACGGAAATGGAAAATGTATTTGGATATCTTGTTGTTCTGCTTATGATGATATGGTGTTTCAAGTTAAGTTCTTTGTGTTTGTGGAGGGACTTAGAAGAAAAAACTTCAGGGTGTTTTGGTAATTTTGTCAACATCTTTTCTCTTTTTATAATTAAATTAAATAAATAAATATTATTATGTGTAATTGTTTAGGAAAGGCCATCAAATTCATATGTTGAGAGAAATAAGAAATAATATCAAAAATACAGTCGAATTGAACTAGAGAAAGATTGAATTTAACAGAAGCATTTATTATTTGATTGACTTTACAATAGACGTGAGATATCTTAAAGTAATTTAATTTTGCAAGCACTTCTTTTATACGAGTGACAAGACTAAAATATAAATGTCAATTAGAACAATTCTTCATAATTAATAACACTCTTACTTCAGAGTTTGATCTCATTTCAATATTTTTGAACTTTCTAAAAAAATGTTGGTTTCAACCGATATATATAGTCTAAAGTTATGTCATCGAAATCGAGCACGCCCTAATACATAGGAGTAGCCAAATATGAAAGTACTAGTGTGATCACAAATCACTCATCTACAAGTTGTCATTCAATTTTAGCCAAATATTATTATTATTATTATTATTATTATTATTATTATTAATATGTGTAATTGGTGTTTTTATTTTTTAGTGAGGTAAAATATTTTAAATGGTGCATTATAAGATATGATGATGTAAAATAATTAACACCCATAAAGTTGTAATAAACTATTAAAAAAATTAGTTTCAACTATAGAAATTATATATTTTTGTAATTTAATTAATAGTAGATAAATAATTGATTCATATAGTTGGATTCTATGTCGTCATTGTAAATCACATTATTTAAATCATATAAAATTACAATTTTTGAATCTAAAATTATAAGTAGAGATCAAAATAGAAGAATTTTAAAGTAGAGAACTAAATATGTAAATGATTAAAAATAGAAGAACTAAAACTAAAATTTAAAGAAAAATATTAAAATTATTTAATATTTCAAATATCTTCAAGTGAAGGGATAATAAATATTTTAAAAATATAAATAAATGTGTATTATGAAACCACGTAACTATAAATTACTAATTTATATGAAAATTTGATCCATCTATTGTATAATATGAGAGTACTGAATAGTTAACCTGTTAAAATTCAATATTTATAGTGATTAATTAAGTGAAATAATTCAACCCAAAATTACTCTAAAGCCAATGGACAAAAGAAGAAATCATATTTGCATTTTTCATAGTTTATTATTTGGACTCTCAAGCCTCACCATAAAGATATATTACTTTTTTATATAGGTTCCCTTTTCCAATTTCCTAAGTTATGTAGGAAGGAAGAAAAGTATGTCTTTTACTTTTTTAATAATCTTCTATTCATTTTAGTGGTTGTGTCCATTTCTTTCTCACTTTTGGACAATTTTCAATTTCTATGGCAATGACATGATATGCTTTTTGCTTTTGAAAAAATGGATTTATATAACTTTCATTAGGTTTCATAATTCATATTCAACTTTTTATTACATAAATCATAAATAATGATAAGCTTTACATTGGGTGGTTTAAAATTATCAATCATATTTAATGCACAACAGTACAAATTAACTATCAACTTCTTGTTAAAATCAAAAAAATCTTTAAAAAAACTACCATCCTTTTTCAGTATATTTTCCATTCTTTTTCAACTACTAGTATATGCTATTGCTGTCAATAGATAAGAATAAATACATCACCAAAAAAAATTAGACAAAATCTTCTTCTTTTTCTTTCCCTTTCTATATGCTTATTTCTGATTAAGGTCTCATAATTGAAAAAAAACTTCAACTTCCAAGATCTGTTGTGACATTTCCTCAAAAAATTAAAATTGTTGTGATTTTTACTTGACAATTACATCTTAATACATCTTAATTGTAATATATTGATTGTTTGACAATCATATATTCATCTCTAGCATTACATCATACAAATTAAATAGTATAATACGCACATTTCATATTATTAGATCAAAATCAAACGTCTCACATTTCAAATTTCAAATTTATTAAATCAAAATTTAAATATAAACGTCTCATATTTTAATAATCATGATATATGTTGAAGATAAACCAATAAATTGAGAGATAAAATTTCTCTTTTCTATATTAGAAAGTTTTTTCAATTTTACCTTTTGTTGTATTTTTCTTTAATGTCAACTAGTAGTAATAGTAGTTGAGTGTGGTCCCTTAATATTTTTTTTTTTCAAACAAAAAAAGTAGAATAATGACATGTCTCTATTGTCTCCATTCAAAGTGAAGTGTGCTATCCACAAGTTCAACAAACACATCTAATAATTCAATCTTCTTCTATTATCTCATTCATCCATACCATTGCAAACTCCAATACTTGTGAAGCCAAGAAAAAATACAAATTATAAAAATTAAAAGATACCCTTTTCAATGGAATCTGTTCTAAGCCAAGTTGGTGTAGTTTTCTACCAAAAGACACAATTAGTTGAGAGAAAAAGAGGAATCATAGGTACCAATTTCAATACTTGTTCATTTGGTATTGGTGGAGTTGATGTTAAGAGAGTAAGGAGTGTGGTCGTGGTGAAAGCAGAAACAGGGGGTGTGAATAGTATAAATCCAGATATAAGAAAGAATGAAGAAAAGGTTGTTGATTCTGTTTTGGTTAATGAACTTTCCAAGCCTCTTACCCCTTATTGCAGGTAAAGGTTTAATTTTTGAAGTTTTTTTTTTCCTTTTTGTTAATTGTATCATTATTTGTGACTCTTAATTTATGTGATGTTGGTATGTTATTATTACTAGTGAAACTTATTTATTTTTAACAAAAAAAAGTTTTCCACTGCAATTTATGTATTTTTTTTAACTCAATCTCATAAAATTGACTTATAACGTGAGTGAATAATACATGTGACCTATTGACAAATCTAGGATAGATTTTGATAAGATCTTAAGTAGATTTTGGACTTAACTCAAACTTAGTAAAACTGTCTTATAAGATGACAATTGACTAGGATTTAATGTGATAATTTGTCGGATATTAGAAAGCAAAAACAAAAAGGGGCGAAAATCAATAGACAGTTTGATGTTATTCATAATTGAGATAAAAGTTGTGAAATTATAATCAATTGGTTTGACTCAACTGATTAATGAATTTCAATTAAAGACGAGTTGATTGAGAGTATCTAAATTCGAATTCAGACTAAAACAATAATTTATTAGATTTTATTTATCTATCGACTGAATACCAAATTATTAGAGCTTTTTTCCTTGGAAACTCTAGTTTGTTATTTTGCATGATTTGAGGTGAAAATTTATGGTTTATGAATATACATTTCATATCACAGTATGATTATATAATCTGTTTCTGGAAGTGGTTCAAAACAATGTCAATTATGATGTTAATTTTTGTTTCAGCTTTTTCATACAAAACTACCAATTTTTTGGTTAAATTTTGTTAGTCAAATACATATGCATATGATATGAAAATCTGGAATAATGTCAGTGTAGCATAATAAAGAGAGCGAATATCTAATTGAGATATTAGAAAATTGATAGTTGATAAGATATCAGAAAGCATTGTTATCATTGTTGATCTTTAGACTCTACATAAAGAATTTGGTACTACTAGTAGAAAGTTTCTTTATCATAGACTTCTATAATATAAGGTAGTTATTTTAATATTAGTGATATTTTACTAGTTATGATCTTAGCATCAATTGCAATTGCTAGATTCATATGTTAGTTAAATGAATAAAAACTTAAATATTAATCTTTCATTGGTAAAAAAATTGGTAAAAAAATTGGTATAGGAAAAGTCTCAAAGAATGTCATACGGTAGATTATTTATGAAAGTGGTTCACCATAGACTGTTGTTTAAAAATCATTGTAATTAATTATAATCGTAATCGACGATATTCTTTAGAAATAAGAGTTCGTGACCCACCTCGTTTTTATGAATAAAACGGTAACTTAATTGACGTCGATTCAATACAACATACATATTTTTCTTCCCTTAATATTATTAAAATATTATCATTTAAATCACTATCTCAATTATAGAAATGATGATAACCATTAACTTCGACTCTTAAGAAACAACGTATGCAGTCATTGAAATTTTAAATATATTGTTCAAGTATTAGTTCATAGTAGACATAGTTTATATTAGAATTTGACATAAACTCATTGGTAGATTCTATAAAAGATTTGAAAAGGACCATGGTAGAACATACATCGTTGATAAGATATGGATCAAACGAATAGTCTTGAATTTTCCCTACCTATTAGGAGTATTTATATCCAAACATATTATAATTCTAAATCAATCTAAAAAAATTGAAAACCACAAAAAGTTCAAATATTATTACATTTTTTATCCTATTTTATGAAAACCATTCAAATAAGATTTTAAATTCCCTTTTCAAAACTTAACCGCAACGTATATATAAATTTAAACACTTATATTTTTTTTATTAACATGAAATATGGATTAATCTATCATATAGCTTATATTTAATGCAGTTTTCATGTTTAAATAAAACAAAAACTTATTTATTTATTTTTTGTTTTGGTACAGATGTTGGAGATCAGGGACTTTTCCTCTATGTGATGGAAGCCATGTAAAGCACAATAAAGCTACAGGGGATAATGTTGGGCCACTTCTTGTGAAAAAATAAAATTAATGATTTTAACTTGTGTTATGAGAGAAATTACATTTTCAGAGGTTATTTATGTATTACATTTCACTGTTAGAAATAAAATGTGGCTTAATTTGCAACTCATTTTTATGCGGTTTGACTAATTTTTAATTATTTTACAAGTTTTCAAACTGGTTAATATTTAGCTATAATGACTTGCATAATGAAAGATTCATGGTTGGTCATGAAGTTCTATACCTGCTTGCTTAACATTGATAAGTTAAAATCTACGATGAGGTCTAAAGTAAAATATTATTTGAAGTTTTTTTATATAAATAATAATATTTTATGAAAATTATTTTTTGTTGTTAAATTCGTATGTGATCAAAATTTTAAATTAACTAATAGAAATATCAAGAATTTTTTTTCCAAATATCTTTTTTTTTTCTTTTCTCAAACTGCCACACTTTGAAAAGTAATTCCCTGTCTGCCCTGTTTTTTGGGCCAAGTTGGAGGTCGTAATGGGGGATGCGACCAGCTGAAGGCTGGATTTTTTGAGCCCAGTGGGAGGTCGCTGGCTGGGGTGCAACCTTCTACTGGAATTTTTTTTTTGTTGTTGTTTTTTGTTTTTACGCGTTTTTAATTAATTAATTAATTATAATAACAATAATAATACATTAATAATAATAACAATAATAATAATAATAATAAATTAAAAAATATTAATAATAATAATTAAATAAAATTAATAAATAATACTAATAATTAATTAATAAATAAATAATAATACATTAATGAATAATAATAATAATACATTAAAACTATAATAATAATAATAATAATTAACTAATTAATTAATTAATAATAGTAAATTAATAAATAATAATAATACATTAATAAATAATAATAATAATAATTATTATTATTATTATTAATATAAATGATGACAATTAAAATAGAAAATTATATTAAAATTTTAAAGAAAATACATTAAAAAAAATACATCAAATAAAATAAAACAAAATACAAAATACAATAATTTATTAAATTATTGATGTCCACCTAAATGACCTCCAACTCTACATCTAGTATGTCGTCGAACTCATTTAACTGTTTGAACGAGTTGAGCTTCTTCCCGTTCATCCTGATCATTATGCTCAATGTAAGTCGTAGGTGGATTACAACTATTATTATTATTATTATTATTATTATTATTATTATTATTATTATTATTATTATTATTATTATTATAGTTTTAATGTATTATTTTTATTATTATTATTGTTATTATTATTAATGTATTATTATTATAATTAATTAATTAAAAACATGTAAAAATAAATAAATAAAAAAACCAGTAGGAGATCGCACCTTCAGCCAGCGACCTCCCACTAGGCCTAAAAATTCCAGCCTTCAGTTGGTAGCACTCCCCCAATACGACCTCCAATTAGGCCCAAAAAGTCGGACAGACACATAATTTTTTTTTCAAAGTGTAGCATTTTGAAAAAAGGGGAAAGAAAAAAAAAGTGGATATTTGAAAAAAAAACTCAAATATTAAAAGTCCAAAATATCTGTTAATTAAATTTAAACTACAAAATTTTCCGATAGATTTAAGTCTCAAATGTGGTCATCGTAAACACTATTATAAAACAACCAATGGACATAAGATAAAAAAGATATAGTATATATTCAAAAAATGAGGCCTAATTTTGTCTTAATATTATGAAGAAAAAAAATAGAGGTATGAAGTATAGTTTTATTAGCTTAAGAGTAGGGGCAATTCTTGAATGACTATTTTTTAACTAATTGATTAGTAATAAATATTTGTGTGGTGTAAAATTTTGTATAATATTAGTAATTTATAATTTGTATATTATAATTATGATTTTCTTTATTTTTATTTAGAGATATTCCACTCTTTTTATTCCTCTTTTAAGTGTCGGGTTTTTTGATTAAAATTTTATATTTTTCTTTTTATTTGTCAAAATTATCTCTAGTTATTTATTGTATAAAGAGAGAAAATAGATGAAATGAAATAATAAATAATTAAAAATATTGTAGTTAAAAGAGAAATCTATACTACTCTTTTTTTATAAACAAAATAAATTATAAAAAATAGAAGGGAACTCGACACCCATTACAAAAACAGTGATTTAACCACTTTGGAAGCATGCCAAAGGATAAGTCGTGTTATCACAATTGCATGACCCTACTTCAAAACTACTAGTTTTGTTTTTAATTATAAGAATTCTTTAAGAAAAAAAAATTGTCTCTAAACATAAACACTTTTTCAATTATTAAGTGTATTTATTATTTTTTATATATACACCATTTATTAATACTATTAATTTTTTTAAAAATATTAAAAATCAAGTTTAATACATTCAAATACAAATATTATTTTTTTAAAAATAAAACATAAATAAATACATTAATTACATTACCATTTTTTTAATAAAAGTGAACAAAACAATAGATACTTATAAAAATCGACCCAAGTAATAATTTTTAAACACTAATTGGCGCCAATTTATCTATATTTACGCATCATTTTCATTAAATGCATCAAACTTAGTAATTGTCAGCTAAGATAACTCCAATGCATTGAAATGAGAAGTTTGTTATTCAATGCATGAATTAATTAATTTGAGCTGATAAATTTAATTACATATAATTAATTACAATGATTCAAAGTTTGCATCAACCTTTCATTAATTGCTTTCCAAGATCAGCTTGCATGTGTATGCTGGTCGACTTTAATTGGGAAATCAATTAAAAAATTAATTTCTAATGTTATCTCTCTTCTCTAAGGGAGATTATCAAGTTTGAGGATTTGAAACAAATTAACTGCTAAATATCATTTTCTTTGACAGTGGCGGATCTTGACAAGTTTTACCACATAAAATATTTTTAATTAATTTTAGAGAGTTGAACCAAGGACATAAGGTTTATAAAAATCTCATTGGCATTAAGCCACTCCAAAATTTAATATTATTAGTGAAACATTGGTTATATATATCATATATAATAGATAAATATTATTGTAGATATATCTATTTTTAACCAACAAACTCCGCCCCAGTACTTGGGTATATGTATGTTATTTCTGACTCAAATATAAGACATATCATATGGAATTCAACCCACACAGTGGATAGTTTATTTAACTAAATGATAGCCTTCATTCCTTTATGAAGCTGTCAAAATGATAGCCTTCATTGCATGTGAATTAACGAAAGCATTGAACATTAATTATTGGGCGGCTATCTAATAACTACGGGTTGAGATATATTGTCAAATTAATGTCTTTGCATCATTTAATTTTGGTTGCATAAATTCCACGCGGTTATACATTTTGATAACGTTTCAGCAAATGTATTGAATTGTTGTAAGTAATAATAAAATGGGAGTACTGAGTGTCAAATAGTTGCATCATACTATCGAATTGTGTTTAATTATTAAAATTGAACAAAAAAAATTCGAATTGATTGATTGAAATAGTTTTTGATACTAATAAGAGTAATAACATTGAATTTTTATAATGAGAAAAATGTCAGGGACCAATATCACTTCAAATCCAACATCGGTTTATAATTTAATCTTAGAAACTGAATTCCTATATTGAATTATTACCGAATTTTCTTTACTATTCTTGCTCTAATTTCCTAGTGTCATAACCTTTAATTCCAAAGTAACCTCTAATTCTTAGTAGATTTAACATTACAATTAAGTTTTATTGTACAAGATATTAAACTATTGCATCTACAAATAATTCAATTGGTTTTATGACGTGCATCTATCCCTAAATTACAATATCATGAATTACTCATTTCAAGCATTCGTAAAGTCCACTTCAGTTTCAGATTACGAATCGTAAAACAATTTAAAGTTGATCAATCAATAAAAAGCATTAAGCACAAAGATCAGAAAAATAATTCAATAAAGTTATTCATATAACTAGAAATCAAATCAGACAAATAATGGTTTAATCTTGTTTAACTCATCTCCAACAAATAGAGTTTAGTTACTCATAACAAAAAAACAAAAGATAGAAATTAAAGAAGAATTACAAGAAAGATATATGAATGATTCTTGATAAAACTATTTCAATGGTGATAGAACCAACATCCTCTGAGTTTCTCTGTTATGGCACAAGTCTCCACACTTCAAAATAGCTAAAAAGATCCCTAAAAAGAAAAGAAAAAAACGCACTTTTATGCATTCTGCAGCACTCTTGGACAATAACAAAATGTCAAAATATTGCAGAAATGTACCTCGGGTGCATGAACTTGCGCTCAATGCACAACATTTGTTGACTGACTTTATCTGCATTTTTCACCTCTTTTGAATCTGAATTTAGTTTATGTGTCTTCATGAAAGTTGTAGTTATAGATCTTATCTTTCATTTTCACTTGGTTAGACTTTATTTAGACATCTATAATTCCAAATATGATTGAAATACTCCACCTAAGTCATGATGATATCTCACCAAAATCTAGCACTGTAGTAAAACAACGAAACAACACAAAACTACGAAAATTATATACTTAATCAAGAAAATAACAACTTAAACACGTCACTAAATTCAAGAACTAAAATTGATAAATTATATCAAACAACTCCTTAAATTAATTAATAATTAAAAATAAATAAGATTAAAAACAATTTAAAAAATACATATAGTGAAGAATGATCACATTTATTGTTGGGTGGATCAATGATATGAAACTAATCCATTTATTACCATTGCACAATTTCAATATACAACTATTATTTGCGCATGAATCAAGAAATCCATGTTTTTTTACAAGACCGTTAATGCATGATATTACATGCTTTCATTTTCTCAATTCTAAGTGTAAATGTTAATGTGTTTGCATATTCCCTAGAGTAAAAATCTACACAACTTAAGTCATTATTGAGGTGTGTGAGTAGGTATTAACCTTGATTTTTAAGTTCAGAAGGAGTCTAGCAAAACATCAAAAAGTTAAAAAGTGAGATATCTGACATGTTTTATTATTTATTAATTACTTGATAATCAAACAATCAACGATGGAGCAATTTGATGGTTAGTTCTCATACGAGTAAACTACTAGATAGGTCTCTGACAGTGAGAGTCCCTCTCAAACATGTATCTGTCTTTATTAATATTTCAAAATAATATTTGTCTTTGACAAATTGGTTTGCAGTTAGGTCCCTACGTCCACTTCTCTTTTATGCGACGTGACTTATTAATTGTCGTTGTGTAATTAAATATAGTCCCTTCGTTGAAAAAAAGACAATATAGTCCCTCCGTTAGTTTACCATTAATGAAGTTGAAGTAGATATTAACTGCTTACGTGACAAGTCCAACTGTTAGCCAATACATTGATACGTAGAAGATGGACTAATTCCCGATTTTGGAACTACGATGGACTAATTTGCCCAATTTTGAAAATAAAATTGAAACTCAATTTTTTTTTAAAATTGAAACTCTATCATCATTGCAACTAGAGCTCTCGATAAAGCCAAATCCAAAGCCCCATCTCAAAAATCTTCTACTAAGCCCCTAATATTAGGCCCCTATTGGAATAAATTTTTTAAAGCTCCGGCCTATTATTTCATTATTTTTTTTGGGCTTAAGTGAGGGGGCTTGTAAGCCCAATGTTTTGTTAATTGAGATAATATTTTTGAAATTTTTTTTTAAATTTATTTTTCTCGAAAAAATATCGGAAAATTTCTCTAAAATATTATTTTTTGGAAAAATTTTTAAATTATTTTTTTCTCGAAATATTTTGTGAGCAAAATCAAAAAATTATTTTTCTTGAAAAACTAGATTTTTTTTTCTCAAATCAAAATAATTTCAAGAAAAAATAAAAAAAAAATATTGTAAATCTTTTTTTATTGGAAAATTTTAAGAAAAAATTTTATTTCTCGAAAAAATATCAAAAAAAAAATCGATTGAAAAAGTGGGCCCAACATGTGGGTTTTCTTTTTTTGTGCCTTTTAATTTTGACCCTTCCAACATGTGGGTTGGGGCCAATAATTAGTAGGTTTGCGAAATTGGCAACTCGAATTGCAACGGTAACATTTCCATCTATATAATTCATTTTTGTTGTTTTTTCACGATTTCATATTTTCTTCTTCCAAGAACCTTCATTTATATAATTCATTATTCTTCCTATTTTATGGTTTTCAAACCGTAGCAAATGAAAGAATTTTAAACAACTTATTCTTCTTCCTCCATGGGTGAAAGTTTAAACCCGATGATTCTCAAATGCCATCTTGAAATAAAAGTTGTTGTTAGAGTTGTTGCAGCTAAAAAGAACTTTGGAAGATAATTGTTTTCATTTGCTAAAGGTAATTTCTTCATTTTTGTTTCCTCTTTGTCTCCAATTTTCTCTTCCATTTTTCTACTATTATCTCAAAGTTGGCTCACTAATTTCTCCAACTTCTCTAACTTTCCCCTCCAAACTGAGGCACAAAAGGGACAAAGCCAAACTAAAATATCACTTTCCCAATCTAAATCCACTCATGAAGATCAAGTGTAGTCCAAAGAGATATATGTCCAAGGATATGCATTAGGAACTAGAAAAAAGGAATGATAACTCAAGGACAATATTGCAATTTTTAATATAACTATAAGGACTAAATTGTTAGTAAGTGAGCAATTTCGTGTGTTGATTTGTTTATATTGATTTTGATTTTTTACAGGTTAAAATATATAAACTTAAAAGACCAGTTATATACCTTGATGGATTTTGTATAAGGATACCACCCATCAAGGGACCTACACCACAATTCATGAATGGACCAACACCCATAAGGAGACCTACACCACTCCTCATGAATGCACCGCCACCTCCACCCACTAGAGCACCACCACCCATGACAAGACTAGCTCCTGGACCATCATCTACCAGAGTGTCATGTTCTAAGTCTAGTTCAAGAACCAATGAACCAGATTTAATGTACCTCATTCCTAATCCAGGGATGCGACCTCCAAGTCCAGGGTAGTAAACATATGAGTGAATATTTGAAGAATGAAGCAGTTAAAAAAGAAACATTTTGAATCGCGTTTTTTTTTTCTTGTTAATGCTTTGCTATATTTTGAATGATGTAATTGACACTTATTACTTATTAATATATTTTTTGGAATCATTTAGATGATGTACTTGTAACATATTTGGATGATATAATTAACACTTATTACTTATTAATTGACATTTATTCATAGTTAAATGTGATTCATTAATGCATTTTGGTATTTAATTTACTTTGAAAAAGAATGTCTTAAGGGTTAATTTGTTTGTAATTGTAATATTCTTTTGGTGACCTATTTGCTTATAAGTTTATAAATTTCATATATCAAATTGAACACTATATATTTCCCAGCAACAATGTTACATAAACACATTCAAACTAATGTCTCTCATAACAATGGTTCAAAATATCAAAAATATAAACATTGTTGCCAAAATATATTTCAATATTTTGACTTCATTCCTTAATGATTGAATTTTGTCCATCAACTTTATCTTTCACACCTCTTCACTTCCATGGTCCTTAGATAACGAGATTAGTTTGTCCATCATTCTTGCTTTTCGAACATTATCAACTCCAATGTTCTTAGTTGATGATTTTTTTTTACCAAACTGTCAATTTTACCCAACAGTTTTGCCTTACACATCTTGGTCTATTTCCCCATTAAACAAACCTAATTCCTTAGCTTGATCAACACATATAAAGAAGTTGCACTTATATATATCATCCAGAAAAAATTAGAGAAATAGGAGAAGAGGTTTGAAAAAAATTATATTCCAAAGTTCTTTTTAGTTGCAACAACTCTAACAACAATATTTGTTTTACAATGACATTTGAGAATAACTTTGTTCAAGTTTTCACCCATTTAGGAAGAAGAATGAGTGTTTTTTATTATTTCATTTTATACGATTTGAACACCATACAAGAGAAAGAATAATGAATTATATAAATGAAGTTTATTGGAAGAAGAAAATATGAAATCATGAAAGAAGAACAAAAATGAATTATATAGATGGACATCTTACAATTGCAATGATGACATATTTCCATTATTTTTTTTTTTAATTTTCAATTTTGTTTTCAAAATCGGACAAATGAGTCATTTGTATGTTAAAAGTCAGGTAAATTAGTCTCTCTCTTACGTGACAATAAGTTGATTAACAACTTGATTGACAATGTAAACAGCTATTATCCATGTCAACTTCATTAACGGAACAAACTAACCAAATGACTATATTATCCGAGATACTTCAATTTCAAAATGTTATTGACTTATTTTCAAATTTTAAGGAGATAATTGTTTGACCTATGCGTAATAGTTACTTCATACTTCGACAACTAATTTCTACACGCAGTAATCCAAATTATATGGTGAACAGTCAGACACATAGTAATCCAAATTATAGTATCAGCAATATATATCACGATTTTATATAAAACTTAGTAATAATAATACCTAAAAAACTCCTAATTGTCGAACTCTAATTCTATGACATTTAATTCCAAACATGTACCATTTATATAAAGTCAACAATGACACTTGTAACAAACCGATGTCGACGATGAAGGGATTTTCCTCTGTGTGACGGAACCATGTAAGACACAATAAAGGATAATTTTGTTTGGAACGATGTGGCTTATTTTGCGATTCATCTTTATGTCGGTAGGATTAATTTCTATGTATCAAAACATTATTTTTTATAAAAAAATAATATGTATTTATTTTTAACCTTAATTGTAATTTTCATCACTCCATTTATATTAATTTATATGCAATCAAGATTATGATAGAACTAAAATAGAGATATTTTAAGTTCGAACTCGTGACTAAATATATTTATTATTATCATCTAAATTATACTTATATAATATTATATATTTATTTTATTTTGTCAATAAAATAATATGAGACATTTAAAGTGAACTATTAGTGGAGAAATGAGCGATATAATCTAAAAACTTATGAAATAACTCGATGATATTTAATTAATAATTTTTTTAAAATAATTTTTTTATAAATATTAAATCATAATTGTTAAATACTCCTTTTGTCTTTAATGTTGATCCTTTAAGTTGTTTTTTTATCCTAAAACAATGGTTCTTTTAAAAATATAAAGATACAATTAAATTAATAATATTCTTTCTTATATACTTTTACAATATCACAAAAATACATTAAATAAATTTTGCTTTAACTAAATAAATTAAGAATAAAAAGGTTTAAACCAAACTAACTTTATTATTTTTAAGAGATTAATGAATATGTACTATTAATGTAAAAATATTTCACACAGATAATCCATCACAACAATTTATGATATGATTATTGTATTAAACAATTGCAAAAACACAATGACAAATTAAAATCAACTATTCTGATTGATCATCAGTATAAAATTAGTTTAATTGACGATGTATACTCTATTTTCTCTGTGTCAAAACTTCAAAGAATTAAATATTAGGAAGAGAGGGTGCAATACATAAGAAAATGTTATTGGTGAGTGAAAAATGTAGTTATAATTTGTTGCAAAGTATATTGTAATGGAGTTAATTAAATAATAATAATAATAATGGTCATATTAATAAGTGTTTTAAAAGTATTTGTTAAAGAAATTAAAATAAAAAAATTTTGCATTGAAAATAACAAACTTTAAGTATTTAAAAGTTTAAAAACACAAGTTTCAAAGTGTATTCAATATAAAAATTTCTATTTTTAGTTTCTTAACAAATATCCAATAACATTTATTAGTATTTTCCTAATAATAATTATGTTCGAAGAAAAAAAATTGTGTTAATCTTACCGTGTGTGGCCTTAATTTGACTCTGCATATGACAAAATATTAACTAAAAATAAATATAATAATAATAATATTTAATTATTTTTTAGAATACATTCATTATTCACTTTAATAATCTTTTATTTTATTTGTTGATAAATAAAATAAATACAAATTTTTATTAAAAGATAAAAGTTTAATTTTTATGCAAATGAATATAAAATAATTTACATAATCGACGAATTACGACTAATTTGTTGTAATTAATAATCACTAGAAGGGGGGTTGAATAGGGATTTTGGTGTTTAAAAATATTTTAACGAGTTTTTGAATTTCTGTCCTCTCTGAGAGGATGCGAACTGGAGGATGGAAATTCAAACTTTTAATTAAGAACAAAATAAATGCAAGAAGAGTATAATGAGATAGACACACAACTTTTATACTGGTTCACCCAAAAATGGCTACGTCTAGTCCTCACACACTTGTGAGATTTCACTACGATCAATCAGATCAACCTCTCACAGAGGTTGATTACACTTTGTGTATTCTCAAGCTTCACCAAGCTTACAACCTTGTTTCTTACAAGTTTCAAATATTTTCAAGTACAACTTACTTGAAAATTACAGTGTGATTTGAGTATGATTTCTTTCTCTTTACTTAAATACTTTCTAAAAAGATATTTCAAAGATCTAGTGTATGATTGTAGAAAGTATAAAGAGAGGATGGAAGTTGCTCTTGATAGCTTTAAGAAACTTGCTCTTTTTATGCAATGATGTTCTCTTTTGAACTGAAGAGATCACTTCCATTTATAGAGTTTATGAACCTCTATCCATGAGCAAAAGGATTTTGATGACCGTTGGAGACTTGAGCAATTGTCCAAGGTTCTTGGTCTGATTTACAATAATGCCATTCAGCTGTCCTTGCTAATATGAGCTCAGGAGGATGGGTTTGAGGATCAACCTCATACTGAAGTTTTAACCTCCCTTGAGATACGGACCTTGAGATTATTTTATCCCTTTTGCTTTTCCAATGCTGTCTAGGTGCAGTCTTTTCAAGATAGGTGTTAGCTTTCTCATTTTTACTGTTCCCAAGGTAAGAGGATGAATATTGATATGCTTATCATCCTCTTATCATTAACCTTAGTCTTGTATCCTCCTTTTCTTGAACTATTTCTATCATAACTGTTTGTCCTCAATATTATGTTCTTATTACTTTGACTTGGATCCATTGATTCTGAGATACCATATATTTTCTTCTAACAAGGTTCGTCCTCATTCATGATTCGTCCTCTTGCATGTCGGTCCTCCAGTTCATCCTCTTGTTCAAAAAACATGTTGGATTACATCAAATTCTTCTTCTTTTTATTGAGATGATGCCTAACATGTTTCTTAATTTGAATACACTCAAGAGCACATATTAGTCATTAAACACAATCATAATCATTAAATAATTTTGTTATCATTAAAACTATTTGAGAGAGATTTTGTCTCAACAATCTCCCCCTTTTTGATGATGACAAAATTCTTTAGATTATGATTCTCATAGAAAAGATTACAGAAGAAATGACTTGATTATGCTCCCCCTCAACATATGCATAACTTTCACTTTTAAAAAGTGTTTCCCCTCAATTATATGCATAAATATATATGTGATAACCATTTTGAACCAAAATATAACACCATTAATTTTTTTTAAGAAGATAATGACTACAGAATGGTTCAAAAGAATAGAAAAAGCATAATAAATAAAAGAGCATAATAAAGAATAAATAAAGAATATTGAAAATGCAAAAGTTTCAAAAGAAGTGACAATTTTAACTCATAATCTTTCTCCCCCAATGTTTGTCAACCATCAAAAAGTAAGAACAGCAGCTTGGAGAGCTATTTGGATAGAGAGGAATTATCAGAAAAGGAGGAGGTTGTTGGATGAGGAAGATCGAGTTAAGGAGGTTGAGGTGGCAAGACAGGAGGATGATCTCTTGGGTCAATGAGGTTGATGAGATGGTTGTTGATCTACTCCAAGAGGATGGTAAATGATCAGATTTTGGGAGTGATGAAAGTGTTTTGAATGTTTGATCAAAGAAATTGAAGGATCTTGTAGCCGTTGAAAAAGAGAGGCAAAAGTTATTTAGGTAATCATTGAAGGTTAGTGTAGGTTTGTAGTTCCAAGAGAGAAGTATTTGTTTTTGCATTTATGACTGATGGGAGGAGAGGCAGAGGCGTGCTGTCAGCAGCGGGAAACGCGTGCATGCAGTTGGGAGTAGTTTCCAAAGTTGACTTTTGGTTTTATCACGGAGGAGGATGGATATTGATCAGAGTTGCTCAACCTCTAATTTTTAGAGGATGGACGTTATGACTTTCAGTCATAAGAATTTTGACAAAATTAATTTTCATGCATTAAATACAATTTAAACAATAAATATTTACAACCTATTTAATGCATTTAGACAATTTTTGACATGTTGATGAATGAGAGTTTTTCCAAAATCTTTTTAAAACGAACCTTCATCCTTTATTTCCAAAGAAATAAAGCAGTGCTTATCCCCTATCATATGCCTTGAGCAGCCACTGTCCAAGAACTAGTGCTTTCTTTTGTTGATCGGAGGATGAACCGATGTTAGAGTTTAAAAATAACTTAGGTACCCATATAGAATTGGGTCCTTGTTTGTTAGTCCATCCTCTTGTAAGGAATTTCCTTTTATGATAACAAATAGAGTCATGATGCCCATGTTTACCACAGAATGAACATCCCTTCTTTATGTTGTCAACTTTTTTCTTAGCGTGACAACTTTTAAAAGTATGTCCAAGTTTTTTGCAAAAGGTACATTTTGGTCTATCCTCCTGTTTTTGAGGTAGAAAAAAATTTTCGTACAATTTTTGCTTTTGAGAGCTTTTGAATCCAATACCAGCCTTGTCAAAAATTCCAGATTGAGATCCCATAATTTTTTGAAAAGTCTTAGTGGATTTGACAAAATTGGTAATGTCATTTTTAAGTTCTTCAACCTCTAATTTTAAACTCTCAGTTTCAGTATCCTCTTCTGGAGGATGAATATTGACATTACTTTTATTCAAAATGTTTTGTTGCTCAGACAATTTCTTATGAGATAGCTGCAAGTCCAGAATGATTTTTTGATATTTATCATTCTTAGCTTGAAGTTCCTCATTAAGTTTCTTTATCTCATAAAGTTGATTTTTAAGAAAACCACATTTATGAGTAAGAGTGTTTGAGTCATTCAATAAGTTGTCAAATTCAATTTCTCGTTCTTCACATGTAGGACAAGGTTCTGAGATAATTACCTCTTTAGTTTCTGAATTTGCCATGAGGCAGAGATTTACTTCTTCCTTTTCATGTTCAGAGGATGAATCATCACTGTCATCCCATGTAGCCATCATAGATTTGTTTTTGTAGGGAAATCTTCTTGTATTTTTGTTTAGAGGACATTCAGCTTTGTAGTGTCCTACTTTGTTGCATCCAAAGCATGTTATTTGGCTTCTGTCAGATTTTTCCCTTTGAAATGGCTTTTTTTCTTGTCCTCTTCGATTGATCATCCTCTGAATTCTTTTAGAAATCAGATCGAGTTCATCCTCTTCTTCAGACAGAGGATACTCATCATTTTCTGCTTTTGTAACCTCTTCAGCTCGCTTGGAGGATGGACTTTCAATTTGATTTGTCTTGAGAGCAACCATTTTTCCTTTCTTGCTTGGTTTGTCTGAGAGCAGCAATGGTTCATGTGCTCTAAGTGTTCCAACAAGATCTTCTAATTTCATGGTGGCCAAGTCTTTAGCTTGTGTGATGGCAGTCACCATTGGCCTCCATTCTTTAGGTAGACTTCTTAGAATTTTTCTTATCCTCTCTTGGACAGAATATTATTTTCCAAGGGATCGAAGATTGTTTAGTATAATGGTAGGTCTTAAGAACATCTCGTCAATTGTTTCTTCCTCCTTCATTTCAAATAATTCAAATTCTCGTACTCCCATGTCAATCCTTGCTTCCTTTATATGACTTGATCCTTCAGGATGGATCTTCAAGGTGTCCCAAAATTCTTTAGCACTATTGCATTCTTCAACTCTGTCATATTCTTCCCTGCTCAAGGCACACGTTATAAATAAATGAGCTTTAGAGTTTAGGAGTACCTTAGCGTTTTCATCAACAGTCCATTGTGCTTGAGATTTTTCGTCGGAGGTTGAATCTGCATTGTTGATTCTGATGACATGATTCCCATTTTCAACCACAGACCACATGTTGTTATCTTGTGATATGAGAAACAATCTCATTTTCCCTTTCCAATGGTAGTAATCTGTGCCATCAAAGTAAGGAGGTCGGCTGGATGAACCTCCTTCTGGTATATACTTAGTTCTTGACATTTTTCTTTTTCCTGATCTTTTTCTCTTACACTGTTAGGTGTAGTTTTCAAGAGAACTTTGCTCTGATACCAATTGTTGAAACTAAAAATCACTAGAAGGGGGGTTGAATAGGGATTTTGGCGTTTAAAAATATTTTAACGAGTTTTTGAATTCTGTCCTCTCTGAGAGGATGCGAACTGGAGGATGGAAATTCAAACTTTTAATCAAGAACAGAATAAATGCAAGAAGAGTATAAAGAGATAGACACACAACTTTTATACTAGTTCACCCAAAGATGGCTACGTCCAGTCCTCACACTCTTGTGAGATTTCACTAAAGATCAATCAGATTAACCTCTCACTGAGGATGATTACACTTTGTGTATTCTAAAGCTTCACCAAGCTTACAATCAAGTTTCAAATATTTTCAAGTACACTTACTTGAAAATTACAGAGTGATATGAGTATGATTTCTTTCACTTTATTTAAACACTTTCTAAAAAGATATTTCAAAGATCTAGTGTATGATTGTAGAAAGTATAAAGAGAGGATGGAAGTTGCTCTTGATAGCTTTAAGAAACTTGCTCTTTTTATGCAATGATGTTCTATGTTGAACTGAAGAGATCACTTCCATTTATAGAGTTTATGAACCTCTATCCATGAGCAAAAGGATTTTGATGACCGTTGGAGACTTGAGCAAATGTCAAAGGTTCTTGGTCTGATTTACAATAATGCCATTCAGCTGTCCTTGACAATATGAGCTCAGGAGGATGAGTTTGAGGATCAACCTCATACTAAAGGTCTAACCTCCCTTGAGATACGAACTTGAGATTACTTTATCCCTTTTGCTTTTCCAATGCTGTCTAGGTGCAGTCTTTTCAAGATAGGTGTTAGCTTTCTCATTTTTACTGTTCCCAAGGTAAGAGGATGAATATTGATATGCTTATCATCCTCTTATCATTAACCTTAGTCTTGTATCCTCCTTTTCTTGAACTATTTCTATCATAACTGTTTGTCCTCAATATTATGTTCTTATTACTTTGACTTGGATCCATTGATTCTGAGATACCATATATTTTCTTCTAACAAGGTTCGTCCTCATTCATGATTCGTCCTCTTGCATGTC
>JBBPBP010009780.1:26047754-26072527 GCA_037974735.1 Cicer chorassanicum | reverse complement strand
CTTTTTTTATTAGGAATTCAATTTTTAAGAATGATTATTGATATATGTTCTCAAAAATGTTTATGACTCCTATGATAATATCAGATGAATAGAAATATAAAGAGAAAATGATATATTGAATAAGTGGATAAAAATTATAGGTGAAGTATAACTATTGTATTTTTTTTTCTTGATAGCATTCTCATGTGGAAAAAATAATTGAGGATGTTAGACATGGTAGTTATAGTTATCTAAAATTTTGTTAGGTTAATTATATTAAAAACACTATTTAAAATACAGTCATACTTTAATTGTATAATATCAATCTTTAATTATTTTACTTTTTTACTCAACCACAATTATCAACTTTGTGTTATTTAAAATTAACTTTCACGGGGAATTCCATTTGAAATTGTACCAGATATTTTCCTTCATCAATTTTCATAGATATTATCGCGAAAGATTTGGAAGAAAATTATGCTTTATTTTTTATTAGACACTGGCTGAACCAGAGAGAAGGATCTTCTCACTAGCTCCAATTTATAACATGTTCAATTGATGTTTCTTTAATCTATTGGTCTTAAATCCTATAATTATTTTAATAAATTAAAGACAAATAATATATAAAAAGTCGTGAATGATGAAGTTGGGTTGTACATGAGTGATGAGACAAGATAAGGTAGAAAGTGCATGAAAGCTTTTCTTGTATCTATAGAATTCTACCTAACTGTATCTAAA
Source organism: Cicer chorassanicum (assembly GCA_037974735.1). Lineage (NCBI taxonomy): Eukaryota > Viridiplantae > Streptophyta > Magnoliopsida > Fabales > Fabaceae > Cicer > Cicer chorassanicum. The sequence continues at coordinate 26,071,810 of JBBPBP010009780.1, read as the reverse complement.
TCCAAATATAATAGTGACACCTATTTTGAACAATGATTATAACTATTTTGTCTATTTCTTTATTTTAATTTTTTAAATCAATTATCCCTCCATCTTATTTTAACATATTAGTGTCTCAATTTTTTTTGTTATTTATAATATTAATATAATATTAATTACTTTTTTTAATTAATATATTCTTATATTTATCTATAATAAGTTACTCTATTTTGGGTTTAATCGAACTATACGAGTACATATTATTTATTTATAATTTTTCAATATCAATACTCAATAAATATTTACTTCCTTTAACTCGACACTTCAAATAAAAATTATTAAATGAACCTTATCAATACTCAATAAATATTTATTTCCTCTAACTCAATATTTCAAATAAAAATTATTAAATGAATCTCGCCATTAATTTTATTTATCATTATATTTCAACAATATAATTCTTTTTTAATACAATTTATTAAATAAAGTCTCAAAAAAAAAGTGTGCTTATATTGTCATATATCGACACAAGTTTAATGTCATATATTAATTTTGCATTGATCCAATATATCAAAAAGAGTTTAAATAAAATCGAATAACTTTTTTTAAAAATAATTTAGATTTGTTCAAGTGTAGTATTTTGTACAAAATGGATGTGTAGTATGTGGCCCAATATGTTTATTGATTTTGCTATTTAAGTATAAAAATAGAGAGTTAAAGAGATCTATTAATTATTTAGGATTAAATATATTTTTAACCCTTATAAAATTATAAACTATCAAGATCAAGGAAATTGATAGAATTTGTGTATTAGGGTTTGATGTAAAGGAAACTCAAAATTATTATTCAGCAAATAATTCAAGAACAGAATGGCGCCACAATCTAAGGATTGATAAGTCAAAAGAATGCCACAAAGATTAACAACCTTGATAAGTTCAAAGTGAATTATTTCAAGAACTATAGAGAGCAAAGCCTCACAAAAATAATGTTCAAAATCTCCTTGAATAAAATAAGGGTTTGCCTTTTATAGTGGCACCTCTTTACAAGTTCTCTAAATTTGGCCCAATTCAAGTTTTTACAATTAGACCCAAACTTTCTTACTAATTCAGTCTACTACTTTAATTAAAACTAATATCAAAATTTGATAACACATAGATGTCGCCTTCATTCCTTAACTTCTTCAATTTGGATTAAACAATTTACTATCTTGGGCTTCAATTCTTCATAAGTTGGACTTGCTTCAAATAAAGTGGCTATCAAGTTATTTATAGCCTTATTTGCCTTATTTGACGTTGCTCTTGTTATTGGAGTTCCAATACCTTGACTATTCTCTATGCTTCCTTCCTTGGTTATGCTTTATATGTTCTCATCACTACTACTAGTTCACAATCTTGAACTAAAACAATTGACAATTGGCAAACAGTAGAAGAGAAAAATTGTCGGAACCTGAAATATTAGAAACAGATTGAGATAGTATGAGAACCAAGACCAAGAGGCGACGTTGGCGGCTGACCGTTGTTACTGCAAAATGAGACGGAGAAGCGAAGAGAGACAGGCAGCGGCAGTGTTGGTCACAAAGGAGGGAGATTGCATAATGGAGATGCGGAAGAGAGTCGCGTCGAGTGAAGGTCGTAGAGAAAAGGTTGAGAGGGAGAGATGAGCGTCATGTGGAAGACGCCGTGTGTAGGTCAGCCAACGGACGCGAACGAGAGGGCTGAGAGGGGAGACCAGAAAAAGCCATGGAACTGGGAAGAGAGGGAAAATCGAATAGAAGAGAGTAGCAATAGAGAATTGAGAGACCGAGAGGAATAGAGGCGATGCCAAATGAAATGAGTTTCTATAAAACCTAAGAATTTGAGGATATTTTAGTAACTTATCAATATTATTTAAGTAACCTATCATCATTATTTATAAATAAATAAATAAATAAATATAGGGGATGTCGTGGCCCTTGCCCGCTCCCGAGAAGATACGCCACTGAAAAGTCCTGCAAATTTCATAAGACTCTTTTTAAACGACATAAAAAATCTTGCATATTTTAAAAGACTATTTTTAAATTACATAAAATATCCTACAAATTTTAAAAGACTATTTTTTATAGGATTTCAAACAACTCATTCACTTTTTTTAGGAAACATTCAAAGTTTTAAGAGTGAATGAAAATAAATAAGAAAAAAGTTAAATAGTTGAATAAAAAATGTAAAATCAAAACAATTTTCTTAAGATATTTAAAGTTGTATTAATCTTCAACATCATCTCAATCTCAAATTGGAGTATCACATATCTTAAAATGAAACTTAAAATTGACGTCATTTAAAAAGTTCACAATCCATATATATTTTTTACTTTTAACATAGAGAGATGATAAGGAACATAATAAAAAAACCCTTGATATACGTTGATTCTAAAATTAATAAGGACGAGAAATCTGCAGCAATTTCAAAATGCTATTCTTGACCAAGAACCACAATTGGTAGAAAGAGAGTTGAACCACATTGAAACCACTTCCACAACTTGTACAATAACTCGAACGATGCCAAACAGATTGTGTAATTCATTAGCCTACCTTGCTGACTATGTTGCACTTGCTACTGAATCACCAAAACAATACACTAAACCAAAAACGCTACGAATTGCCTTAAAGGACCCTCTTTGGGTCAATGCGATGCAAGAAGAAATTTGTGCTCTACCATTAAATCAAACATGGGAACTTGTCCCACGGTTTGCCAATGCTAATGTTGTTGGATCAAAATGGGTCTATCGCATCAAATTCAAAGAAAATGGTTTCATTGACCGCTTTAAGGCAAGGTTAGTTGCACAGGGCTTTACTCAAATTCATGGGATGGATTTTCATGAAACTTTCAGTCATATAGTTAAACACACCACTATTCGATTTACCATTGCTATTTCTCTTTCACTAAATTGTAGTATGAGACAACTTGATGTAAAAAATGTTTTTCTCCATGGAAAAATTAAAGAGACTTTTTATATGGACCAACTTCTCAGATTCGTAAATCCCGACACACCAAACCATGTATGCCTATTGAAGAAATCTCTATACTGGCTCAAACAAGCACCCCGTGCTTGGTTTGATCGTCTATCCACCTTTCTGCTCCATCTCGGTTTTCTTTGCAGCACTGCAAATTATTCACTCTTCATTCTCAAAACAAGTTCAGTGGCCACATTGATTTTAATATATGTTGACGACATTTTAGTTGCAAGCAACAAGGACGTCTTCATCACAAATCTGATGCAAGAGCTTAGCCGTAAGTTCGCCATTAAAGACCTTGGACCTTTACACTATTTTTTTGGCATATAGTTCATTTGCTTCAAGGATGGTCTTTTTCTAACTCAATAGAAGTATACCAATGACTTGTTATCTAAAACTAAAATGCTTAGTTGCAAAGCCATGGCCATACCACAAGTCCTCAAAGAAAAACCATGGAAGCTCTTGTTACTCGCTATATTCCTACATCATCACAACTTGCCGATGTCTTCGCCAAACCACTAGTGAATTATTCTTTTCTCAAATTTCGCAGCAAACTAGACGTAAATCAAAATCTATATTCAACTTAGGATATTATTATATATGTTCAAATCCTATACAACTTAGGGTATATTATATTGTATAGAATTTGTTCTGACCACTTCTTATTGGGGGCTGATTTAACTTGTGATTGTTATCGTAACTGCTTTCAAATTAATAATTCACATGGATTGTATATCAAGAATGATCATTAAAGTATCGTATAACTTCCGTAAAAAAAAAGTATCGTATAACTTTTGGGCTGATTTCAAATTGATAATTTTATTCTACATAAAAAATATAAAATGCAAATAATTGGTCTTAAATTGCACCGCAAATAAATTGATTTACTTCAGATCCATACCTTTCCTTTTTTTTATAAGTCTTTTCCTTTTGTTTTTATTTATTTATTTTTTTTTTATATTTTTTTTTTTATATTTGACCATGTTTGTGTATGTAGTTTTTGTGTGGTTGTGATTTATTTGAAAGTGGTATAGTCGCTGATTTTGTTTTGTTAAAAACATAATAAAATGAATTGTTTTAATTATAATTGGTAAAAGAAATCCAATATCAGATATTATATGATTTATATTTTTCATAATTATTAATAGGTTTTTTTACAGTCAAATATTGATTGAAGACATTTTATTTTGTGAGATAACATTTATCGTAGAATCACTTTAAGAGCAAAATTGTTGAGAGGCTAACACCTGAATGGAATTATGCTTAAAATCAATGTTAAATAATTTTAGTATAGATAAAAATATTTTGAATAAATGAAATTCATTTCATCATTAAAATTAATAAAATTAATTATTTTTTTAAGAAGCACGCACAACTTAAATTAATAAATTAAAATTTGACAAAAATAATATATATAATTTGGTATGCCACATAAAAGAATATTGTTGGCTGGATGGAAAAAGTGTTGGAAGTAAAGAATATACTCATCTAATGATACAAGATTTAATCAAGTGGTTGTTCATCTACTATCAAATTGTGAGATCCAATAAAAATCCGAGAATTGTGGAGAAGAACATTGCCTATAGTTCATTGGAGTCTGGGCTAGTAAATAATGTTAAGCAATCATAAGTGTTGGGTTACAAGAGGCCCAATGGTCTAGGAGATAGAGTCCCTCATTCAAAGCAAAAAAATTCATGTTGAAAAAGAAAAACAACAAAAAATCACCTTATATACCCTTAAGATTGAGTAAAAAAAAAAAACTCATTAAGATAGATTTCCTACTATATTTAGAGCTGTCAATTTTACAAGTCCACTAATTATTGGCTTCAGTCCACATTTTGAAGGGAACAAAAATTTCATAGTTTAAAAGGCCTTAAAAAGAAAAGACCACAAAACCAAAAAGCCCATAAAATTTTGGGGATTAGGTGGGCATATGGGCCCATTTTTTCAAAAAAAAAAAAAACCAATTTTTTTCGATAAAAAAATTTGAATTTTTCTGATAAAAAAAGATTCACAATTTTTTTCATTTTTTCTCGAAATCTTTTTGATTCGAGAAAAAAAAAATCAATTTTTCAAGAAAAAGAATTTTTTGATTTTGCTCACAATTTTTCGAGAAAAATAAATATAAAAAATTTTTCAAAAAAAATATTTCAATTAACAACACATTGGGCCTATAAGCCCCCTTAGCTCCCTCACTTAAAGCCTACAAAACATAATGAAATAATGGACCGGAGCCTTAAAAAATTTATTTCAATAGAGTGCTTAATATTATGGGCTTAGTATGATAATTTTGACTGGTATGAGACTTTGGGGCTTTATTGACAGCTCTAACTACATCCACAAAATATACTCTTAAGTTAATCAATGTTCTATATATATATATATTTTTTTTTTTTGACTCATTCATCATTATGATTAGAAAATATTTTTATTTATTATTTGCAATATAGAAGATATGGTCAAATAAGTTTTTAGTCTCTATATAATTGTTATATTTTACTTTTAATTTTTTTTTATTTTATTCTTGTACTTTTTAGTCTCTACAAAAATCATTGTTTTTAATTTTAGCCCTACAGTAAGAACTAAAACTGAACCCTAACTGTGATATTTCTAGGGACTAAAAAGTGCAAAATAAAATTTATTGAGATTAAAAGTATTATACAACAATTTTATAAAGGCGAAAAACTTATCTAACCTAAAAGATATTATGTAAATTAATTTCCAAAAAATTGAAGAAAAAAATTGTATGTTGAATGTGGTATAGTTTTCTAAGAAAATTCGAAATTTTAAGTAAAGTAAATATTCAAGACCCTATTCACTTATAGAAAATATTATTAATATTTTTTCTAATTTCATTTTTTATAGATCATTTTTTTAATTGTTAAAAATAGAAAATATGCATGTTTCTTGTTTTCATGGTATTGTTTTCAAATATCTAAAAAAAAAATTGTTTAAAAAATAAACACTAAATTTTAAGAAGGAGATAAAAGACTATAGTGAAGTAGATCAAAAATGTGTCTTGGACGTAGAACAAAGACGGTAGACTAGTAGTGCAGCTAAGATCGCAACCGAGGGATATTAAAAAGAGTAGTATGACAACACTCTATTTTAAACATTTATTTTTTTATTGGGTGAAATACATAAAATACTAATCGAATTAATCCCTCTATCTTGATATGTTATCAAATATATCATTAATATTTTTCACTTAATTTCAAATATAATCCATATATTAACAATTTAATGTGATTATATTATTTGTAAATATTACTAGAGGGATGCATTTGAATATCATTTTCAAGTTTTAGAGATTATTTTGAAATATCAATAATATAGAGGATTTTTTGACAAAGATAATATAGATGACTATGTTGATAGGATGTTACAATTTGACGAACCAAATTGAATATTTACTCTTTGAAGTATTTTTGAGTTGGACTTTGAAAGAGTTTGGAGAGGAGAACTTTAAGACTAAGTCTATGTATTATTATGTATTTGAGGTATTTAAAAAAATTGATAGAATAATATGATAAATAATTATATAATATCTCAATTTGACTTAATTTATTTTAAAAAACTAGACTTGTATCCGTGTGATACACGAATCAGTTAGAAAAACATAACATATAAAAGATATAAAAGATGTAAAAATTTAAACACAAATTATGTTGTAATCATAAGTCCATAACAAAATACAAACTTGTAATTTGTTGAGAGTAAGCTTTGAAAGACTTCTTTGTATATTACATTAGAAGTGATGTTTATTTGTTGATTTTGATTATAAACTATTAATATCTTTGTACCCTTTCTTGTTGATATTAGATCTCTCAACCAATCGTTGTGCCTTGCAAAATTTATCACATTTACCTGAAATTGTGCAAACTTTGGGAGCAGAAACTTCAATGTTTGATGTGCAAATCCACTTATTATTCCACTAATCGACCAAAGCCCAATTGCATGCATTGTCCCTCAAAGTTGTCATACATAATTCAATATCATGAAGTACCTGAAAACTATTTTAAATATTAAACATATATTAATCACAAGGTTAATGTTTTTAAATTAGAAGATATTTGTAATAAATAATAACTATGTTGGAACAATGGATAGTGCGCAGCGGGAAAGGAAGGAGAAGAAAGAAAACGAAAATGCAGAGGCAGAAATTTGATTCTGGATCAATCCAGGATTGATCCTTTTTCAGAACTAAGATCGATCTTGGATTGATCTTCACTGAATAATTCTGTTATTTCAATTATTGTCAATTACACACTTCACATACAAGTTGTTAGTTATATGTAGGCCTGTTATCTCATGACGCAAGGCACCCAACTAACTAACTAACTAACTATATCAACACTCTAAATGGCTATTATGAATTACACTTCAACACTTCCCCTTAATTCATAATTGTTGAACACTTATAACACCAAGCTTCTTTCTCAAAAACTCAAATCTGTCAAGTTTCAAAGCCTTTGTGAAACCATCTGCTAGCTGTACTTCAGTTGGACAATATTGCACTTCAATCATTCCATTATTCACTTGCTCTCTAATGAAATTGAACCTTGTATCAATATGTTTACTTCTGCCATGTGAGATTGGATTTTTAGCAAGGCTGATTGCTGACTTGTTATCAATTCTGAGTCTTAGAGGCTTCATCACTTCACACATTAGTTCCTTCATCACTAAATCCAGCCATATTGCTTGACAGGTTGCAAATGTACCTGCTATATATTCTGCCTCGCACGATGAAAGTGCAGTCACTGGTTGCTTCTTTGTACACCAAGATATGGCTGCCTCATTGAACTTGAAAACATAACCGGATGTACTCCTTCTATCTGTGATGTCTCCACACCAATCACTATCCGAATATCCAATGAATTCACTTCCTTCACCTTGGCTGCCATTGGGAAATAGCAGACCAAACTCCTTTGTGCCTTTTACATACCTAAGTATCCTTTTAGCCGCTATCAAGTGAGTCTTCCTTGGATCATTCATGAATTTGCTAATCACACTAACTGAGTAGCATATGTCAGGCCTGCTGTTGCACAAATATCGTAGCGATCCAACCATTTGTCTGAACAGTGTTGGATCGACCTTTTCTTCCTCACTGCACTCATCAATCTTTGAACTTGTCTCTGATGGATTTGGGACTGAATTGCAGCTATTCATTTCAAATTTCTCCAGCATTTCACCTATATACTTCTGCTGATGCATGACTGTTCCAGTTTTCAATTTCAGAAATTCCATACCTAGGAAGAATGAGAGTTCACCTAGATCAGTCATTTCGAATTCAGATTTCAGCTTGTGTTTCACCCTTTCAATCTCTGCTGCCTTGCTCCCAGTAATGAGTAAATCATCCACATACAAACAGATTATCATTGTTTCTTCTGCACTAGAATTCTGCCCATACACACCAAACTCCACTGCACACTTTGTGAAGCCTATCTGCATTAGGAACTGATCAATCCTCTTATTCCAGGCTCTAGGGGCCTGCTTCAATCCATACAATGCTTTATGGAGTCTATACACCATGTTTTCCTTGCCTTGTATTTCAAATCCAGGATGCTGTGACATAAACACAATCTCTTCAAGTGGACCGTTTAGAAAGGCTGATTTTACATCCAAGTGGTAGAGTGACCACCTTCTCTTGCAAGCTAGAGCCACCACTAATCTTATAGTCTCAAGCCTTGCAACTGGAGCAAACACTTCATTGTAATCAATACCATGTTTCTGTAAAAATCCTCTAGCTACCAGCCTGGCCTTATGTTTTGAAATTTTCCCGTCAGGATTGATCTTCAGTTTGAAGACCCACTTCACATCAATCTTCCTTTTCTTGTCTGGCAGATTAACTAGTTCCCATGTTTGATTCTTCTCAATTGATTGTAGTTCTTCCATCATAGCTTTCCTCCATACATCTATCTTCAATGCTTCTTCATAATTGAGAGGTTCAGAATCTGCCATCAATGCAAAATGAATGACATCACCTTCATCATTTACTGCATTATCAGAGATTAATTCACAATCATTCAGCCTCCTTGGAATTTGTCTGATTCTTTGAGGTCTCACTGCTGCTGCCACTTCTTCTGGTTCACTTGCATCATTATTGATCACTTCTTCATCCTCTGATTCATCACTGGAATCAGGATAAATGCAGCCTTGTTGATTCTCTTCACTGTACACTGGTTCATCTTCCCATTTCCACTTCTCAGCCTCATTCACAATAACATCCCTACTGATGTGCACCTTTTGAGTTACAGGATTATAAAGCTTATAGGCACCTGTGGGATGATAACCTATAAGTATCATAATCTCACTCTTATCTTCACGTTTACTCCTCCTAACATCTAGTACATGCTTATAGCACAATGAGCCAAAAACCTTGAAATGCTTCACACTTGGCTTTCTTCCACACCAGGCTTCCCCTGGAACCTTCTGATTCAACTTCTTTGTAGGGCATTTGTTTAAGATATAAGCAGTTGCAGTAACTGCTTCACCCCAGAAATTGTGTGGTAGGTTTTTCTGCTTGATCATGCTTCTTGCCATATTCAATAGGGTTATGTTTCTTCTCTCAGCAAGTCCATTGTGCTGAGGTGTATATGGAGCTGTTACTTCATGCACTATGCCTTGATTAACACAGAAATCTTCAAACTCTTTTGAGGTATATTCTCATCCACCATCAGTTCTCAAGACCTTAATTGATTGGTCACTTTCCTTTTCAATTAAGCTCTTGAATTTCCTGAATACCTCTAATGCTTAACGCTTAAGCTTGATTGTATACAGCCACATCATTCTTGTAAATTCATCAACAAAAGTGATGAAGTATCTACTTCCCCCCAATGAAGATACTTCAAAAGGACCACATATATCAGAGTGGACCACTTGCAGTGCTGCAGTAGCTCTTTTAGGTGCTTCACATACAAATGGGAACCTGCTTTGCTTACTCTTCACACATACTTCACAAATAGTTTTTCTGACCTTCAGCTTTGGCAGCCCATATGTAACGCCCCGAATTTTTTTATCCAAAACGTTACTTAAAAAACAATACTTATTATTTAGAAAAGTTTACGAATATTTTTTTTTTGAATACTTAGCATTTTTTCATTTAAATAATTAGTAAGGAACACGTTATTTAATATCATTAAGAAAATATTTATTCAAAATTTAAAACAAAATAAAGGCAATTATTCCTGACGGAAGAGAAACACTTCCGTATTTCTAAAATTCCAATACATTTTAAAAGTTTGTGACAAAATATTAAAAGGACTTAGAAACATTACGACAACTCTATTATTACAAAATTGTCTCGAAAAACCCATTTTTACCCCACGTTCGCCGCACATCAATACTCATAAACTACTCTTGAATCTCCTCGGACTCATTAGTACCTAAAATGTTGTTGTAAGGGTCAGTTTTATTCCATCATCCACATCAAACCAAAGCTAAACATATGAAAGAATAACACAAAACATATAAAAGTAAAAACTTCCAATTTAAAAGAAAAATGTGCAAACCGGTAAATTATATATCAAACATATGCATAGTGCATGCTCCTAAAACTATATGATCCGAATATCAACCTGCCACTAAGGCAACTTCCACACAGAAAGGTCACCCATACCAATGGGGAAATCAAACCTGCCACTAAGGCAACTCCCACGAAGATGCATATGCCATGACATGATGATATAGTATCAAACATATATATACTCCCACACAGCCCACTAAGGATCATGTCATATGCATTCAAAATTACTTTTCAAAATCATCTCTTATTCACATATCACTAAGAACACATACAACACATCCTTATCATGAGTATCACATAATCATAAATAAATAATCATAAAAATTATGACTTTCACCACATACACATAAAAATAGAAACTTTATATCATATAGGCCACAAAAATTAACACTTTAACATATATGACAAGAAAATTCAAACTCCAATTCATATACATATTAAAAGTTAAAACTTTATCACATATAAGGTAAAAATTCAAACTTTATTTCATATTCATCGTAACACTACAATTTTATCACACATAGCATAAAATTTCATACTTTACTCCATAGAAATCATATATTACAATTAAATCTCAATAAAAATTGGGGTTTTATCATTTTAATCAATTAGTCTACATTTATTCATTTTAAAATAGAAGCAATCACGATTATTTATTTCATGTCATCCAACCAACGGCCTAACTCTAATTTGTGTGGGGAAAAGCCCTTACCTTGGCCGTTTTTCTTCCTAGTACAAAGATTTAAGCCCCACGGAGTTGTTCACAAGGAAAAGAAATTTCAAGCTTGAATACACGAAAAAAATGAGGTGTGAAGGTGATGGTGGCTAGGGTTTCGAAATTCTTTTTGTTTCTTATTAGTGAGTATACATAAATTGTGGACTTAGGGAAATTTAAAGTGGAAATTGTTGGTTAGATAATGTTGGGCCTAAATGAAGAATAAGAGGGATGAAATGTCATTTTTTTTTTAACCTTGATCATAAAAACCAAACCACAAACACATAGCCCAAATTTATACTCATTCAAGTGGGTTGGGTCACACTAAGCCTCGAACCCTTAGCCCAAATTTTTCTTGCACTAGGAAAACACATCTACATATAATATATCTCTACGTAAATATATATACATATATATATATATATATATATATATATATATTATATTTAAACTCCCCATTTAAATAATTCTTACTAATAACTTTATCAACTACAAAAATCGAACAAGGCAAATAATTATCACACATAATTTAATATTGAATAATATTGATAGGTTCTAATTATTTTTAAATAATAATTTTGAGGATGTTACACCATACACCAGTTCTTTAGAATTCAAATCACCAAGACTTCTAAAGTTTAGATGACCATACCTCTTGTGCCATAAGCCTTCAATATATTCACTAACTGCTGCAGACAAACAAATCATTTTCTCACTTGAAATGTTGCATCTGTAGGTTCTGTTTTGTGACATGTTTGATTTGAGCACCAACTGCTTCTTTGCATCAAACAGCTTCAAAGAATCACCATCCATTGTCACTGAGAATCCCTTCTCCATCAATTGACCAATGCTTATGAGATTGCACTTCATCTTAGGAACATACATCACATCTGAAATAATGATTCTTCTGCCATCATTGCTTTTGATCACTATATTTCCACTCCCTTAAGCCATCATATTTCTGCTATCAGCCAGTTTTATACTTGTTTTCTTGCTAGCATCAAAGCTTGTCAACCATTCTCTATATGATGTCATGTGGTTTGAGCATCCAGAGTCAAGAAACCACTCTTCATTCTTGATCTTCTCATCATTGGTAGTAGCCATCATCAACACTATATTGGAATCATCTCCATGTGCCAGATTTGCTTCTTCATCATCCTTTTGATCTTTCTTGAACCAACATTCATCTGCAAAGTGCCCATACTTCTCACAGTTGAAGCATTGTACCTTATTTTTGTCAAAATCCTTCTTCTCGTTCTGACTTTTGCCAAGACCCCCTTTCTTTGAAGATTCAGCTTTGTCTTCACTCTTGTTCTTACCATTGTTGGACCAATTTGCTTTGAAGTCTTTCTGGTTTCCCTCCTTCTTGGTAGTTTGAACTTGAAATGCTTGTTGAACTGATCTTTCAGAATTTCTATCAAATACCAAAAGTTCATGTGCCTCCAATGAATTTTGCAGCTCTTCAATTTTCATAGTCTTCACATCCTTTGCTTCTTGAATAACTACCACTATGAAATCGAATTTTGGACTCAAGGATCTCATCACCTTTTCTACCACCATCTGATATGTAATGTTCTCCCCACAAGTTCTCATTTGATTGACTATGGCTGTTAATTTTGAGAAGTAATCACTTACTTTCTGATCTGCCTCCATCTGCATCATCTCATACTTTCTTCTATATGATTGTAGCTTCACTTGCTTCACCTTTTCTCCACCAGTGTGATAGTTTTCTAAGATGTCCCATGCTTCTTTGGATCTTGTGGCTTTCGAAATCTTCTCAAAATGTTGGTTGTCAACATTCTGTTGAATGTAGAACAAGGCTTTGCAGTCCTTCTTCTTGGCTTCCTTGAATGCATTCCTCTGTGCATCAGTTGGATTCTCTACCAAGTCCTCATAGTTGTCCTGCACAATTTCACTCACTTCTTGTGCTCCAAATAAAGATTTCATCAATGCACTCCATCGATCCCAGTTCTTGCCATCAAGAACAAGAATATGTTATCCAAAACCGTTGCTGTTCATTATGCCTTTCAAGAAACTATCACTCTGTGTTTCCCTTGATTGTTCCCCTCACTTTTCACTCGTGTTTCTCTTGATTTTAACCCAGCTCTAGATGCCAATTGTTGGAACAATGGATAGGGCGCAGCGGGAAAGGAAAGAGAAGAAAGAAAACGAAAATGCAGAGGCAGAAATTTGATTCTGGATCAATCCAAGATTGATCCTTTTTCAGAACCAAGATCGATCTTGGATTGATCTTCACTGAATAATTCTGTTATTTCAATTATTGTCAATTACACACTTCACATACAAGTTGTTAGTTATATATAGGCCTGTTATCTCATGATGCAAGACACCCAACTAACTAACTAACTAACTATATCAACACTCTAAATGACTATTATGAATTACACTTCAACAAACTAAAAGTGAATAAATATTTTTAGTGATTAAACTTAAAAGGTATAATTGTGTAGCGAATAAAAACATATTAAAACATATTTAAGCCTTTTTAATATTAGTTTGATTAAAATAGAATAACACGCAAAGAAGATACCAAATGAACATTGTAACACTTATGTTCATATATCTAAAAAATGATAATAAAGTAATACATAATGATATTACAAATACAGCAATATAAGTTCTAACGGGATACAAGCACACAATGTCATTGTCACTGCAACATAGATTACAAATTACAAAACATTTTATGAAGCACTATTTAGTATTTACTATTTAGCATTTTATGAAACTTTTCCAATTCGTAACCCAAAATCAAAATTTGAAATCATTCTAATTAAATCCCCAAAATTCCCAAACACTACACGCAAAAGATTTAGAAAAAAAATGCAAGAAATAAGGAACTTGTTCTCTTTAACAAGAGAAAAGTTCCTCCTAGAGTTGAATTTTGCAGGGCCGACCCAACTCATTATAAGACCTAAAGTGAAATTATCGGACTGGGCATTTTCAAAGTTAATAAATAAATTATTAATATTTTTATTTAAAATTGATCTTTCGTACTTTTTTCATGCAAAATCATTTATCAAATTATTGTAATTGATTTCGTTTAACAATTCTTTTTCAATCTATAATAATGATTATGCCAAAAATTAAAAATTAAAATTTTTTTGGAGGCTTTTTTTGTTTCTTCATATATGATTAAAGAGTTTTGATAATATATTATTGAGCATCTAAACTGTATAAAAATTAAAGTAAAAAAATTATTTTTTGGCGAAGCCTAAAGCAAGGGCTTTAGGTGCCTCCCCCTTGGTCCGGCCCTAGAATTTTGGTGTTAAATTTTGCCTTGATTCTTAATTCCCACATTTACTCCTTTTCTATCTAGAGGAACTGAATTCAAATTTTGTTTGGAATATTGATGAGGTGGATTTTGTTTGAGCATTAGAGAATAAGATATTTTATAAGTTTTTTAAAAGTTAAATAAGTTTTTGGTCTATATAAATATATCATATTTTATTATTAGTTACTCTAATTTTTTTTAATGATGGTTTTAAAATATTTTTTGTCAATAATTTTGGTATTTATTTTTAAATCATCATATGTGTATTATCTGAATTTTTGAATGATTTTTTGTTTGTATATTTATAATATTATAACAATGTCTCCTACAAAAAATTTAATTTTTTTACTTGGTATGAATTAAATATGAATTTTTAAATATTTAAAATTCATATTTAATTTATCTTTTGTTAAAAAAAAATTAAACTTTTGTAAAGAAGATTCTTATAATTTTTTAAATATGTCTGAAAAAAAATATTTCAAAAGATACGCAGAAGTTGAATTAAATGTAGGAATAAAAAACTATTGATAAATTTAAAGGGAAATCTTTTGAAAAAAAAATTTAGAAGAATTACAATCAATATATTAAGATAAAAAATTATTTAAACCACTCCTTAATTTGAAAAAAGAAAAGTTCCTCCTTCTATTCTTTCCAAAATCCAGCTCTTAAATATATATAGTGTGAGGTGTTGGAAAAAAAGAATATGAGGTTTTTATTAAAAAAAAAGATTGTGGAGCACGGTTAAATGTGGGGTGCAGGTAACAACTCCCTCACATTCACATTCCCAAATATTAAGCTCAATTCTGCTCCCAAAAAATCAACTCAATATTCTCAATCTAAAAACAAATGTTATCCTCAATCTGAACTTAATTATTTTTAACCCTAAACTAAAATAAATATTAGTAGCGTAAAATAAATTTTTATTATTATTTTTGTCCAATCATAATAATTTAATCTGTCATATTATTTGATGAGATTAATTTCTATGAATTGACGATGTAAATTCTTTCATACATATATCTAATCAAATCACATCATAATGTCGTTTTCCTTGATTAATTTTTGAAATATCTACACATAGTAATTTGATTGGATACATATATAATTTTTTTATACCATTAGTAATTTAGTATATACAAAATTAAATATTTCTATTATATATATATATATATATATATATATATATATTTTAAACTCTTCTATCTAATGTTTTTGTTGACTTAACAAATTATTATAGGTGGTTTATAAAACAATTTTATCTCTTAAATCAAACAAAAAATAAAATAGGTTTGCTCTCAGGGAAAGGTGAGAAACGACATACTGCTTTTAAAGTTTCAGTGAATAATGGATGTGTTTTTTTGTCTAAAAATGAAAAGCGAATAATAATGATAGCTTCTCATATTTATATCGTGCGATAAATGAAAGAAAAAAATGATACAAAGTTGAAAAATACTGAATTTAGCTCATTAATGAGAGAAAATAATGTAATTATCTACCACATTTTTTTTTAAATCCGAAATTGTCCTTAGCTGCATTTTTCTGCGTCTATGTCTTCCCTGCGACTCTGATATATAGGTTTCGATTTCTCCACATTATTTTATTGTTATTTACTATGTCTTTTATTTGAATCATTTTATATAGCGGTATTCATATGTTGATATAAACTTTTTTTTGCTCTTGTGTGTTTATTTATTGCTTTTTATACTGTACGAGAATTTGGTGAGTACTTTATATTTGAATTGCGTTTAATAAATTGATTAACACACTAATAATAAACTTTTAAGTGGTAATTAAAATTTGAAATATTTCATTTGTTATATTTCACAACATTTGAACTAATTTTGGTTTTCAAATATTGGCACATCGCAAAGATTCTACTAAGAGTATGGATAACCAAACTAAATGCGATAGTCTGATGGTAGGTTATGTATGCACTTAACTTTTTGCTAACTTAGATATCAATTAGAATGACAACTAAAAACATATGCGAAAAGAAGTAAACAAATGCCAATTAGAATGACTTAAAATGGTTAAAATCAATGATTGTGTAGATACATATAGAAGTAAAATTGTGATTTGACCTATAATTTTTGGAGAAACTTTTACATATAAATATGATTGGATGTACAAAAGTATTTAAATCTTATAAGAAAAAAATATTGTGGTGTATGTGGCTGTAAGCTTGGTTCTATAATCGATAAATTTTATGATTAAAATTGTGGTTGTTGTGTTGCCAAAATGTATATTTTAGTATATTATATATATGTACATTAGTATGTGTAGAGCATCATGTAGATCGAGATGTGTGTAGGGACTAAAATTTATTTTTCTAATTTTTTTAATTATTAAAATTATACTTTTTTTTGTTTATTTTTCAAGAGGATTCAAAAATTATGAAATGGATGACCTAAATTCATTGATTTGCTTGTGATAAAAGAGAGACAGAAAGACATGAGATAATAGAAAGTAAGGGATATATTAAATACGAATTGGAGGGAGGGAGAAAAAGATAAAGATGCACAAGAGAGTAAAGAAATATAAGTATATTTTAAAAATATCATATATTTAAAGAGTGTTTTTTCAAACGAACATGTTTTCATTAAAATCATTTTTTATGTCTTTATAGTAATTTTATAATTTAAAAAAAATAACTTTTACAAAATTGTGTACAAATAGATTAATAATCATTTAAAAAAATTATTTTTATAATAGAACAAAAGAAATTAAAAAATTATTTTAAAAAAAAATCTTTAACAAGTAATTTCTAAATTATTTAAAACAAAAGCAAATAAATAATAATAAATCCAACGGCCACCGTTAAAAGAGAATAGGGTTTCAATATCCAACGATCAGAAACCAATCTCCAAACCTATAAAACCATAAAACCCGCTTCTCTATTCTTCCTCTTAACATCTCCTAGCTTCAGCTGTGCAAATTCACAGCCACCGAAGCAGGAGAGAAAGAAAACCCTAACAACCCTGACTTAACGCACCGTTTTATTCCATTGTCGGTACCGTCACTATGCCTTCACTTCCAATTACAAGCGATACCGTTTCAATAGAAAGCCCTAAGCAAAAATCAATGAAGAAGGAGAAGAAGAAGGAGAAGCTTCAAAACGACGCTGTTTTGGAGAACAGCGAAGTTACGAAGAAGAGTTCGAAGAAGAGGAAGAAAGGTTCAGATGAAGAAGTTGAAGAGGAAGTTAAGAGTGAAACTAGCTCTGAAGATGGATCTTCTAGAATGAAAGTGAAGAAAGAGAAGAAGAAGAAGAAAGCCAAGGTTGAAGATAATGACGATGAAGAGGAGGTTGCTGTGGTGAAGAAAGATGATCCGAATGCGGTTACGAATTTTAGAATTTCGGAACCGTTGAAGATGAAGTTGAAGGAGAAGGGGATTGAGGCTTTGTTTCCGATTCAAGCTATGACTTTTAATACTATTCTTGATGGTTCTGATTTGGTTGGTCGTGCTCGTACTGGTCAGGTGAGTAGTGATTTTCGTTGTTCTTGATTTTCTTTGTTTTTCATGTGTTTGTGATTTTCTGTTTTGGTTGTGAAAAGTATTTAGTTTTTGAAGTTTTGAATGTTTTGTAGGGTTTTTGAATTGTGAAGTTAGATGATTATTATAATTATAATAATATTTAATTTTTAAAGTATTGAATGTTTTGTAGGGTTTGTGAATGGTGAAGTTAGATGATTTTAATTGTTTGATTTTTGAAGAATTGATTGTTTTGTGAATGATGAATTTAGATTTTAGATGTTCAATTGAAAAGCAGTCCTATTTTTTCGGGGAAAATATGTTTTTAAACCTAATTTAATGTTATTTTTGGTTGAAGAAAATATTCAATTTTTAAGCTATTGAAAAGACTATTATAATTATATGTTAAATTGAAATTTATTAATCAATACTGAAACTTGTTTATTTGAACCTAAATGAATATCTGAAAGATGAATTTAGTGGGGACATTGATAGATGAAATTAGTGGAGAAAATAAATATTTTGATGACTGCTGCGGTTAACTTTGAAAGTAGAGGGGCTACTTTCGTATTTAGAAGACTAAAATAATGCTCTATTATAATTATAATAATTATTTTTTTGAAAGAACTAATCTGAAATTTCACGAAACTGAGTGTTTATTTGGAATTGAAAGATTCCCCTACTTTTCATCTAACCAAATATGTGATGCATTTTCAAGTATTATTAGAAAAAGGTGATTAGATTAATTTTGTAGAGAGTAATTGTTATGGATTTTGAATGGTTTAGTGCAATTTTCTGATATGATAGGATGAGAAAATACTGTTGCAATGAAATTGTACTGCTGTCTAGTCTCATTAATTTATCTCTATATTTTGATTATGTGGGAAAATGCAGGGTAAAACTCTGGCGTTTGTGTTGCCCATATTAGAGTCATTGATAAATGGTCCGGCTAAATCTGTTAGAAAGACTGGCTATGGGAGAGTCCCTAGTGTCCTTGTGCTTTTACCTACCAGGGAATTGGCCAATCAGGTATATATACTACACTGGAGCCAGTGTTTCAGTTTCTTAGTTTGCTATTTTATTTGTGTTCTTATTTGTTGTGGTTTGCGGCGTATTAGGTGTATGCTGACTTTGAAGTATATGGTTCTTCACTGGGATTGACTGCTTGTGCTGTATATGGAGGAGCTCCGTATGGTGCTCAAGAGAATAAGCTCAGGAGAGGTGTTGATATAGTTATTGGAACACCAGGTCGTATAAAGGTGATTACTAGTTATTTTAATTTTAGTGTTTTGTTTCATGTGACTTCTTTTTTATTTTATGGACATGATTGTTAGTGCGGGCAAAGGTATCTGATAGAAGCTTGATTTTGGGTACTTACTGCTTGTGATTTCTTTTTGTAGGATCATATAGAGAGGGGCAATATTGACCTGAGCCACCTGAAGTTCCGTGTCCTTGATGAAGCAGATGAGATGTTGAGGATGGGTTTTGTTGATGATGTTGAACTCATTCTAGGTATTTAATTTGTTTTTGTCTCAATGTCAATTTGGCATTTTTTCTCTCATCTAAGGTTATTGTTAGTAGTTAGCGATTTTTGATACTGTGTACCACGTAGATTCAAAAATCTTGTTTTTTTCGGCTTGTAACTAGAGTTGTGAGAGATTTTTAATATTGAAATCCTCTAATGGAATACATGATTGATGATGACATTGGAATAAGATGTAGCTCATTGTCAATCTAGATCATTTTTCTTTTCCTCATATCATGTGGTTCTGATAACTTGGAAAAATACTGCAATTTAATTTGACTAAGGGCCATTTGGGTAGAAGGTTTAATTAAGCACTTATTTATTATATTGTATAATTGTTTACATATAAGCTGTTTTTACAATCAAGGAAGAAATAGTTATGTTATCTTGGAGCAATATTACAACCGAATAAAGCCAAGTGGCATTTGGGAAGATAGAGTTTAATTAAGTGTTAATCAACTAAAGTGTTTATGTTTAATGATAAGTCAAAGTAAGCTATTCCAAGAGCCTCTTAAATATTTATTGAAATCAGTCTAACAGTCCTTCAAAAATGATTACCTCATATGTCCTAGTGTGTGGTGCTGTCTACTACACATCACTCAAGTTGTGTTTGTAATTTTTTTTTAGGTTGCAATATATTTTTGGCATTACAATTGTCTTGTATTTGTTTTTTGCAGGTAAGGTACAAGATGTTACTAAAGTTCAGACACTTCTTTTCAGTGCTACTTTGCCAAGCTGGGTTAAGCAAGTATGCACCTCTGTGATCCTTTCTTGTTCTGAATTCATTGTTTGTGCCTATTAGTTGTTATTTATATGACCTGTTTGCTTATTATTTTCTGCCAGATTTCTTCAAAATTTCTGAAAGCAGATAAGAAAACTGCTGATCTTGTTGGGAATGAGAAAATGAAGGCTAGTACCAATGTTAGGCACATTATCCTTCCATGTAATAGTACTGCAAGGGCACAACTTATCCCTGATATTATTCGTTGTTATAGCAGGTATTTTTATGGTTCATTTTGTGACTTAAACTTCATAAAATGATGCTTGTTTAGAACCTTCAAAATTGATAATTTGACTTGTGGTCTGTTGCAGTGGAGGCCGGACAATTATATTTACAGAGAAAAAAGAGTCTGCTTCTGAGCTTGCTGGAGTGTTGCCTGGTGCAAGAGCTCTCCATGGGGACATTCAGCAGTCACAACGTGAGGTGAGCTATGAATTGATATGGTTTTTAATTCTGGTGATCATCATTGAATGGATGTTCATGCCTGGTCTGTCTGGAAATTGTTTTTGACTTTTATGTTTTTGTATGCATTCCATTCTAACTCTTGTGTTTTCTCTGAACTGTTTCCTGTTTCTTACAGATTACATTGAAAGGTTTTAGGTCTGGGAAATTCATGACATTGGTGGCTACAAATGTGGCGGCTAGGGGTCTTGACATTAATGATGTTCAGTTGATTATCCAGGTACACTTTTGTTCTTATATATAGTATAATATATATTTAATATTGTAATAAACCATTTCCTTGTATACCCTTTTATCTGATTTTCTGAATTGAATTTGTTTCAGTGTGAGCCTCCACGAGATGTAGAAGCTTATATTCATCGATCTGGGAGGACAGGAAGAGCTGGTATATTTGAAATTTGCCCTTTTGTAGTTTGATTTTGGTGTTTGTGTTATCGTGATTTTGAGTTAAATATATGATCTGGTATTTTTTAGGCAATACTGGAGTTGCTGTGATGCTTTATGATCCTAGAAGGTCGAATATATCGAAAATAGAAAGAGAAGCAGGTGTCAAATTTGAACATGTATCTGCTCCTCAGCCTGATGAAATTGCCAAAGCTGTTGGTGGTGAAGCCGCTGAAATGATTACCGAAGTGTCCGATAGGTATATGGTCGTGAAATTATTTTCATCATCTGTTACTGTTAACACTGTCTTTCGCTGTTAACATTGGTCGTCATGAATGCAGTGTGGTTCCGGCTTTCAAATCTGCTGCCGAGGATCTTTTGAATAACTCTGGTCTTTCAGCTGTCGAATTACTTGCAAAAGCTCTTGCTAAATGTGTTGTAAGTCCAATGTCCTTCCATTTTTTTTTGTTTTGTTTTATATTCTAACTTATTTTCTCTAGGTAACAAGATCTCCATTTTTTATAATATCGGTGAATGATATTTGCAGGGTTATACTGAGATAAAGAAAAGATCACTTCTTACTTCAATGGAGAATTATGTTACATTACTTCTTGAAGGCGGAAAACCTATGTTCACTCCATCGTAAGAACTTCACCCTATTTAATTAGGGCATCTTGATATCAGTATCTAGGATTTTAATCACGTATTGTTTGTTGGTTTGAATATATAGGGCATCTTTATATCAGTATCTAGGAACTTAATCATATATCGTTTGTTGGTTTGAATTATCAATTTTGAATGGCAACTTTTTTTAAAGTTATCTAAACTTTGTTTTAAATATCTCATGGTTGTTTTTCCTGTGTTTGGTTCTGTTTGATTTATGCATATGTTGGTTGTTGTCAGCTTTGCATTTGGAACACTGAGGAGATTCATACCCGAGGATAAGGTTGATGCAGTGCAAGGCCTCGCACTCACTGCAGATGGACAGGGTGCTGTTTTTGATGTACCCGCCAAGGACTTGGATATATATCTTAATGGTAATATTTTACTTAATAGTTGATGGGAATTCGTAGCAATCAATTTGTTTTCTGCTGTCCTTAATATCGAACTTGTATTTGCTGGTTTTCAAGCTCTTACAATCACATTTGTTGAAAATCTGGTGTATGAATTCATATACCTACATATTGTTCTAATGTAGGTCTTCTTTATTTTGAATTTTTGGCTCTCCAGGTCAGAAGAATGCTGTTAATGTAACCCTAAAGGTTGTCAAAGAATTGCCAAGTTTGCAACAAAGAGAGGAATCTGGAGGGAGAAGATTCGGTGGTGGTGGTGGTCGTGGATTTTCTGGTGGAAGAGGAGGTGGATATAGATTTGGTGGAAGAGGTGGTGGTGGTGGAAGGAGTTTTGGAGGCAGAGGGGGAGGAAGGAAATGGTAAGAGATCAGTTACACAAGAATGCTGAAATAAGAGCTTTTTGAGTCCCGTTTGACCTCCAATTAAGTTTAGGCTGTACCTTGTTCCACCCCCTTACAATTTTGATGGATGTCTGAACCCTATACCTGAGTGTCTATTTTTTCCCTCTATTATTTAGCATTTATGTTAGTATCAATTTTAATTTTTACAGGAAATTGTAAGAATTAGGTTGCTATGTTTTTTTTAAAAAGACGATTTTTATGTGTATTGTTGACAACGACAATTGACAATGGAAAATATATTTATTATATATGTTTTGCTGAACTTTCATTGTTACCATTGCTGCTGCCTGCATAGTTGAGCATTACTAGTCTCCAAGTAAAGTTATAAGATTATTTTCCACTAATCAAACTAATAATTCGTAGTGTGTACGATACTACGATATGTAAAAACAAAATAGGTACTTTTGAATTGAATTATTCGAGTTCCATATATTATCCTAGGATTTCTTAGATTATTTGGGAGATTTTATTCGTGGAAATAATTTATTGTATGTATATAAATTATTTTCGAACATATCTTTTATAATTTCTCTATAATGGGTTTTGAAAATAGCTTAGAAATTAGTGGTTCAATTGTAGTTTTATCTTTGAGATGAGTAAAATAGATAGATTGATTTTGTAACATGGTAAAAATATAGGGATGAAAGTTATAATTAAAACTTCAATTATTTTTATTATACACCTCAAGCCTTTTTTTGATATTGTACACTCCACCACCTTTTTTTGATATTGTACACTCCACCACGATCATTATTCAAGACAAGTATCAAGAACATTATTCTACAAAGAAACATTGCCCAACACATTCCTACACTCTATCACCTCACATTTTCAATGGAACAAAAGTTTCCTCCAACGCCAACCCAGACAACCCTCCCCATCCACCTACCCAAACATCTAAGCAATTGTCGCTTCTTTGTTCTCTTATAACCTATCAAATTGCTCTCTCAAGATACCTTCACAACTCCAAAGATTGCATCAAAAAGTTTAGACTGACCATTCCCAACCACCTTACTCAAATTGTCCCCAATCTCACCCTTTAACAACATATCTTCTAACCACACATAGCTAAGAGATCCACACCACCGTCATCACACTGTATTTGTAAGACAACACCTTAAAATATAAATCCTTTCTGTTCACCCTGAATCTCCAACACCACTTACTCGATAGAGCGATGTTAAACGCTTTCAAATCATACATCCTTCAACCGCCTTATCTTTCGCTAAATTAATCAATTGAAGGTTCCATTTCATTCCACCCAACTTGGAGAAATAAATGAGAATAAGTAATGGAATGTGACGAAATACATGCCATTGAGTTCCATTCAATTCCATCCTTTTAATAAAAATAAAAATCGCATCAAACAAATAAATAGTTTATTGAACTTATCATGTTTTTCTCATTGGGAAACATATTTTAAAACTATTTTTGCAATTTATATATATATATA
>JBBPBP010009780.1:26029160-26045880 GCA_037974735.1 Cicer chorassanicum | reverse complement strand
AATCAAACTTGAAGAAGAGACACTAACACTAACCTAACAAGTAATATACCTACAAATTAAGTAACAAAAAGATTAACTAATTTTATCTTAAGACGAAAATCTGAACAAAACAAATTTCATTTTAAGTGAATTAATTGAATTTTAATTGAACATAAAATACAGTTAAAAAAATCCAAATAAAAAAACTTAATTTGTTTTAAGTTTCATTTTCCTTTATATCTAAACTAAATAAAACCACGTCCACAATCAAGTATAGTGAGATTCTCTACAAACTACAATTGAGAAATCCCATATTTGTACATTAATTAAATCCAAGGGTACTATGTTACTCCATCACATCATAAATATATATAAGAAAAAAAATTAAATTAACAAAAATTAACATATTTAATCTAAAATTTAGACTAAAGAATTCAATATCCGTTGACTCATTTTTCTCTAAATATTTAGGACCGAAGGTGTATTCAAAATATACATTTGAAAAAAGAGTGATGGCCTAAGATTGTCCTAAAGAAATCCTTCAACCCCACGTCCAGCTCTTACATTCTTATATATAGTAAGAGCTTCTTCCATTACTTGAGCTTGAGCCAACAATTCTGCTCTTTTTCTTCCAGATGGATGAGTAGAGAGATAATCTCTTAGCATAGATTCGCCTGTCACTTTTCCTAACTTCTCGTAGACTTTAGGCGCCACCCGCGGATCATACCCGGCTGACGCTACTAATAGAAGCCCGATGTAATCGGCTTCTATTTCCATCCTGAAAATTGTTAATAATAAATTGGGTTAAGTCACACAAAATTGTAACCACATAAAATATAAATAAAGATAGCATCATAAAAGACTTAAAATTATACAATTTTCCATTTAAACATAAAAATATGAACCTAATTGCACTTTTATTCTCTAAGTATCGCAATTGTACAATATTAGTTTCCCAAATTCCAACTGTGTGGATTGAACATACTGTTACTATTCTTAAATAGACTATTTACATTGTTGCGTAGCAGAATTTGAAATAGATAGATATGCCCCAACCCTTCTTTGATTCTAGTGTTGTCAATTGCACATTGCGGAAAATAACGATTTGCTCAAATTATTGTTCGCTATAGTGCTATAGAACCACTATAACGGCTATTTGAAAGCATTTTGTATTAAAAGGAAACCTTAGGACAACCCTACACTCCAACAAAATACAAACAAAAATATATATGGCTTAATTGTAGTTTTGGTCTCTTTATTATTATCAATTCACGGAATTAATTCCCCTATTTTAAAAGTCGACAATTTTTGATCTAAAAAAAAAACGATTTGACATATTTTTAATGACGCGACAAACAATTCTATGATATAGAACCATCTAGATACATTAATTATTTATGTCATTAATCAAATTAAAAATATGAAAAATATCCGAAGTTGAAATAGAATTGGATGCATGGATACTGATTTGGTTTCGTTCTTGTGATCAAGAAAACCCAGATCCAACCTGGGAATCTTTTTGCATAGGTCTGATCCACAGATTTGGCAATCAAGAACTAGAAAACAAAGCCAAGAAAGGAGTACAAGAGGCCCTTGAAGAAGCCACATCAGCAAATCAGCTGTGTACTGCAAGGGGGTTGCCGCCGGAAAACCAAGAACCATCAGAAAAATCAGAATCAATAAAAAGTGGGAAGTTAACAGAGCAAGAATCGATGAAGAAAGATTCAGAAAAGGAAGAAAATCCAGTCTCGCGTTTGTGGTTGACAAAGGAAACATCACACGCCTTAAATGACCCGTTTGGTTGGATGAACAGTGTTAGGAAGTTCTTTTTGATTCAGAAAACTTATGAAGAAGATGAACGTTCTATCAAAGACTTAAATTCTGGAAATTTGGATATGGAGGAAATAATGTTAAGCGACAAACAAACAACAGTGGCAGAGGAAGAAGGAAGCAGCCACTGCATCCTGCGCAAAGGCACTGGTTCTGTGTCCATTAAGATTCCGGCAAGCCTTATGCTATCGCCAGATTGGAAAGTGCAATTAGAAACAACAGGGATTGCAGTTATAGGGAAACCAAACACGAAGGAGCTACATCTGATGGCTTATTCGCTGATTGTAGCTCCCCCACCACCACCAAAACCACCAGACCTGAAGGACAGCAGCAACGAGTTGCCACATCTCAAGGTTCACCAATGGCATTGTTGCTTTCTCTTGTCTTGTCCTTGTGTATCGTCTATTTTTCTTTTTGCGAAGCTTTCCCCTGTTAAGCCATACTTGATGCAGCAAATGTTCTCTTCGATTCA
Source organism: Cicer chorassanicum (assembly GCA_037974735.1). NCBI lineage: Eukaryota > Viridiplantae > Streptophyta > Magnoliopsida > Fabales > Fabaceae > Cicer > Cicer chorassanicum. The sequence continues at coordinate 26,043,599 of JBBPBP010009780.1, read as the reverse complement.
AACTGCCTCCTTGTTCCTCACACTCGAAATTGTGGCTGAAAAGCTTCTCAAACATTTGCCTTCTGCCACCACCTTTGGTCTGTCCAATCCCGCGTTCGAGAAATCCAACACAACCAGATTGGTCCGACCGCCATTAAATAGAGGCCATACTTTGTTGGGCAATTCAGAACTCAGCGGGTTTGCAGCTATGGCAGGAAATTGCAGAAAAAGGGAAAATGAAAGTGCCTAAAGCTGAAATTCAGTCCTCAACAATGGGATCCTGAAGGATTTTTTTTTATTTTAAATTTTTAATCATTGAACAAGAAGACTTCAGTATATGTCAACCTTGAGGTCAAGGTTGTTTTGAAGAGGGGTGTAATGTTAGGATATACAAATAGGGATAATTAGGAGTTTGTTAGTAGTTGTGTTCCTAGGTTGTTAGTAGTGGTATAGATGTACCTGCTTTGGTGTTTCTGTTATTAGTTAGTTATCTAGGACCTAATCCCTATCCTAATGTACCAGAAGTCTTTAAATAGAGGCTTCCACCCCTTTAGAAAGAAGCTTTTTATCAACTTTAGAAATTGAGTGGTGTAAACCATTGTAGGAGCGTATCCGCTCTTGTGTGTCATTTTCTTGGAAGAGGTTCTCTCTTATTATTTCTTATCTTTTCTTTCTAAATATTTGTGTTCTTTCTCTAAATCAAGGAATCCAATTCTTGGGTTCCTAACAATCTCACACCCATATTTCTCCTATGGTTGATGCTACTATAGATTTACAAGTTACCTATGTATCACCGACAATTAAAGCTCCGACAATTAAGACTGAAAGCAGGTTTGGTATCTGACAGAACATCGACACATGTGATTAGGTTTAAATATAATAACTCTATCCTAGAGAGTAGGTTTAAATATAATAACTCTATCTCACACCCATATTTCTCCTATGGTTGATGCTACTATAGATTTACATGTTACCTATGTATCACCGACAATTAAAGCTCCGACAATTAAGACTGAAAGCAGGTTTGGTATCTGACAGAACATCGACACATGTGATTAGGTTTAAATATAATAACTCTATCCTAGAGAGTAGGTTTAAATATAATAACTCTATCTCACACCCATATTTCTCCTATGGTTACATTCAATCACTTCTATTTTTCTCAAATTATAAATAGTGCCTACATGTCAGTGTTAATGTCGATCACATATCTGGTGTCAGCTACTCACAACTGGAGTATTTTTCTTTACCACAGTAACAAAAGAAAGTTGAAATGAAAATGCATACAGATTCCAACTGTAAATATTCTTCCTGTTTTTCTTTACTTATCATTCTCTCTTGTTAAATAACAGAAAATCTAACTATTCATACTATAGTAAGTAATATACAGCTCAAATTAAATTTCACGCATAAGATAAATATAAGTATTCAAAGTACTCTAGCCAAATTGATGAAAAACTATTGGATTTGACCAACATTACCTACCTAGTCAAGAACAACACAGAAAGTCAATTGGTTAGAAAGATAGATAATGAAGGAAGCATTACCGTCTTGAGAAAGGTAGCCGTAAGAAAAGCGATGACATTGTGTTGACAATATCGGGCGTGACGAATTGATAAAGTATCAACTGAAGAATAAAAAACCACAGATTCTTTGTCATCCCCTCAGCACTGTGTCTGGCCACAGCATGTCCAACCTAATAAGCAAGCTGCAAAGTGTTAGATTTCAGGTCTCCTAAACATATCAAGATTCTTTTTGGATAAATAGCTTAATTAAGCGCTTAAAGCACAAACCCTAATCATATAACTTACAAGTGATTTTATATGGGCTATTTCTATAAATAAAAAAGTAATTTATTTTCATATAAGCTATAAATTGTTTTCATAAGTTGTCCTAGAGAGTTTATGAAAATAAGTTGAAAACAACTTATGGATATGCTATACGCTATTTCTATCAATGTTGTCAAATAGTTGCAATAGCATTATAACATAGCAGACTTTGAACAAATCGCTATTATTCTGTGATACGCTATTTAGTACATAGTGTTGTCAAATAGCCGCTGTTGCGGCTCTATAGCACTATAGCATAGAAGAATTTGAACAAACCACTATTTTCTACAATCTACAATTCACAACATTGATTTCCATAAGTTTTCTCAAATAGTTTCACAAGTGTTTATGTCAATAAATAAGCTCAAATAAATCAATTCAAACAAGCCTAAAATGCAAAAACCGTGAGTTAAACGAATCAAATGAATACCTCATGTCCAATAATAGTTGCAATCTCAGCATCACTTTTAAAATGTTCAAGCAAACCTGTAAACACAACTATCTTCCCACCAGGTAAACAAAAAGCATTAACAACAGGCTCATTCACAACCAAAATCTCCCAATTCAATCCATCCAAATGCGACGTATAAGGTTGCGACCCTCGTTCCTGACCCTTTTCCCTACTCTTCTGAACCCATTTATCATCAAGAATCTCGTCCTCCCGATGCCAATTCCCTTCGATTCTCTCTTCATTCTCAGACAATGCACTAAGTGTCTCCCTTCCATTCTCATCATCCATCATAGTATTCTCCGAAGCGTACCCTAAATCACTCCACACATTCTCCTTACTCAACCCTCTCTTCAACGCGTCAACGATATCGTTTGCTATCATCCTCACTCTCACACTCTCAGGGTGTATTGAAGGCAACACCTTTCCCTTAAAAGCTACCTTCATCTTCTCAAACTCACTCTCTCCGAGCTTCCGTTCCATCGCTTTCGACATTAGAATCAAATGAGTTCTCTTAGTGTAAGGAACAGTTTCCATATTACCAAAATAAACAGTCACAGAAACACCTGAACCAACCATTATAACGATGAAAACATGTCTAGGATTCTGAAACCAACGTCTTGGTCCTCTTGGCCTAAAATGCTGAACATTTTGAGGATCAACATAGTAAAATCTCCTAAAATTGTTGTTAATTTCAAAACCCTTTTTACCTAATCTCTTAGAAATTGAAGAAAATGAAGAAAACCCATTATTAACATAGTAAAATCTCCTAAAATTATTGTTAATTTCAAAACACTTTGTACCTAATCTATTAGAAGTTGAAGAAAATGAAGAAAACCCATTAAAGCTAACACCTTTAGAACATGAATTGAAATACCCAGATTGTAAAATTCTTGAACTTGACTGAAAATTCGAATTTTGAGATGAAACCCTAGAAGCCAAGGAATGAAAACCATCAAGAACAAACTTCCCCCTTCTATACAAACCCATGATTGCAAGAATTAAAAACTAAAATAGATGAAAAAAAAAGGAGAAGCTACAAAACGACGCTGTTTTGGAGAACAGCGAAGTTTCGAAGAAGAGTTCGAAGAAGAGGAAGAAAAGTTCAGATGAGGAAGTTGAAGAAGAAGTGAAGAGTGAAACTAGCTCTGAAGATGGATCTTCTAGAATGAAAGTGAAGAAAGAGAAGAAGAAGAAGAAGAAGAATTAAAAACTGAAATAGATGAAAAAAAGGAGGAAATTTTGTTGTCTAGATGAAAGATTGGTGAATGAAAGGATTTGAAAGAGTTGAGAAATGGAAGAATCTAAAGAAAGAGAAATCTAGAGAGAGAGAGTTTAAGGAGACACGTGTGTGGGAAGAAAGTAACAAAAAAAATTACTTGTTTTTTTTTTGTAACATTAAAAAAATGTTTGCACCAAAAAATTATGTTACGTGTTGTGAAGGAGGAGAAGAGAATAACAATGGAATTTGCTGCACGAAATTTTGGTTGTCTCGGACCAAACTGGAAAATGAAAGAAGATGGTTTTTTACATAGGACTAGAAATGAGTTTAAGGATATATAAGTGTTATTTTAATTATTTATATTTTTTAGGGTATTAATCTAGCGATTTCCAGATGAATGAAACTTTAGTAATCTTGAATGCAGTAAGTAAGTAAGTAAAGTCTGACTAATAATTATTTTATTTACGATTTAAATTTGAGTTTTTTTGAACTTATTATTATTATTATTATTATTATTATTATTATTATTATTATTATTATTATTATTATTGTTAGAAGCAAACACTTAAAGTTCCAATCTTTTGTATCCAACTCAATAGTAGTTTAGTTCATTCTTCAATCTAGGGTTGTCATGTTGTTAGGAAAAGACTTGTAGGGTTAAGGTGGTTAGTTCCTTAAAAGTCTGGGGTTGTCAAGGCTGTTTCGGAAGACTAACTAGGTGCTTTGTAATTGAAGGTATTTGAATTAGTGAATTAAAGACTTTTGAATGAGGGGACTCGATGTAGCCAAGTTAGTGGTGGACCAGGATAAATCTATGTGTCAAATTATTTATGTTTTCATTGCTTGCTACCTCGAATCCTATTGCTTCTTATCTAATTAATTCATAAAAATCAACCTACCTTCATCAAATTAGAAAAAAAGTTATCAATGTAACACCCTAAATTTTATAATAAACTATTTTATTAATTCAATATTATTTTAAATATATGTTGATTAGTTTTATGATAAATTTTCTTTATATGTATGTTTTCTATGATGTGTTAATCCATACCTATTTGATTAAATGAGTGATGTAAATAATAAATATTATAATTTATTATTTTTATATATTTTTCTAAAAATAATAGTATTTTAGTGTAAATATTTTAGAGAATAAGATTTAGGCGATTTTACGTGTATATGTGAGTTGATAATTAATGTGATATGTTCTTGTGCGTTTGACTAATATTAAATATGCACTTAATTAAATTTAATTAATTCTAAATATATTTTATTTTAATTAATGTAATGTTGTGTTTGATTTCCTTATTTTTATATACGTGTTATAACATTATGATTTTATATATATGTATTATGATATAACAACTAATTTAAAGTGCGATTTGTTTTATAGTTTCGACTATTCTCTTATAATGGTAATATTTTTATTTGAGTATTTTGAAAAATAAGTATTATTATAGTCATATTAATGTATTTTAAAAGATTAATTACTTTATTTTATAAAGTATTAACTCTGAAATATTAGTAATTAAATTGTGTTTAAAAAATTAAAAAAATAGCTTTGGTAATTGTTGGTTGTATTTTAAAAAATAAATAAATAAAACAAAAAAAGAAGTAAAATGTATTTTATGGGTTAGGCCCATATGCAAGAGTAAAACCTAATTAAATAATAATAAATAAAAAAATTAATTAAAAAGAATACCAAAGAAAGGTATGAGAAAGAGAGAGTACGAGACATACAACAAAGAGAAAAGGCAACCGCACTTGCACCTTGAGAGAAAAGAACTTCCTCCGCTTTCATCCAAATTTCAGTATGTTGTTTGATTCATTGAGTTAGTAAATTAAACATACTTTTCCAGATTTTTAACCATCCATATTTCTCCCTAAAACATCTGACTTCTCCGTTTACAAAATTCGTTATTTTGCACCGTTATTTTTCACCGTAAGTCCGATTTGAGTGAAACCAATGCCAAAACGATCGTGTAAAAAGTGGCTATATTATCCACTGATTGGTTTGCTGATTTATAGTAAGTTTCCTTGACCGAAATTCGAAATTTAGTTTTTATAGTGTCTTCTCATAATTTATTTTTGACGTTAATCCATAAACTGTCGAGTTAGATCGATTGAAGAACAAATAGTCAAAGAACAGAGGCTGTTTGCTCGTGGAATCATATTCGTGTGTGAAAGGGTCGAAATAAGGTAAGGGGTGAGAGAATGTTTGAATTCATGAGTATAATATATTGTGAGATGAAAGGGAAAATCGTATTTTCCAACGATTCATCCGGAGCTCGCTACGTACGACATTAGCCCTTTGAGGGATAAATTAATTAATGTGCAAATATAAAAATTGTGAGATTAAAATGTGGAATAGAAATAATTGTAAGGTGTTGATTGATTTAATTTCGTTAAATGTGTGGTATTTGATATTATTGTGATATTAGGTGTCAAATGAATCTTATGTATTTGTTTGATTAGATGAGTTTATGTGATGTGATAATAAAAGATAGATGCATTGTGATAATTTAATGTGATGATGATGATGTATGATTAATAATTGCGATGCTATAAATTTGTGATGAGTTTATGTGATGATGATGATGTATGATTAATGATAGTAATATTATAAATTTGTGATGCGAATATTGAAGTAACCCCATAGTTGATGAAATAATGGTGATTCCAATTTGTGTTTGAGATGTCTTAATGGAGTATCATAGGCCAATGACGGGAGAAAATAAATATTGAGAATTTTTAAAGTGAAGATTATTTTGTCATCATATAGGTAGGGCTTGACAAACCAAGTGATTTCGGGGAAGTACAACTGAATTGATCTTGATCGTGGCAGTCTACTGTTGAGCCTTAAGGCAAGATTGTTAGACCTTGGAGGTATTCGGGTGGGGAATTCCTTGGTTACTTGGAGGTAGCACTCCAAATGTCGGGAGCTACCACTCAACACACGTTTACCTCGATTGTCGTGTATATGTGTCTCGAGTTGAGTTGAGGGGATCTATGAGAACATGACCAATTTTAATTGTCTGTCCACCTAAGTGGTGGCATAATATCAAGCCTCCTAACCAAGTACTTTAGAGTTAGAATGGTATCACATTGTGAAGTAGATTCTAAGCTCATGCATAATATTGCATTTTCTTGTGATTGTTTTGTTGTGATTAATATGTATCGTGTGTGATAATAATTTTTCTTAGATGATTTGATGTTATAGTGAAATGTGTTGATTTTCCTTGAGTGGTTTTGACTTTATAATGTTATATTTTTTCTTGAAAAATGTTTGTGTAATGGTACATTTTATTTATGATGATTAATTTCGTATTCTTCTTACTTATATTATACTATTAACATGATTTCGAAATTCACCTCCTTCGTTGTTTGTGTTTGACTGGCTTAGCCCTGCGTTTGTGAAATCGCAGTTATTACAGGTTAATGAGTATTGAAGTTCAAGTTTGGGAGAATTCCCGCTCTGATAGGTGATACCGGGAATGAGAGTCATAAGTTTTATTTTTATTTATTTAACTAGAAACAACTTTTTGTATGAAAACCTTATAATTACTAGTAAACTTTTGGAATTAAATTAAGAAACACAAGTTGATGGAGATTGCACTGTTTTACAAGAGGAAAAAGTTTAAAGTGTTCCTTTTGAATTTTGAGAAATGTGATATCTTAAAGTAGTTATAAATTTTTTATTTCCTTGAAAACAGTTTTTCTTTATTCGCTGCAAATTAAAGTTAAAAATTCTTGTATAAATTATTATATATTATTTTGGGGTTTAGGGTGTCACAATCAACTTTGGCAAACAAAATTCAACCCCCTTCTCGTGTTTGCACCTTTAGTTTTTAGATTGTGACCCTATACTATTATTGTGGATCGGATTAATGCCTCAAGTTCTTAGAGTTTTGAGTTGTGCGGGAACTGCAACGAGAGTCGAAGACATGGCAGAGCGATGATTTGAATTGGCGATCAGAAGTAGTGAGGCTCGATTCCATCTGTGGGTCGTCATTACCCAGTCATCATCAGTTAGAGTTCAAGATCTACTTAGGATTTTATTTATTTTTCCCTCCCTTATTGCAATATTGTTGTAGCAATGGAAATTATGTATCTGAAACAGTTGTGACTTTTTTGGTCAATGTGAATTTTTCGGTTGTAAGTAAGTCAGTTGTGTTGAAATCATTTTATATAATGCAACAATGATTCTTATCGTCATTTTTGAGAAATAATTTTTACAATAAAATATTTTACTACGATTTAACTTAAAAGATGTTTATGAATATTTTATCTAGAAGTGATAGTTGTTTTAAAAAAAATTACACTCTTGTTGTTTAAAATTGGGGTGTTACAACCCATACCCCATTTCACTCCTCCTACCCCTAACGATTTTGTGTTGGTAGCTGAGGATTTTTATTGTCACAACTCATATTACACCAATTACAAATCCCTTTGATATTGTTAGAAACATTTGGCTCGTAGGAGTTACCAAGATTGTTTTGAGATTTTGCCATGTAGTTTTGACAAGATAGTATGCACGCCTCCTCTAATATAGATTTAGTGCGTTATGTCTACTTATACAATTGCATCTTCGACCAACTCCGAATTTGACTTCCTTTCTCAACATTCCAATGCGATCTTCTTCGCACTGTTAAAGTGGCCCCGTCACAACTGCATCCTAACATGTCGAACTTTGTGATAACATTTGAAATCTTATGCAAATGTTTTGGTGTACAAATCTCTGTTTGAAGATTTATTCACTTCTTCCAAGTCAAAATGAGTAATCCTATGAATTGGCTCTCTCTGAGTAACTTCTTCTGCTACCATCTTATTGGGACATGAGTTCGGTCTTGAAAACATTTTAAAAATGACTTTTACCATGTCTGTCTGCACCCTACTTACATACATGTCTTTTACGATGCTGATGAATGAGATCTCTTTCCTCTCTCTTGGACTAAAGATCTTATCTCTAAAATAGGTATCTCTTAGTTGTCCCCAACAGAAGATGAACTAGCTAACATCACCAATTTTAGCATTGTGATCCACGTTCGTGCAACTGATTTATTGAATGTGGGGCATAAGGAAGATCAAACTTGCCTCCCTCTTCATATGTCCATACTCGTTTATTATATTGATATTCTCTCTTGGCACTCCTCCTAACGTTTGATTTATTTTTGATTCTCGTCTTACTAACAACTTGTTTGTTCTTTTTTGGTTATTTCGAATTTTGCAGAATGACCCCTCTTACTGCTGTTGAGCATCGTGTTATCAAACAGTGGAAGATTGTTGAATATAGGGGCTAAAAAGCTTCATTTTCTACTGATAAATGTGTCATAGAATCTACCTCCACTCCTCTCATAGCTTCTCGTGAGAAAAGTTCTAGTTCAGAGGCTCACTTTACTGCCACATCCCGCTCCTCCTCCAATATGCCCATATCACCCTTAGATTCCAAGATGTCTACGACACCCTAGAGTTGGTTCCCCAATGGTTCTCTATTTTAGAACTTGGGAAAGAGAAATGAGACATTGTCCATTCTATTTGGCATGAGAGATTCCTTTTCTATGAAATAACTGATCAAATTCCCCGCTAGAGTGATGTGGACAGAGTGCATTGTTTAAGTTGTTACCAATCCCTTGAAGCTATGGAGGCATACGGGTTGTTGTCTGCTAGCATTGCTCATGAAACCAAGAAAATGCTGAAGCACAATGAAGAAAATAATCGGGACTGTGAGAACCTAGTGAAGGCTTTGAAGACGAAATTGGTCACGTACGAGACCAACTATAAGAAGGTTGAAGCTTCATTAAAGGATTCTTGTGCTAACAAATCCAATGTAGAAACCTTTTATATGGAGGCCATTTGGGCTCGTGACACGTTGCAAAGTTAGTTGGCTGCCTTCAAGGTCTCCATCAAGTTATTGGAGGAAGGGAGGGTTGAAGAGTTTGACCATAGGTTTGCTATGGCTATTAGACAAGTTGGAGTTTTGCATCCTAATTTGGATCTGAGTGGTACGAACCCTGGGTGGTTCAAAATGGTTGAATTGTGAATACTATTCATGATCCTGCCGATTCCGAAAAATTTGTTTAGAGGAGGAGATGGGTGCATGATTGAAGTGTTGTAAGGTGGTTTTTGACGAGTTGTTTTGGAAGGATGGTTTATGGACGAGTGGTTTTGGATGGTGTTTGATAATGGGTAACTTGTATGTTTGTTGAACTTTTAGCTTTGTGAAACATTTTTTTCATGTTTTGTGGCTTGCGTGCCTCTTATCTTTATGGCATGTGTGTTCTATTTTTTTCAAGCATGTGTGCTTTTTTCGTTATGGCTTGCGTGCCTCTTCTCTTATTGTTGTCTATGAGCTCTATATTAACTTGTTGCTAACATTGCACATTATCTATTATATTTTGTTAATTTTCTATTTGTTGATCTTTAGCTGTCAATTTGCTTGGTATATATATCCTTATCGCACATCAAGGAAGCACTCTCAATGAGAGCTTCCCTATAACATAGTCTTGAAGGTATAACTCTTTTGGTCATCCTTAGCAGACATCAATGAAGCATTATCAATGAGAGCTTCACTATAACATAGTCTTTAAAGTATGACTCTTTTTGTCATCCTTATCAGACATTAAAGAAGCACTCTCAATGAGATCTTCCCAACAACGTAGTCTTGAAGGTATGAATGTTTCGGTCATCCGTATCAGACGTCAAAGAAGCACTCTTAATAGAAGCTTCCCTATAGCATTGTCTTGAAAGTATGACTCTTTCGATCATCCTTATCGGATGTCATGGAAGCACTCTCAATTGGATTTTCCCTATAACGTAGTCTTGAAGGTATGACTCTTTCGTCATCCTTATCAGACGTCAATGAAGCACTCTCAATGGGAGCTTTTCTATAACGCAATCTTGAAAGTATGACTCTTTCGGTCATCCTTATTGAACTTCAAGGAAGTAAAGGCGCGAAAACACGAGAATGGGGGGTTGAATTGTGTTTTCCCCATATTGAAAATTCTTTTCAAAATAGATTTAGTGATGCAAAACAAACAAGTAATTAGAGCAGAGGGAACATAAAGAATCACACTAGAATTTATACTAGTTCACTATGGACGTGATAGCTACGTCTAGTCTATTCACCCATAAGGATTTCTCCACTAATTCAAACTTGAATTACAACACTTGGCCCTACAAGTCAGTCTTCTCAACTTCCAGCTTTAACCTACAAGCCGTTAAAGTAATTTCCAACACCTTGACCCTACAAGTCAAGTCTTCTCAACTTCCAACTTGAACCTACAAGCCGTTGAGGAATTAGCCACTACCGGGATGAGTTACAATGAGGTGAAATTTGGTTTTGCTTAACTCTTCTTAAAGAGAATGTTTACAATTTGCTCACTAACTAAATACACATCACTAAATAATACAAAGTGAATAAGTGCCTTTCCCGAAACCTTAAATCTGAATACTTTAAAATTTCTAAGTTTTCTGTGCTTAAGGTTTTATGAGTTGTTCGTTTGTTTCTTGTTGTCTTCCTTCATCATATTTAAACCCTTTATATAGATTGAATTAATGTTTCTAATTTTGTCCCAAATAGATCTGAAATGTATGTTTTTGTGCATAAGTTAACAAAGATCTTCACCACGAAAGGAATCTGATTGATATGGTTTGGGAATATGATCGTTGAGACTTGATTACTTCCAAATCGGGTCTTTGGCCAAATATTCTAGATGATCCTGTTCGAACACTGTCCAAATTGCGCTTGAAGATAATTCTTCCGGAATGTTCCTTCAGACGCATTTTAAAGCAGAGAGACCACATCATAATATATTCTTGGACCTTTAAAATCACGATACATCTTAATCTTCATTAGAGTGTTGACTTTCCATCAGAGTCTTTGACTTTCCTTCATCAGAACATGTACTGGAACATGACTTGATCATCAAAGTTAGAATTAGTAGCACGAGTAACGTCACCTTGTTGCAACTTCAGAATGAGTGCAACTTTAGAGGCTGTTGCAAATCACAGACATTGTCTTGGAGCATGTTGCATTCTTTAGAGCTAATGGAGTTAGAAACTTCAAAGGCAACTTGAAGTAGGCGCTTCAGGGAGATGTTAAACAAAGGCAAACACCATAATCTTTAGAGGCACGCTGGGCATAATCTTCAAAGGCACACTAGGCAGAAACTTCAAAGGCATACTAAGGCAGAAGCTTCAGAGGCAGAGGCACGCACATAACAACACATGCAATGAGCAGAGTTTGATCGTTGTGATGACTTCGTCTGGCTTCGCTTCCTTTGATATCGTCATTTCATTTGACATCTTCATTTCCTCTAAGATCTTCGTTTTCTCTGATATCTTCACTTCCTCTAATATCGTTTGCTGTAAACGCCCCAAATTTTGATCCAAGACATTACTTAAAGATATTTGTTTTCTTTTAAAAACAACAATAGTTTTTTTTTTCTTAGGAGTAGTACATCATGTAATAAAGAAAATTTTTGCTAGAAAATAGCTTAAGTGAAATAAAAATTAAGGTTGACTGATTCAAAATTTTCCTAGTAGAAGGAGGCTCACCTTTGCATTTCTATTCAAAATTAAGATGAAATGTAAACAAACTTTAGAAATGTACCACTTCGTTTTTATCAATACAAACATTATTTTAAAGTCAAAAACCCTTTTTTCCCACGCGCGTTCACCAAACAAACATCATTCATGCAATTCTTCGTGTCGCGTCCAGTTTGTCCGCGAAAAAGGAGTCGCCACCAATTTTAGTTTTTTAAAAGGGAAACTTAGATAAAACCTAAAATAAAATTCTTGAACCAAAAAAACGGATTCGAGAGTCGATTACGAATAGGGAATGTAATATTCCTCACATCGTGTGTTAAAACGGTTACCCTATAATGAATTGTATACAAATAACTTATTTATTTTATTATTTATTTTTACCTCCTAAAAATAATCAAAAAAAAAAAAAAGAAAATGAATTATTTACAACAATAAAAGAAGAAAAAATATTTTTTTTTTATTAATTTGGTTTGACAAGGGAAAAACCTTGTTCCTACGTATCCCCAGGTGCAATAGGAAAATCAAAACACACGTAATTCTTAGGTAGAAAATATTTATGTGTTTTCTGATTTTTATTATTACTCTATTTTAATTATTTTTTATTATAATAATAATTATATACGTATCTAAAAATAAAAATATAATAATAATAATAATAATAATAATAATAATAATAATAATAATAATAATAATAATAATAATAACAACAACGAAGAAAAAGAGATGAGATGTCTGTTTACGGATTGTATCTTCTTTATTTTTGTTTTAAAGAAAAAATAATTTTTTGTTAGAAAACAACGAACGAAAATGTAATTATAACGAAAAAGAGGTGAGATGTCAGTTCACGAATTGTATCTTTTTATTTTTGTTTTAAAGTAAAGAAAAATTGATTTTTTGTTAGAAAACAACATGACGCGGTGGTATGTAAACGAAATAGATGGACGCAATAGTGAAGCAGCCTATTAAAGGATTTGCTCATGCGTTGTCTCGGATCTATCGCGACACAAAGGCCACCAACAATTGGGGGTGAGTGATTTGGCGCAGCGAGCGAAGATGAATTTCATCCGACATCAATTATAATCCTAAGGAAAAACCTATTTATTCCTTGTTATGATTTTTTTAGTTATTTGATAAAGACGTGATATGAGTTTTCTATTATATTACAATAGGATGAAATTTGTTTTCTTGGTGATTGGTTTATAAACATCAATTAGTTATATTTTGTTTTTAGTATTTTGTGTAGAAAAGAAAACAATTTTAGGAACAGACAACTTTAGAAAAATGAAAGCTTAACATATGAGTTTATTTTTGCATAACCAGAAAAAGAGAAAGAAGAAAAAGAACATTTTTTAAAAGGATGCAATACAAGACTAATAAGAAGAAAATTAGAGAAACAATAAGAAAGTGATACCTTACTACTGAATTGGTTTTTGCTGGACTGATTTTCCCAAGATCAGATTCTCTGCTCCTCTTTTGTCTATTATTCTCTTTTCTTTCTTTTTTTGTGCTCTCAATCGTGCTCTCAATAGTGCTCCCCTATTTCTACTCTTACTATCAATTATTTATAGGCCTTTCGGGTGTAGGTTACAATAGACAAGGGAATAATTGCCAATTGATCACCATTTTATTACTATTAATCTCTTTCTTTTTGGTTTCCTTTCAGTCAATTGATTATCATTATACCGATTTTTATGACCATCAATCCATTTCTTTTCGTTTTTTTTCATTCAATTGATCATCATTATTCCAATTTTTATGACCATCAATTCATTTCTTTTCGGTTTCTTTTCATTCAATTATGTACCTTTATTTATTTTTTATTTCTTAGAAAAGAGTCTGAACAGGAATTAGAGGCAAACAAGAACTGGGAACACATGTGATTGTCTAAAGTTTATAGCCCTAATTATTTATTTTTATTTTTATATTCTATTCATTTATTATTATTATTATTTCCCTTTTTTTAATAGAAAGTAAAAATAAATAAATAGATAAATAAATAAATAAAAAACGAGCAAAATTAGGTGTCAACAGCTGCCCCTATTTACTTAGATTTTACTTGAGAATCAAAGTAAAAGATAAGTAAAGATGACAACTCTAATTTTGTCCGAAAAGAATTTTTTAGAAGGGTGCGAGTCGTTTTCCCAACTTCAAGACGCGGGTCATTTTCTCGGCTTCGGGCGCGAGTCGTTTTCCCGGCTTTAAGATGCGGGTCGTTTTCTCGGCTTTGGGTGCGAGTCGTTTTCCTGGTTTCAAGATGCGGGTCGTTTTCTCGGCTTCGGGTGCGAGTCGTTTTCCCGGCTTCAAGATGCGGGTCGTTTTCTTGGCTTCGGGTGTGAGTCGTTTTCCCGGCTTCAACATGCGGGTCGTTTTCTTGGCTTTAGGTGCGAGTCATTTTCTTGGCTTTAGGTGCGAGT
>JBBPBP010009780.1:26017181-26028937 GCA_037974735.1 Cicer chorassanicum | reverse complement strand
TGCGAGTCGTTTTCCCGGCTTCAACATGCGGGTCGTTTTCTGGGCTTTGGGTGCGAGTCGTTTTCCCGACTTCAACATGCGGGTCGTTTTCTCAGCTTCGGGTGCGAGTCGTTTTCCCGGCTTCAACATGCGGGTCGTTTTCTCGGCTTCGGGTGCGAGTCGTTTTCCTGGCTTCAACATGCATGTCGTTTTCTCGGCTTTAAATTTATGTAATGTCATGAATCAATGAATCAATGAATATGTTGGTTTTTATTAATATTTTTATTGGACACAACCATTAAAATCATGGATGAAAATTATAATTATACTTTTTTCTTGAACTTGATATCTATGATCTCTCTTTTGTCCTTCTTTTTTTTTCGAAGAAGAAGAAGAAGAATTACTGTTGTAATCTTAAGCTGGATCTCATATTGTCGTCTACCTCGTACCCTAAACAACCTCTACTATATCCGACTTTATCGCAATTCATTATATCGAGGTACGGTATATGTTTTATATTCTTTGTTGTTTTTTCTTCTTCTCCTAGGTTGCCCTTTCAGGTTTTCAACCCAAAAGGTATTTATTATATTTTTTGTACCCTTATTTTTGCTTAGGTCGTTCTTTTAGGTTTTCGACCCAGCAGGTATTTATTATATTTTTTGGACCCTAATTTTTGCCTAGATCGCCTTTTAAGGTTTTAAACTAGCGGATATTTTTTTGTACCCTAATTTTGCCTTGGTTGCCCTTTCAGGTTTTCAACCTAGCAGGTATTCTTTTTAAGTATGATACTTTTTTACGGTATTTGAGTTTACAGGGAGGACTAAATCTTTTCCATCCATATTCGTGAGAATCAAAGCTCCACTTGAGAAAGCTTTCTTCACGACGTTTGAGGCCTCATAGTTAGGGGTCTATTTCCCACGATAATCTTTTTGAATGGGTAATATCTTTTTTAGCACCAAGTCTCCCTCGGAATTCTCGAGGACGTATTTTTTTTCTCGTACGCTGTTTTCAATATTTTCTGATATATTTGCCCATCGCATAAGGCCGCCAACCTTTTTTCTGCAATTTAATTCAATTGATCGAAAGAGGTTTGTACCCATTCCGACTCCTCTAGTTTGGCTTCCAATAATACTCTTAGCGACTGAATAATTTTTTTTGATGTTTTTATTTGCTACTTCAACTGCACCATTCATTTTTGGTCTGTACGGGGACGAGTTGTGGTATTGAATTTTGAAGGTGGCACACAATTCATCCCTCATTTTGTTATTCAGATTTGTGGCATTGTCGGTAATGATCTTGCTTGGTAGGCTATAATGACATGTTAACTCCCTTTCTATGAATTTGACTACCACATTTTTGGTTACATTGGCGTACGAAGAGGCCTATACCCATTTGGTAAAGTAATTGATTGCCACCAGGATGACGTCTGTGCCCCACATTGAGATCATTCTGATGACGTCTGTGCCCCACATTGAGAACGGTCAGGGCGTTGAAAGGGTGTTCAAGGCATCGGTGGGGCGTGGATATTACCAGCATATATTTGACACTTACGACATTTCTTTACATAATTAAAACAATCTTTTTCTAGGGTGAGCCAGTAATACCCGGCCCGAAGAATCTTTCTAGACATGGCGTGCCCGTTCATATGGATCCCATCGTGGACATCTTGTAGAGTTTCTTTCGCCTCATTGACATCAACGCATCTAAGGAGTACCATATCATGATTCCTCTTATACAAAATATTTTCGTTCACGAAAAAGCTCGCGGTTAACCGTCTCAGAGTTCTTTTCTCATTCTCTGATATTTCGGGAGGATATTCTCTATTTATAAGATAATGATTGATGTCGTGATACTACGATTTCCTGTCGATTTCTTCTTCCATTACGTGGCAGTAGGCAGGATGATCTCGACTCTCCATTTTAATGGATTAGGATTACATCATTTTGACTTATTTGGAACATCGAGGATAAAGTAGCAAAAACATCAACCAATTGATTGTTTTCTCGAGGTACATGGTGAAAGGTGATTTTGTCAAATTGTGAAGATAATTCCTTTATGTAGGTAAAATAAGGTATTAACTTCTTTTCTCGAGTTTCCAATTCTTGGTTAAGATGATTAACGACTTTTGCTTTTGATTCCAAAGTAGCCAAAATTCCCATGGCACAAGCTGAAGGTGCGAACACGAGAAGGGGGGTTGAATTGTGTTTGCACAAAGTTTATAACTTTTTGATAATTTATAAATAATTAAAAATTAGTTTGGTTTTGGTGACTTACTTGGAGTAGAAGCAATCGAATTTAGAGGCAGCAAGCATCCAATTTGACGCGTAGAATAATCCTGGTTCACCACTAACTTGGCTACATCCAATCCCCTCATTCAGAAGGCTTTAATCAACTAATTCAAAAACCTTGAATTACAAAGCACCTGACCCTCCAAGCCAGTCTTCCCAAACATCCTGACAACCGCAGACTTTTGAGGAACTAACCACCTTGACCTTACAAGCGAAGTCTTCTCCTAACAACCTTACAACCCCAGATTGAAGAAGGAACTAAACCACTATCGGGTTGGATACAAGAGATCGAAACTTGAGTAGTTGCTTCTAACAAAGCTGATAATAATAATAACTCTCACACTTTAAGAAAAGAACACTCAGAAAATATTTCTAACCTAAACAATTGTTTCTCTCTTTGAACTCTAAGATGAATTGAGAACTTTGAGCTTGAGTTACTCTTTTATGTTTTTCGATGCTTTTCTCCTTCAGCCTTGAGTGTCTATTTATAGTGAAAATTTGGACTTCAATTTAGTCCTTATTTAATTCTGAATTGTATCTTGTTTAGATTGAATTTGTACATTTTTCAAATTGATTCTGTTCCTATTTTGTGTAGATTAACTTTGTAAATTCTTCAGAATGATTCTGTTCCTATTTTGTGTAGATTGACTTTGTAAATTCTTCAAATCAAATATTCTTCAAATCTTCATTGAATGTTGATCAAATATTCTTCAAATCTTCATTAAATGTAGATCAAATATTCTTCAAATCTTCATTAAATGTTGATCAAATATTCTTCAAATCTTCAGTTAAATTTTGATCAAATCTTCTTCAAATATTCTTCAAATATTCTTCAAATCTTCTTCAAATCTTGATCATATTTTCTTTTCAACTTGGTCAAAGATTTTCTTCAATTATAAATATGAATCAAATCTTATTTTAGATTTTTCATCCATTATAAATTTGAATCAAATCTTATTTTAGATTTTTCATCCATTATAAATTTGAATCAAATCTTATTTTAGATTTTCTTCAATTATAAATTTGAATCAAATCTTATTTTAGATTTTCATCAATTATAATTTGGAATCAAATCTTATTTTAGATTTTCTTCAAAAACATGAATCTTCTTTCATACTCTTTGAAGTCAAATATATTATTCTCATAAAATACTTTTGTTAACATCAAAACTCTAAATGTAAAACCAACTTGGTTCCAACACAAGCTTCATATTCTGCTATATTATTGGTACAATCAAAACACAAGTGCACTGTGATAGGTATGAACTATTTTTTAGTAGATATTAAGACAACCCCAATATCATGCCCCATCACATTTGAGGCCCCGCCGAACAATAGGATCTATTTTCCATTATCACATTCTTCAAACAAAAACATGATGTTTTCATTTGGGAATTCACATTGCATTGACTGATAATCATCCCTAGGTTGATTAGCCAGATAATCTGTCAAGGCACTCCCTTTGATGGCCTTTTAAGTGACATAGGTAATATCATATTCTGATAACATCAGCTGCCAACGAGCAATTCACCCTGTGAGAGCAGGCTTATCGAAAATGTACTTGATTGGATCCATCTTGGATATCAAGCAGGTCGTATGGCAAACCATGTATAGCCTTAAGCGATGGGCCTCCCATGCTAAGGCACAAAAAGTATGTTCTAACATCTATAAATTTTTTACTCAAATAGAAAATGACGCTCCTTCTTTACTGTTTCATTGTGTTGCCCCAGCACACATCCCATGGATCTGTCGAGGACTGTAAGATACATAATCAAGGGTCGGCTCAGAACTAGGGGGACTAGAATTGGAGGCTTCTGCATGTACTTTCGGATTTTCTCAAATGTGTTTTGGCATTCTTCATTCCTCACAACTATTTGATTTTTCCGTAAAAGTTTAAAGTCTGGTTCACAAGTGGCGGTTAGTTGTGATATAAATCTGGAAATATAATTTAGTCTCCCAAAAAAATGCAAACTTCTCTTTCTGTACTTGGGGGAGGCGTTTCTAAAATGGCATGAACCTTATCGGGGTCGACCTCTATTCCTTTATGACTAACCACAAATCCCAATAATTTGCCCGACCTCACGCCGAAAGTGCACTTGGAAGGACTAAGCTTTAGCTTAAACTTTCTAAGTCTTTCTAAGAGTTTCTTTAGATCATGCCATCTACATAAAATTTTACCTCTTTATGAACCATGCCATGGAATAGGGTTACCATAGCTCTTTGGTTGGCCGCTCCAGCATTCTTCAGACTAAAAGGCATTACTTTGTAACAAGATGTTCCCCAATGGGTGATGAAAGTCGTTTCTTTCCATATCTTCGGCTGCCATCTTAATTTGATTATACCTAGAGAAAATATTCAGAAAAGAGATGAGCGAATTGTAGGCCACATTGTCAACCAGAATATCGATGTGAGGTAACGGGGAATCATCTTGGGTTTTAAATCAGAGGGTGCAGGTTAGTCATCCCGACTTTAAATTTATATACTATTGAAAATGTGAAATGTCATGAATGCATTTGATGAATGAACATTTTCCTTCATTTTCATCTTTTTTTTTTCAATTTTTTTATTTCTTTTACCTCCTTATGAACACGATCGTTGGATTCATGGATGAAAAATATGCACAACTTCGAATAAATAGTGGAGATTGTCTTTTTGATCTTTAAAGAGATTTTTGTTACATCTTCGACTTGATCTCTAGTTGCCACTACCTTATGTGTAAAGACATCACACTAGTTTTGGCCTATTGACATTCACATATCTTGTGCCCCAACATATGATTATCATAAAAATGCATTTTGACAAAAAGATTCATAACTCAAGAAATTAGTTTAGACGATGATATTTAGTGAGAAAATCTATGGTACAAAAAAAGAACGATTCATAGGAAGAGAAGAAGATAAGGTGATCTCATATGAGTAAATGACCCGATTAGTAGTATTTCATAAAAGAAGTGCGCTAATAAATCATACCATAATTTCAATCGCGTTATTAACCCACTTTGGAGGATATGATTTGCCCCAATTTATCTTCACAACCTTTTGGAATATATTGCTTCGACTTTGATCTGTGTAAGCCATATTATTTGCTCATTTTCTTTTGTTCTCAAGCTAGTGAACTTTTTCATTCCTTTTTTTTTTGCCATAACTTTTGCCTAGGTCTCCCTTTTGGGTTTTTTGACCTAACAGGTCTTCATTCATTTTCGCCTAGGCCGTCTCTTCGAGTTTTTGACCTAGCAGGTCTTTATTCGACTTTGTATCCTAACTTTTTCCTAGGTTGTCCTTTTGGATTTTCAACCTAGTGGGTCTTTACTCATTTTTGTACCTTAATTTTTGCCTAGGTTGCCCTTTCAGGTTTTCAACTTAGCGGGTATTTATTATTATTTTTTGTACCCTAATTTTTGCCTAGATCGCCCTTTCAGGTTTTCAACCTAGCGGGTATTTATTATTTTTATTATTTTATTTTTTATACCGTAATTTTTCCTAGGTCGTCCTTTTGGATTTTCAACCTAGCGGACCTTCATTTAGATGTAATACTTTTTGAAACATCAATGTGTGCTAGTAGTGATAAGTCTTCTCGATCCATATCGATGTGGATCAAAGCCACACTTGAATGTATTTTTTTTTATGGTATTGGGCTCATATAGTTGGGAGTCCACTTGTCATGCTAGTCATTTTAGATATGTGAAATCTTCTTGAGTGCTAATTCTTTCTTTTGAAGCTCTGAAGTTCATATGTTCTTCTTTTAAGATCTTTTGAAATGATTGTCCTTGACATGAGGCAGTCAACATTTTTCTTGAATTGAATTCAGTCGGTCAACACAGATCATTACTCTTGAGAAGGGAATTTTCTTTGAATGGGTCACACTGCCTTTATTCTATATAATAAGAATAAAAGGGGTGCCCCAATTATAGTTTGATACTCAGGGAGGGTGTTCCATTGTTACGAGATAATATTTGGTACGAGAATTTTCTATCTAGATCTTCTTCTACATTTGATAGTAAACATGATGGACGTGACTTTTATTCTTGTGAGTGACTATTCTTCATAATGACTTACTTTGAACATTGAAGATAAAGCAGCTAGAACACCAACAAATTGATTATATTATTGAAGGACATGATTGAAAATGACTTCAAGTTTTTAGACATTTGTCTAATATGTACATATAAATGATCATCTTCTTATCCCAAATTTTACATTCTTGATTCCTCTGGTTGATGATTAGGTCAAATCCCCATATACTTTCAACATTTCACTTTTGATTTGTAGGCGGCTAGAATAGTCATGGTACAAACTTCAAATTCCTCCATGTGATTGGTATATTCAAAGCACTATTAGATAATGATAAAGATAAAATGACCTTTATAGGGGATTAACATGATGTTAACTAGATGTTCCAACATATTGAGGTCCATCCAAATAAGGGATTATATTTTTATCGTTCCCATCCCTTCAGTGGTACTAATAGCATGACTGAAATTATGTAATGAAATCTTAGCAAACTTATTTATGAATGAACTACTTCCAAATATGTATGGTACATGGTTAGAATAAAAGAAAGGCATATAATGTCGGGTAAGAAATTGTTAAATATACGAGGGGTAGAGAGGAAGAGAAAACAAAATGCATTTATTGATATTCATAATATTATGGAAACAAGAATGTGTCAATATAATAAAGTATCGTAAGACTTTATACTTAGCAGTATTATCAGTGCTTCAGAATCAAATTGAGAGAACTTGATAATATCTTCATTTTTGACTTTGCCCCTTGGATAAACTCAGAAACTATATGCAACATCGTTAATGTCTTCAACGTAATGTCTAGTCGAGGTTTTTTTTTCAATTGTCCTTAAAGTTCATGCAAGATTTGACATTTTTCTTTAGATTGACGAATTTTTTCATGGCATCAAAGTAATAAGTGATAGTGATGAAAGTTCAACATAGACGACCCAACATCTAGAAGTTCACCTGCAGCGAAAAGCCAAAAAAGTATGTCCATGACCCATAAGTAGGGGTGGAGGATGAAGATTAATCTCGTTAGTATCAAGTTCAAATCTTGTGGACAAGTGACTTGAGGTAGACCAAAAAGTATCAGGTTCAAATCTTTCAGTTGATTCAGATGATCTTTTTATGCTACAATTCATCCATGATTTTAGCTCAAGAACATGTTCGGTAAGGGTGTCATGATACTCTTTTTTTTTGTCATTTTTTTTTTATTTTTTCTTGAAGGAAAATTTTATGAGAATGTAAAAAAAAGTGAATGCAATGATTATGCAATGTATTATGATGAATATGAGATATAGATAGGGTAGGTTTTTTGTAACGCCTCAGTTTTTGATCCAAGACATTACTTAAAAGTATTTGTTTTCTTTCGAAAACGACATAATTAATATTTTTTTTTAGAAAGTAGTTTATCATGTGATCAATAAAATTTTACTAGTAAATAGTTTGATTTCATTTTATGAAATAACACAACGCAATTTACCGGATGTCATTTAAATTCTCCTTAAGTGAAATAAAAACAATGTTGACTGATTTAGGTTTTTCCTAGCGGAAGGACCTCACCTCCGCATTTCTATTTAAAATTGACGATGAAAAGTAAATAAACTTTAAAAATGTACCACATCGGTCTTATCACTACAAGCATTATTTTTTTTATAATTAAAGTACCCCTTTTTCCCACGCGCGTGCGCCAAGCAAACGTCATTCATGCAACTCTTCGAGATCGTTAGTACCTAAATGTTGGTGTAAGGGGTAAGTTCATACCACGGCAAAATTTAACCAAATAATAAGTTAATAACCATAAAATATGAATATAAAGTCTTTTTGTAATAAAAGATTTGGAGAAATTGATTTTTTTTACCATTCACCGAGATGTATCAAAAGTCATACAGAAATCTAAATAAATTGAGTAGCAATTCACCTTAGAGCAAATAATTAGATCAAAATAAAAATGACAATAAAATGAATGCAAGCTGTGCATGCTCCTAAACATATATGATCCGAATATAACCAGCCACACAGGCGTCCACAAAGATGCATATGATATAACATGAAATGATAATGATGCTCGAAATTTACAAATCACTAGCCACTTAGGCAACCACAAAGAAAAGGTCATAATACGAATAACTAGCCACTTAGGCAATCACAAAGAGAAAACTATTCAAACCACAAGTCACCAGCCACTTAGGCAACCACAAAGATAATAATATTTAAAACACCAATAACCAGCCACTTAGACAACCACAAAGATAAAAATATTCAAGGTTAAATTTTAATCACATATAACATCAACATTTTATTCTCATGGATGCTTACAATCGAGAATCGGTAATTTTGCTATCCAAAATATATAACACACAAACACGCGAATAAATATTTTAGAGTCACAACTTTCATTTTATAAACTATAAAATTGGATTAGCTACATGTTATTGATAGACATCAAAACTCAAATAACGAAGAACACAAGCAAATATGAACTTTATTTCTTCTACTACTAAATTTCTCCCAATTATTAGTCATTTAAACATACAACTCAAAGTTTACCACTAAACACATCACAAAAATCAACTTAATCATGTTATCACAATTAAAAATTAAAACTTTTCATCAATTCTCTCAAGATTCATATAGTATTCATAAAAATCAAAACATTGAAATGAATTAGCACAAAAATCGAAACTTTTAAATTAAAAACATCCTAACAAACTTATTACTCATGTTATAATAATAAAAATCAAAATTTTATAATTAATGTTATCAAAGCAAACATATTACTCATAAAAACAAAATATTATAGTTAAATTCTTTAAGGCAAACAAAAATCAATATTTTTCTTTTAAGACATCAAGACATATATCAATATCTTATAAACTATTAATTTAGTATCTAGCCTAACCTTGCATGGGGAAAAGCCCTTACCTTGAGTGCTTTCCTTCCAGGTGACACTATATAGCCCTCGAAAATCTCACCAAGATGAAGGAACGAAAGTTTAAAACTTCGATCAGAATGCAAGGGAATGTGAGGATGGTTGTATGAGTGGCTTAGAAAATATTTGAGATAGATGAAATGTTGGTAATGGCGTGTGGGTGATTATGACTTCTTTTTCTCTACTGCAAGTTTAATCGTGTCCTCCGAATGAGAAGTGTATGTGACTAATAAAGGAGACGTGGGGCTGATTAGAGAGAAGGAATAATTCTCTTCATTGAGTTCAATTGCACACACGAATAAGGAATTCAATAGAAATAATACCATTCAATGATCAACCGTTAGGAATTAATTGACATTCATGTGTTAATTCTTGCTAGTTACACATTTGAATGGACACCAGGGAAAGTGCACGGTTCTATAAACTAAATACTATTAAAAATAAAATATAGTTATCAAAAGTAGTAGTGTGGGTGATTCAATTTTGACTCAGTCAAAATTGACTTGGTCATTGTTCACTCTAAGACAGAAATTTCTACGAGTTTTAATTAGTTAATAATAAAAATCCTAATAATTAATTAATTAATTAATATAAAAATACTTCATTAAATAATTGAACACCCAAGGAATAATTATCTTATTATCATCACACTGAATTAATAAAATAGAATAAACAAAACTAAGGGTTTTAAATCAATTAATTAAAGTAAAGGGTGTTACATTTTTCGTATGTACATGTGATTTACACGATTCTTTTCTTTTTATGTTTTTTTTTTCATGTGAACCTTTACCATGAGTAGCTCTATAGTTCTAAATTGGTTCATTGAGCGCACAACTCAATTCCAAAATATTAAACCAATTAATAGGTAAACTATTAAAATGGAAATATTTTAGAAAATGTCAACTCTAGGTGAGACTTTCATGACAACCAAACAGGATGTACATCTAGAAGATTATCATTACACAGTCTCTAACTTATCTTAGGTTGCACTCAGACCGGGTATAGAGTGAAGGTGCGAACACGAGAAGGGGGGGGTTGAATTGTGTTTGCACAAAGTTGATACCTTTTTGATAATTTATAAATAATTAAAAATTAGTTTGGATTTGGTTACTTACTTGGAGTAGAAGCAATCGAATTTAGAGGCAGCAATCAATGAAAGCATAAATAATTTGACGCATAGAATTATCCTGGTTCACCACTAACTTGGCTACATCCAGTCCCCTCATTCAGAAGACTTTAATCCACTAATTCAAAAACCTTGAATTACAAAGCACCTGACCCTCCAAGCAAGTCTTCCCAAACATCCTGACAACCCCAGACTTTTGAGGAACTAACCACCTTGACCCTTCAAGCCAAGTCTTCTCCTAACAACCTGACGACCCCAGATTGAAGAAGGAACTAAACCACTAACGGGTTGGATACAAGAGATTGAAACTTGAGTAGTTGCTTCTAACAAAGCTGATAATAACAATAACTCTCACACTTTAAGAAAAGAACACTCAAAAGATATTTCTAACATGAACAAGTGTTTCTCTCTTTGAACTCTAAGATGAATTTGGAATCTTGAGCTTGAGTTCTTCTACTTTTTGATGCTTTTCTCCTTCAGCCTTTGGTGTCTATTTATAGTGAAAATTTGGGCTTCAATTTAGTCCATATTTAATTCTGAATTGTATCTTGTTTAGATTGAGTTTGTAAATTCTTCAAATTGATTATGTTCCTATTTTGTGTAGATTGACTTTGTAAATTCTTCAAATCATCTTCAAATATTCTTCAAATCTTCTTCAAATACACTTCAAATCTTCTTCAAATATTTTTCAAATCTTCTTCAAATCTTCTTCAAATCTTCATTAAATGTAGATCAAATATTCTTCAAATCTTCACTAAATCTTCTTCAAATGTTCTTCAAATCTTAATCAAATCTTCTTCAAATATTCTTCAAATCTTGACCATATCTTCTTTTCAACTTGGTCAAAGATTTTCTTCAATTATAAATATGAATCAAATCTTATTTTAGATTTTTATCAATTATAAATTTGAATCAAATCTTATTTTAGATTTTTATCAATTATAATTTTGAACCAAATCTTATTTAAGATTTTCTTCAATTATAAATATGAATCAAATCTTATTTTATATTTTCATCAATTATAATTTTGAATCAAATCTTATTTAAGATTTTTCTTCAATTATAAATTTGAATCAAATCTTATTTTAGATATTCTTCAAAAACATGAATCTTCTTTCATACTCTTTTGAAGTCAAATATATTGTTCTCATAAAATAATTTTGTTAACATCAAAACTCTATATGTAAAACCAACTTGGTTCCAACAATCTCCCCCTTTTTGATGATGAAAAAACTTGTATTTTTGATAACAACTTTTTTTTTATATTTCGTTGACTCCCCCTAACTTAGGGCTCCCCCTAAGTCATAGTATCATTTTCTCTCCACTTTATCAAATATCTTTCTCCCCCTTTTGTCATCAGACAAAAAGACTTGAATGTGAAACTCTATTTTTTTTTGTCTCTATTTTTTTCTTTTCTCTTTTTTTTTTT
>JBBPBP010009780.1:25982878-26016967 GCA_037974735.1 Cicer chorassanicum | reverse complement strand
TTTTTTTTTGAATAAAATAAATATAACATAATATAAGAAAATATAATAACTAGTGTAAAACTAAAATACTTTGAAGTGATCACAACATCAGTCAGGTATGAATGTAAGGTTTAGGTTTTTCTTGATGAAGTCAAACCTATCTTCAGGTAGTGGTTTGGTGAATATGTCAGCCCATTGGTGTTCAGTGTCTATAAATTGAATGGTTAGTACCCCTTTTTGAACAAAGTCCCTGATGAAGTGGTGTTTGATCTCTATGTGTTTAGCTCTAGAATGTAAGATAAGATTTTTGGCTAGACAAATGGCAGAAGTGTTATCGCAATAGATGGGAATGTTGGATTCTAGGATGTTGTAGTCTTCAAGTTGATGTTTCATCCAAAGTAGTTGAGAACTGCAGCTAGCTGCTGAAATGTACTCAGCCTCTGCTGTTGACATTGCAATGGTGTTTTGTCTCTTACTTGACCAAGATATTAAGTTGTCACCTAAAAATGTGCAGTTGCCACTGGTGCTATTTCTTTCAAGTTTATCTCCAGCATAATCAGAATCACAGTATCCACTAAGTTTGTACTTATGAGATTTCGTGTAGAACAAGGTAAGGTTGGTAGTGCCTTTTAGGTATCTAAGGATTCTCTTAACAGCAGTTAAATGTGATTCCCTAGGGTCAGCTTGAAATCTTGCATATACACATACACTAAATATGATGTCAGGTCTGGAAGCGGTAAGATAAAGTAGGGTTCCTATCATTCCTCTATAGATTTTTTTTTTGCCTGAATCATCTTTTTCAAGTGAACAAGTAGGGTGCATTGGTGTAGCCATATGTTTGAAATTACTCATCTTAAACTTCCTAAGAAGCTTTTTTGTATATTTAATTTGATGAATGTATATACCTTTTTGACTTGTTGAATTTGTATCCCTAAGAAGAACTTAAGTTCTCCCATCATACTGAATTGAAAGTCAAGCTGCATCAATTTAGAAAATTCTTGGCAAAGAATGCCATTAGTAGATCCAAAAATAATGTCATCAACATAAATTTGAATAATAAGAATGTCATCTAAAGAGTGTATTTTCAACTTGTCCTCTTTCAAAGTTATTTTTTAAGCAAGAAGTTACTAAGTCTATCATATCATGCATTAGGTGCTTGTTTTAGGTCGTACATAGATTTCCTAAGTTTAAAAACATGATTTGGAAATTTAGAACTTTCAAAACCTGGGTGTTGTTTAACATAAACTTCTTCACTTATATAATAATTTAGAAAATCACTTTTAACATCCATTTGAAATAATGTAATGTTATTATTTGCAGCAAAAGAAAGTAGGATACGAATAACTTCTAACCTGGCCACTGGAGCAAATGTCTCAGTGTAATCAATGCCCTCTTGCTGACTGTAGCCTTGTGCGACAAGTCTTGCCTTATTTCTGACCACTTCACTTTTTTTATTTAGCTTGTTTCTGAAAACCCATTTGGTTCCAATAATGTTCTTCGCTGGTCTAGGTACTAGATCCTAAACATCATTCCTCTTAAATTCTTGAGAACCTACAAAATACTTATCTAGCTTTGATTTTTATGATCAAGCTTCTTGTTATCACAGTAAACATAATATCAGAAAATAATTAAATTTAAAGAAAGATATCACCTATATGTTAACAGTTTCAGTTTCACTATGAAAACCATGTTCTTCTTTTGTGGTTTTCAGATTCTGAGTTTGCATATTCTCTGATTAGAGAGTCTGGATGAAGGGATTTGAATTCCCATCCAGGTTTGTAGTCTTCATGAATTTGATTGGAGTGTTCAAAGAAGTCTCCTTATTCTGACTTTTAATCTGCCACTTCTGTTTCTGCTGATGTATTGGGTTTCTCTGATGGTAATTCTGATTCTTATGGTAGTTCCAGTTCTGTTGATATGTGTGATTTCTCTGCCAGTTTTGAGTATGTTGATACTCCAAATATTTCTGATGTTTCTGATTCATCGTATGGTTCTGGTTCTGATAAGTATTGTGTTGACCATTCCTTCTTCCAACAGAGTCAGTTGGCTTCTGTTTGGTAGAGCTTGGAACATAGACCTTTTTGCCTTCATATATTGCAAGCATCCATTGACCAGGCACCATGACTGGTGTTTCAATTTGATTGCTTAGAACATCTGCAACATAAACAATTTTATCTTTTGGTACCCAAATTTGGTTAGGTCCTGGTTTGTTAGATCTTAAAGATTTCTTGTCTTTCCATGTGGTTAGCATAGGACAAGATATTTTATTGTGACCTTTCTTATAGCAAATAATACATAAATCATCAGACGGAATAAACTTAGATTCAATTTCTTTTTCTTGAAATCATATTCCTCTTTTACCATTCCTACTAATCCCATAAATCATAGATGCATACTTGCTTCTTTCCATACCATTATCAATAAAATCTTGAAATACTTCTTCATGCTTATCAAAGTTACATGTGGTATTTTCAATTGATGTTGAACTATAATTACTTTTCAGAGTTAGATTTCCAGCCTTATGTTCAGCAATATCAGTTTTCAGATTTGCATTTTCTATTTTAAGTTCAATAATATCAGTTTTCAGAGTTGCATTATCTGTTGTAAGTTCAGTAATATCAGTTTTCATATTTGCATTATCTATTTTAAGTTTAGTAATATCAGTTTTCAGATTTGTATTTTCTATTTTAAATTCAGTACTTTCATTCTTTAAAACATTAATATTTTCAATTAGATTTGTATTTTCTTTCCTAAGTGTTTTTAGTTTTAAAGACAATTTGTGATTAATATTTAAAAAATCATTTATAGCAGTAATTAAATCAGATCGAGTAAATTCAGAAAATACCTCACTTTCTTCATCTGTTGATTCACTTTCAGAGTCAGAATCTGTGTTGGATCCAGAGGTAGAGTTGGTATGAGCCATCATACCCAAATCTACTTGTTCATCATCAGAGGATTCCTCAGATATATCCCATGTAGCCATCAAACTCTTTTTCTTAGGTCTAGAATCTTTCCTTTTTCCTTTCTCCATATTTGGACATTCTGACTTAATATGTCCAGGTTCATTGCATCCATAGCAGATAAAGCTTTTATCATCATTTCCTTTGTTGGATTGCTTGAAATATCTTTGGGGAAATTTCTTCTTTCTGTTGTGCCACATATTTCGAACTTTTCTGTTTATGAAAGCAATCTCCTCTTCCTCTGAGTTCAGATTCTGATTATCTGAATCACTATCTTCTGAATCTGATGTTGCCTTTAGAACCTTCTTATGCTTAGATTTCAAGGCCAGAGTCTTGTACTTCTTCTTGGGCTCATCTTCTTCAAGCTCAATTTCATGTGATCTGAGAGAGCTGATTAATTCTTCCAGCTTTAGAGTATTCAGATCTTTTGCTTCCTGAATGGCAGTGATCTTAGGTCTCCACTTACTTGTCAGACTCCTAAGAATTTTCTTCACATGATCAGCAGTAGTATAACTCTTCTCAAGTACCTTTAATCCTGATACCAGGGTCTGGAATCTGGAAAACATTGTTTCAATATCTTCATCTTCTTCCATCTTGAACAACTCATACTTTTTGACTAAGAGGTTGGCCTTTGCTTCTTGAACTTGCTTGCTTCCTTCATAGGTTAGAATCAGACTATCATAAATACTCTTTGCTGTCTCTTTGTTGGTGCACTTGTCAAACTCCTTGAAGGTGATTGCATTTATCATGAATGTTCTGGACTTATGATGCATCTTGTACATCTTCTTCTGATCAGCATTCATCTCCTTTCTTGGAATTTCAATACCATCTTTATTCTTCGGAGCAATATAACCATCTTCCACCAAGTCCCAAAGTTCAGGATCTTGTGAAATATAGAAACTTCTTAGCCTGTCTTTCCAATACTCAAAACGTTCTCCATTAAACAGAGGTGGTCTGTTGATATTTCCTCCAACAGCTTCTTCACTGAATCCAGACATATTAAACCATTGGATCTTTTCTCAAACACTGTAAAGTGCTCAGCCTTGAGACTGAGCTCTGATGCCAATTGAAGGTGCGAACACAAGAAGGGGGGGTTGAATTGTGTTTGCACAAAGTTGATACCTTTTTGATAATTTATAAATAATTAAAAATTAGTTTGGATTTGGTTACTTACTTGAAGTAGAAGCAATCGAATTTAGAGGCAGCAATCAATGAAAGCATAAATAATTTGACGCGTAGAATTATCCTGGTTCACCACTAACTTGGCTACATCCAGTCCCCTCATTCAGAAGGCTTTAATCCACTAATTCAAAAACCTTGAATTACAAAGCACCTGACCCTCCAAGCCAGTCTTCCCAAACAGCCTGACAACCCCAGACTTTTGAGGAACTAACCACCTTGACCCTACAAGCCAAGTCTTCTCCTAACAACCTGACGACCCCAGATTGAAGAAGGAATTAAACCACTAACGGGTTGGATACAAGAGATTGAAACTTGAGTAGTTGCTAACAAAGCTGATAATAACAATAACTCTCACACTTTAAGAAAAGAACACTCAAAAGATATTTCTAACATGAACAAGTGTTTCTCTCTTTGAACTCTAAGATGAATTTGGAATCTTGAGCTTGAGTTCTTCTACTTTTTGATGCTTTTCTCCTTCAGCCTTGAGTGTCTATTTATAGTGAAAATTTGGGCTTCAATTTAGTCCTTATTTAATTCTGAATTGTATCTTGTTTAGATTGAGTTTGTAAATTCTTCAAATTGATTCTGTTCCTATTTTGTGTAGATTGACTTTGTAAATTCTTCAAATCATCTTCAAATATTCTTCAAATACACTTCAAATCTTCTTCAAATATTTTTCAAATCTTCTTCAAATCTTCTTCAAATCTTCATTAAATGTAGATCAAATATTCTTCAAATCTTCACTAAATCTTCTTCAAATGTTCTTCAAATCTTAATCAAATCTTCTTCAAATATTCTTCAAATCTTGACCATATCTTCTTTTCAACTTGGTCAAAGATTTTCTTCAATTATAAATATGAATCAAATCTTATTTTAGATTTTTATCAATTATAAATTTGAATCAAATCTTATTTAAGATTTTCATCAATTATAATTTTGAACCAAATCTTATTTAAGATTTTCTTCAATTATAAATATGAATCAAATCTTATTTTTGATTTTCATCAATTATAATTTTGAATCAAATCTTATTTAAGATTTTCTTCAAAAACATGAATCTTCTTTCATACTCTTTTGAAGTCAAATATATTGTTCTCATAAAATACTTTTGTTAACATCAAAACTCTATATGTAAAACCAACTTGGTTCCAACATAGAGCTCACTCATAAGTGTGTGAGTTGTGTTAGGGTAGTGAATAGAAAAAAAATAAAATAAAAAAATATCGTCACAATGAAAATAAATTAACAAGACACATATAATTATATTCACAATATAACAAAACAAATAAAACAATAGGGGTAATATAAATAAAATAATAAATGATTATATACAATTAATTAGATTGGGCTTGACTCTCAAAATTCCCTAGCGGAGTCGCCAGCTGTGGTGTCCAGTTTGTCCGCGAAAAAGGAGTCTCCACCAATTTTATGTTTTAAAAGGGAAAATTAGATAAAACCTAAAATAAAATTCATGAAGCAAAAAAACGGATTCGGGAGTTGATTATGAATAGGAAAAGTACTATTCCCCACATCGTCCGTTAAAACGGTTACCCTATAATTAATTGTATACAAATTACTTATTTATTTTTACCCCTATAAAATAATTAAAAAAAAGAAAATAAATTATTTACAATAATAAAAAACAAATATATATATATATATATATATATATATATATATATATATTTTGTTATTAATTTGGTTTGACAAGGAAAAACCTTGCTTCTACGTATCCCAGTTACAATAGGGAATTCAAAATGCACGTAGTTCTTGGGTAGAAAATATATTTATGTGTTGTCCAATTTTTGTTATTACTCTATTTTAATTATTTTTTTATTATAATAATTATTATATACGTATCTAAAAATAAAAATATAATAATAATAATAATAATAATAATAATAATAAAAATAATAATAATAATAATAATAATAATAATAATAATAATAATAATAATAATAATAATAACGAAAAAAAAAGAGATGAGATGTCTGTTCACGAATTGTATCTTTTTATTTTTGTTTTAAAAAAAATTGATTTTTTGTTAGAAAGCAACGTAACGAAAATGTAATAATAACGAAAACGAGATGAGATGTCTGTTCACAAATTGTATCTTTTTATTTTTGTTTTAAAGTAAAGAAAAATTGATTTTTTTGTTAGAAAACAACATGACGCGGCGGTATGTAAACAAAACAGATGGACGCGACATTGAAGCAACCTGTTAAAGGATTTGCTCGTGCGTTGTCGGATCTGTCGCGACACAAAGGCCACCAACAATTTAGGGTGAGTGATGTGGCGTGGCGAGTGAGGATGAATTTCATCCGGTGGCAACGACCATTAATTCTAATCCTTTGGAAAAAAACTATTTATTCCTTGTTATGATTTTTTTTGTTTATTTAATAAAGACGTGATATGAGTTTTATATTATATTACAATTGGATGAAATTTGTTTTCTTGGTGATTGGTTTATAAACATCAATTAGTTATATTTTTTTTAGTATTTTGTGTTGCAAAGAAAACAATTTTAGGAACAAACAACTTTACAAAAATGAAAGCTTAACATATGAGTTTATTTTTGCATAAGCAGAAAAAGAGAAAGAAGAAAAAGAACATTTTTTAAAAGGATGCAATACAACACTAATAAGAAGAAAATTTGAGAAACAATAAGAAATTGATACCTTACTACTGAATTGGTTTTTGCTGGACTGATTTTCCCAAGATCAGATTCTCTGCTCCTCTTTTGCCTATTATTCTCGTTTTTTTTGTGCTCTCAATCGTGCTCTCAATAGTGCTCCCCTGTTTCTACTCTTGCTATCGATTATTTATAGGCTTTTCGAGTGTAGGTTACAAAAGACAAGGAAATAATTGCCAATTGATCATCATTTTATTACTATTAATCTCTTTCTTTTCGGTTTCCTTTCATTCAATTGATTATCATTATACCGATTTTTATGACCATCAATCCATTTTTTTTTCATTCAATTGATCATCATTTTACCAATTTTTATGACCATCAATTCATTTCTTTTCGGTTTCTTTTCATTCAATTATGTATCTTTATTTATTTTTATTTTTTTATTTTTTATTTTTTAGAAAAGAGTCTGAACAAGAATTAGAGGCAAACAAAAACTGGGAACACGAACACATATGATTGTCTAAAGTTTATAGCCCTAATTATTTACTTTTATTTTTATATTCTAGACATTTATTATTATTATTATTATTATTATTATTATTATTATTTCCCTATTTTTAATAAAAAGTAAAAATAAATAAATAGATAAATAAATAAATAAAAAGCGGAGAAAATTAGGTGTCAACACTTCGATATCATTAGTACATAAATGTTGGTGTAAGGGTCAGTTCATCCCACGACAAAACTAAACCAAATAGTAAGTTAACAGCCATAAAATATGAATATAAAATGTTTTCGTAATAAAAGATTTAAATACATTGATTTCTTAATAATTCACAAAGATGTATCAAAAGTCATAAAATGCAATGCATCTAAATAAATCAGGTAGCAACTCACCTTAGAACAAATAATTAGATCAAAATAAAAACAACAATAAAATGTATGCAAGTTAAGCATGCTCCTCAAAGTATATGATCTGGATATAACCGGCCACACAGGCGTCCATACAGAAGTCACTCATACTAATGGGGAAAATTAAACCAACCACACATGCGTCCCCAGAGATGTATATGATATGTCATAAAATGATAATATGCTCAAAAGGTACATGTCACCATCCACTTAGATAATCATAAAGAGAACAATGTCCAACACACACATCACCAGCCACTTAGGCAACCACAAAGATAATAATATTTAAAACACAACTCGCCAACCACTTAGACAACCCACAAAGATAGCAATATTTAAAACACAAATCACCAGCCACTTAGGCAACCACAAAGTGAAAATATTCAAGGTTAAATTTAATCACATATGATATCAATGTTTTATTCTCATGGATGCTTACAATCAATAATTAGTAATTT
The DNA here is from genome assembly GCA_037974735.1 of Cicer chorassanicum. Lineage (NCBI taxonomy): Eukaryota > Viridiplantae > Streptophyta > Magnoliopsida > Fabales > Fabaceae > Cicer > Cicer chorassanicum. The sequence goes on along the minus strand of JBBPBP010009780.1, from coordinate 26,008,841 downwards.
TGTTATCCCAAATATATAACACACAAACACATGAATAAACGTCTTAGAGTCACAACTTTCATTTTATAAACTATAAATTTGGATTAGTGACGTGTTATTGATAGACATCAAAACTCAAATAACGAAGAACACATACAAATATAAACTTTATTTCTTCTACTATAAAATTTCTCCCATTATTAGTCATTTAGGCATACAAATCAAGGTTTACCACTAAACACATCACAAAAATCAACTTAATCATGTTATCACAATTAAAAATTAAAAATAAAAACTTTGAAATGAAATAGCACAAAAATCAAAACTTTAAATTAAAAACATCATAACAAACATATTACTCATGAGATCATAATAAAAATCATAACTTTATAATTAAGTAGACCTAGACAACACAAAAATCGCAACTTTATATCAAATATATGACAACAAACATATTACTCATTTTATAATAATAACAATCAAAATTTTATAATTATGTTTATCAAGGCAACACATATTACTCATAAAAACAAAACATTATAGTTAAATTATTTAAGGCAAACATAAAATCAACATTTTTCTTTTAAGACTACAAGACATCATATCAATATCTTACAAACTATTAATTTAATATCTAGTCTAACCTTGCATGGGAAAAAGCCCTTACCTTAGGTGCTTTACTTCCTAGCAACACGTTCTAAGCCCCACGAATCAAAGAACAGGAAAAAAGTCCAAACTTTACTTGAGATTGTATTAAAAGAAGAAAGAAAATTGTAATTTGACTTGAAGATAATGATGGTGTGAGAAAAGGAAGGAGACTATGTTTCTCTCTTTTTTTCTTTCTTTTGTTTGTGATGGAAAATTTGGGAATTTAGGAGAAAACAAAAATACGTATGGGAATAGAATAGGAAGGTGTGTAGACTACCTTTTAATTTTTTTCTTGCTAATAGTTATGACACCAAAAATTGCCTAGGATTCTTTTTGTAGAGAATTAAAATAAAATTATAATCTTGATTTACGAGAGAGGGAGGCGTGAGATATAACAAAGAAGGAGAGTGTTTTTTTTTGTCTTCTTTTAAATGCACAAAAAATATAAGAGCCATAACTAAATTTGTAACCTTCCTTTAAAAAATGGATTAAAGGTGTTAAGACGGAGTTAATGTATGTTATCTCCTTTTTAATAGGTTGAGACGATGACATAAAGTCTATATTTTGCCAAGACAACACCATGAATTGTCATAAAATCTTGTCATGAAGGAGAGTAAAATGAACGAGTCAAGTCACTATTTGTTTACGTCTACATTATGCCATTAATTGTCCTAAACTCTTGTCATGAAAGAGAGTAAAAGGAATGACTAATGAGTCAAGTCACAAATTTTTTTCTAAAGAAGGATGGACCAAAAATATTTTCAAAACACTTGTACATAAGGGTTGAGTTTCACTAACTCTACTATCTCCTAAAATGACTACTTATTTGGTCAAAAATAAAACTAAGAAATAATATAACTTCTATAATTTCTAATTTAATTAAATAATTCAACTAATATTTTTATCAACTAAAATAAATCAAGCAAGACAATAATATCACTGTAGGTCACATATAACAAAATAACACAAACATATCGAACACATCAATTTTATGATTATCGAAACTAATCAAATAAACAAAATACCCAATAGTCCATTTAGGAAATAATCACATCATAAATCGTCTCCATGTAATTATCACGACAAAACAATTAAATATAAATAAAGATTATAATTATTCAGGTAAAATTGAGGGTGATAAAATTTAATTTAATTTATTTACACATAGAATAATGATTAATTAAATAATAAATCATGACAATTACTAAAAAGACATATATAATATATATGAAAATATTGAGGTGTTACATTTGCCTTGATTCTTTTCCTCTGATATTGTTTCCTATGATTTCATGTTCTATTTTATGCACACTTAATTAAAATATTAGTGCATTAAATTGTTCCCACAAAATACTATTTTTATCATCAAAACAAATAAGAAATTTCTCTTAAAACCATCTTGGCTCTAACAAGAAGCACTATTAATTGTACCGCCTATCACAGGCCTTAGTACTAATTACCAAGGTGCAGTCTCTCACAGGCTAGCACAATTTACTAGAGTGTAGCCTATCACAGGCCTTACACATCAGTTAAATCATCGTAAGGATAAGATGGACGACCTATCACATGGAACCACCCTGTGGCCCATCACGGTCACCGCTTAACTTCGTGGCCCATCACGGTCACCACTTAACACCGTGACCCATCGCGATCACCACTGACACAGTGGCGCAACACGATCACCACAAGCTATGAAATGCATGAGCATACCCTGACTCTTTTCAGCACAATCATTAAGTAAATGCAGCTATTAAAAGATTCCCCATTTTTAATACTCATTTAACATATTTTCCTCAATAAAATTCCTAACGCACATATTATCAGTTATGAATACATAATCATATCAAAATTTAATCACCACAACAACATTAATATATCAGAGTTCTCCCCATCGACCGCTAACTCGGTGCCAACAGTCTCGATTCCTTTTCGAGACTCAAGGAGCTAACTACATAAACATAAATATTTATAACAATTTGTTCACAACTAAAATTTATCCAACCCCAACAAAATTCTCAAAATTATATATTTTTCACACACCAAACTTTTAAAACCAAATAATCTACATTATTTAGTTAAAACTAAATAAAATAAATATTGTCCAAATCACACATACACACACTCGACAATTAAAGCACCGAAATTTTGAGTTATTAAAATACTCTAAACTTTTTCTTTTTAAACTCAGTCCAAGAGTAATTAAAAGAGTAACATTTTAAACTCTAACCATTTTAATTTCAACCATTACTAACAAAATCAACAACAACAACCACAACAACAACAACCAGGATTTGTTAAGAACTCAAAAATTTCACTCAAATTATATATATTCACATCGAAATTAATTATCACGTAATCACAAATTAATTATACATCAATCACACATATAGATTTCCTATATGCAAACTAAAAAATTTGGAAGGAGCCCTTACATTTGTTGTAGCTTTTACAATACCGTGATCAATTACGGCAAAAAAATCTCGTTCGCGTCGACACCTCGAAAATTAGCTCACTAGCACCGTAGTGTAGAGAGGAGCAACTTTCCCTCCTAACACTTCTTGAATGAAAGCTTAGATCTAGAAGATAAATGGAGGTTTGTGTTTTGCGGTTTTGTTTTGTTTTTTTTGAAAACAGAAGAAAGACAGAGAAGAAGTTCGCGAGGCCTCGGAAAATGGTTTCAGCTTTTCTGATTTCTTCCTGTTTTGCTTTCTCTCTCGCGCGCGCGCGCGCTCACACACACACACACGCACACATATATATATATATATAAAACTAAACCACAAATATCTAAAAACTCTTACACACATCACCTCACTTACATCTCAAACTAATTTATTAAAAATATCTACTCTCGTCGCAACTCAATTGACAGATGAATTTATCAGTAATGAGTGATATTTAAAAAAAAAAACTGTCCGATATTAAATTATTTGTAGCATAAATAAATTACTCTCTGAAAAATATTTTTAATCGGGTCTCAAAATATATATATATATATATATATATATATATATATATATATATATATATTAAACATATTACAAAACTCTAACAAAATATACTTTTGATACTTAATTCATAAAATAAAATAAAATTGGCTAAATGCCTCAGCAATTCAACACAAAACACACTAAAATTGCATTAGTTAGAATTTAAAATTAAGGTTCTTACACTAACCTTCTTATAATTTGTCGCTCCCTACTAACTTAAGTAATAATGTATATTGACAACCTGTACGCTCCATTCACAACATCCTCTAGCATTCTAAAAGGGCCCTCCCATCTTGGTTGACAACTGTCCTCCTGGATTCTTATGGCCTTCACCTTCGAGTCATACCTCTTTGCTGCTCTTATTTTGCATGACGCCTCCTTAATGTGAGGTTTTTCTCGCTCTTCATCCATGAAGTCTACAATCGTTCTCATGTTGTCTTGATTTTCTCCGTTTTTGACAAACAACACCCTTGCACTTAGTTCAATCAACTCAATGGGTATCATAACATCTGATATGTAAACCATCTTGAAATAGGTTTCTTAGGTTGACGAGTGCGGCGTGGTATGATAGGATCACAAAACCATAGGGAGCTCTTACACCCATAACCTAGTAGGTCCCTCCAATATCTTCTTTAATCCTTGGATTGTAAAATGTATTATCTAACTTATTATTTTTATGAATTAACAATGCCATATGACCCTGCTATTGTAGCCTAGAAAAATAAAGATATTAAGATTCAACTGCTTAGATACTGAGCATACGAAATGAAATTCAATTCATTTAAAGGAAGCATTATTAACATATAGTTTTTTTATTTTTATTTTTTATTTTTTTTTATTCCTTTTCGTATATATCTATTTCAATAAAAACTAATAAAAACAGTCTTAAAATCAACGACAAGTTCGCAACATTCTTTTGCCATACACTAATAAAAACTTTATCTTCATTCGATGTTAGCACTGCTTTATTGGTTTGTATTAATTTCTTTTTGTCGTTTAGTATTTTAAATATACATTATTGTATATACTAACATATAGTAGTTTTTGTTGCTACTTTATTTGAAATAGAAATTGCATTGGAATGGATTTTGCAAATAAGCTTTTCCCCTCAACAACACTGACTTAATTTTGGTTGATTAATGGTCTAATACATGATACTGTAATTTCAAAATAAAAAAATTGGTCAACCAATATTGTCATGCTTCATTTTAGGAGAATGAGACACATTTTGCAAAGTCCCAAGATTGTTAGAAGGAACAAATATAAAAATCGGTGTAATTTCAACTTTTAACAACACTAATTTCTACGTTTAAGTAATTCCTAGATGCACTCGATGCACTTCTTTGGTTACAGGATCCAACCATTTTTCACCAACCCCTTTGTATTTGTTGGAATAATATTTTGTTTTGGAGTTTTTATATTAAGTGCTTAGAGAATTAATGTTTTTTGTTTGTTTGGGGTTCAAGACTTTTGTTGCTATGATATGCTTTATTTTGATGTATTTGATTAAAAAGTTTGTAATTTCTTATCACTTAATTCGAATTACGTTTTTCTCATTACCAATTTATATAAAACTTTTGAATTATATTGCCAAATTATGCACTTCATTGGTAACATATGTAAAACATGTGTCATATGCTTCAAATTATGTATACACATGTATCATAAGCTTTTCAAATTATATATTTCACATAAGTCCTCACAATTAAATATCAAACATCCTTTTTAATTTAATTTGATATTTAATCTAACTAATAGTCCATCCTTTTTAATTTATCAACAACAAAAAATACTCACCTTTTTTTTTTCTTCTCCAGAATTATAAATAATAAAAAACTCTCTTATACCTTATTTAGTTATTGATTCCAAATTAAATTTCCAATAATGACTCAATTTAAATTTCCAAGAAAAAGTTTAAAGTATTCGCATTAATTGAACAATTCAAGGGTCACATTAATTTTTTTGAACCTTTGCATAGTAAGTAAGATTCATATTTAACAAGAGTGACTCATAGTTTTGAACTATCTCTGACATCTAACCCACACAAACCTTTTCATAAGGCGTATTCTCAAAAGTCCGTGCATTAATGGTCCTGCACATTCATCCCAGTAAAGCTAGGAACTCCACTCAACATAGAGTATACATCATATTAAAAGTTTCTATTACCTCATCCTTTCATCACTTCAGGAATCATGTTTCTCTTTTATAGTAACATGTTAATCTCACATCACTTCACAACTTGTTATTACCCATTGAACCTAATTCTTGGGATCTCTAGTCTTTTAGGTTAAGTTACCATCTTGAGTGACTCATGGATCTATAGACAATAGTTCATTCCTTTTAGACGTGTTTAGGAATTTCTCTCTAACTAATCCTTTTGTCAAAGGATCTACTAAATTTTCATCAGTGTGTACATGATCCACTATAACAACTCCTTTTGAAAGTAACTATCTAATTGTGTTGCGCTTACGGCATATTTGTTGTCATTTACCGTTGTAATAACGATTCTCAATTTTTGCAATAGTCGCGGCACTATCGCAGTGGATTAACATAGCTGACATTGGTTTTTCCCATAAAAGGATCTCAGCTAGAAAGCATCTCAACCAGCTCGCTTATTTACTAACGCTTGCTAGGGCTATCATTACAGACACCATAGTAGAGAAAGCCAATATCGTCTATTTCTTTGATTTCCAAGATACATCTCCACCAGGTACGCTAAATATATAGTCACTAGTTGCTTTAAAGTCATCTAATAGTAATAGTCCCACGAGTCACGATGTAGGTGATGTCGCATCTAGTACTACTAGTGGCATACCTAGGACTGTCAATGATGCTCACATATTTAGTTTGTCTAACACCTTCTCCAATGTTTTTGAAAAGTTTCACACTCGAATCATATGGTGTGCAAGCAAGTTTACATTCAAAGTATTTGTATTTCTTTAAAAACTTTTCAACAAAGTGAGACTGATCCAAAGAAATTCCCTTTTCTGACCTAGTAATCTTGTTTCCAAGAATTACACTCGCTTATCTGAGGTCTTTCATATCAAAGTTGTTACACAACAATGATTTCACAGTATTTACAACATGAATGTTTGAACCAAATATGAGTAGGTCGTCTACATAGATACATATCATAGTGCAAACACAATTTTCAAATTTGTAATAAATACATTTGTCACTTTCATTCACTTTAAACTCATTCGATATAATAAAGTTATCAAACTTCTGATGCCATTGCTTTGGAACTTGATTAAGATCATACAAAGATTTATTTGACTTACAGACCTTGTTTTCTTGTCCATGAATCATTAAACTTTCAAGTTATTCCTATAGATTTCTTCTTCCAAGTCACCATTTAAAAAAGCATTTTTAACATCCATTTGGTGTACCACCAAGTTATGAATAACAAGTGAAATGAGTACCCTAATGGATGAAATTCTTATGACCGGTGAAATTTTTTCGAAGAAAACTATATTTTCTCCTTGTCTAAAACCTTTAGCTACAAGGCAAGCCTTGTATTTATCAATAGTTCCATCAGGTTTTAGTTTCTTTTTTCAAAATCCATTTACAACCGGGAGGCAAGTTTACTAAATGACAGGTCTTGTTAGATTCTAGAGAATCCATCTCATCGTTTATAGCCTCTGGCCATATATTTGCATCCAAAGACGACAATGGTTCTTGAAGATTTGCATGATCCCCTTCTAAAGTATTGACTGTATAATTGGGCCCATAATCTTTAGCAACTCTAACTCTCTTTCTACTTCAAGGTTTTGTTTCTCCTTGTTTATTGCTAATTAGTAATGTGACTTGTTTTGCTGCCCCACTATTTATCGGTTTGAAAGGGAATATATTTTCATAAAAGTCAACTTCATTTGACTCTAAAATTACTTTAGCGTGTAGGTCTAAAAACTATATGTTTGGTTGTTTACTGCATACTCAATGAATACACATTCATAGGCTATACTGGCGAGTTTAACTTGTCTGGGTCAAGGATTCTAACATAAGCTAAACAACCCCAAGTTCGAAAATAAGACAAGTTCGATTGTCTTTTCTTCAAAATCTCATATAAGGAGAAGATTTGTTTTTAGATTTAAAAACTATCTTAAAACCATAGAAAACAGTCAATAAAATTTCCCCCCACCAATGAGATGTATCACCAAAGTTAAGAATGATGGCAACAACTAGTTCAGTAAGAGTTCTCTTCTTTATTTCAGCTTTACCATTCATTTTAGGCGAATATGGTACATTTGTTTTATGTATAATTTCCATGCAGTTTATAAAAATCATTAAACATACTAGAATCATATTCGGTTCCTCTATCACTGCGAAACCTCTTAATCTTTCTACAAAATTGATTATCAATTTCAGTTACAAAGATCGTAAATGTGTCAAACGCTTCACTTTTATTTTTCAATTAGATATACAAAATATTGTCAGAACAATCGTCAATAAAAGTGATAAAATAACATTTTCTATTTCGTGTTAAAGTCCCATCAAGTTCTCATATATTATAGTGTATTAAATCTAAAGGCTCAAATTCTGTAATTACTGATTTATGTGAACTCTTTGTTATTTTAGCTTAAGTACAAAAATCACATTTTTCAAAATCATTTAAAGATAACTTTGTAATTAAACCTAAATTAATTAAGTTTGAAATCACACGTTTGCTCACATGATAGAGGCTAGCAAGCCAAATGTTAAAATTACATAACATGTAAACAAACATAGACATTTTATTAATTTCAACATTTAATTTAAATAAGCTATCATTGGCATACCCTTTCCCAACAAAAATACCACATTTTTAGAAGTGGTGTACATATTTGCTCTTATAGGCTGTGTAAACTTTGCCTTATTTAGAAGAAAAGCAGAAACCTGATTTTTCCTTATTTCTAGAGTGTGCATCACGTCCTTCAGAATCAAGGTCTTTCTAGAGGTGAGTTTCAACTCTACATCTCCAATACCAGCAAAAATAGTGGTGTGAGAATATCCCAACTACAATTTCTTATCTTCAGCAACAATGTATGTTTTAAATATAACATGATCATTGTAGAAATGGCGAAAGGCGCATAAGTTTATCCACCATCCATCTGATCCACCAACAATATTGATTTCAATTATCATAGAAATAAATTACTCTTCAACTAGGTTAGCCTGCTGAGCAGAGCTTTGCTTGTTCCTACATTTGCGTGCCATATGACCTGGTTTCCCACATTTATAGTAGTGGAATTGTGAGCCAGAGTCATTTCTAGGAGGTGGTTGCTTCTTTATAATTGAGACTTTTGGAGAGTTCCCATTCTTGTTGTTGTTCTTTAGATTGCAGTTCTGATTCTTAAGTTATTTTCCTGTTGGCTTTAGAAATGCTCGATGTATTTCTTGTTATTGTTTGAAACAACCAGTACTTCATCTTTCTGGTCTTGCTTTCAGGATTCTTCCTCAAAAAGTTATTCTTAATGAGAATTCTTCACATATGTCATTGTTTGTTGATCCGAATATGATATCATCAACATAGATTTGGACCAACAATGTGTGACCATTATTTCTTTTAATAAATAATGTCTTATCGACTTTGCCTTTTTCAAATCCTTTTTCACATAGGAAATCACTCAATCTATCGTACCAAGCTCTTGGAGCTTGTTTTAGACCATAGAGAGCTTTTCTTAATTTGAAGACATGTGAAGGATTCTTGAAGTCCTCAAAGTCGGGTGGCTGTTTGACATATACTTCTTCATTGATGTATCCATTGAGAAAGGCACTTTTCACATCCATTTGAAATAATTCAAAGTTCATAGAGCAAGCATAAGCAAGTAGTAAACGTATTGCTTCTAACCTTGCGACTGGAGCAAATGTTTCGTCAAAATCAATCCCTTCTTCTTGACTATATCCTTTGGGGGCCAATCTTGCCTTGTTGCGAACAACTATACCGTTTTCGTCAAGTTTATTCTTAAATGTAACATCCTCTAAAATTATTAATTAAAATAATTTGGATTTATAAATATATATTTTCCCATATTAAATTTGGTGAGGTAATTATTCGCCCTGTTTGCCTTATTGTAGTAAAAATGTTAGTAAGAATTATTTAGTAGATGTATTATTATTTCTAAGGCAAAAAGAATTTGGGCTAAGGGTTGTGGCTTGGTATCACACGACCCATTTGAATGAGTAGAAAGTTGGGCTGGGAGTTTATGCCTTGTTTTGATGAAGGTTAACTAATAATAATAATAATAATAAGAATTATAATAATATTTTCTCCATTCTATTCGTTATTCAGGCCCAACACTATCTACCCAATAATATTCACTTTAAATAGAAAGGAATATTGAAACCCTAGCCACCATCACCTCTTTTTCTTCAAGCATCAAAGCTTGGAACTTCTTTTTCCTTGTGAACAACTTCGTGGGGCTTAGAGATTTGTACTAGGAAGAAAAGCGGCCAAGGTAAGGGCTTTTCCCCACACAAATTATAGTTAGACCGTTGGTTGGATGACATAAAATTAATAATTGTGATTGCTTACTTTTTGAAAGGAATAAGACGTAGACTAATGAATTAAAATAATGAAACCTCAATCCTTTGCGTTAAGTTATTATATAATATATGATTTTTAATAAGTAAAGTATGAATTTTGGTGTTATAAGTGATGAAGTTTTGATTTTTATGGCGAATATGAAGTAAAGTATGAATTTTATGTTATATGTAATAAAGTTTTAATTTTTATAATGAATATGAAAGAAGAGTTGAATTTGTATGTTATATGTGACAAAGTTTTATGATGATGTATGAGTTGGAGTTGAATCTTGTTGTTATATATGTTAACGTGTTAATCTTTATGATGTGTATGATATCAAATCTTGATTTTTGTGTGTATGTGGTGAAAGTTATGATTTTCATGATTATTGTTATGGATATGTGATCTTAGTGATATGTGAATAAGATGATGATTTTGAAAAGTGATTTGAATGCTTATGACATGATTCTTAGTGGGCTGTGTGGAAATATATCTCTTTGATAATATATCATCATATCATGTCATGGCATATGCATCTTCGTGGAAGTTGCCTTAGTGGCAGGTATATCCGGATCATATAGTTTTAGGAGCATGCATCATGTATGTATTTTTGTTATGCAATTTATTGGTTTGTGTATTTTTCTTTTAAATTGGAAGTTTTTACTCTTATATATTTTGTGTTATTCTTCTATATGTTTAACTTTGGTTTGATGTGGATGATGGATAAAATTGACCCTTACAACAACATTTTAGGTACTAATGAGTTTGAGGAGATTCAAGAGTAGTTGATGAGTATTAATGTGCGGCGAACGGGGGATAAGGGTTTTCAATACAATTTTGTAATGATAGAGTTGCCGCGATATTTCTAAGTTTATTTGGATAAGGGTTTTCAATACAATTTTGTAATGATAGAGTTGCCGCGATATTTCTAAGTTTATTTGTAATCTTTTGTCACCAACTTTTAAAATGCACTAGGATTCTAAAAATACGGAAGTGGGTTCCCTTCGGTTAGGAATTATTGTTTTTCTTGTTATAGTCTTCAATAAACATTTTCTTAATAAAATTAAATAAACGTGGTTGTTACTAATTATTTGCATGAATAAATGTTAGGTAGTTAAAAAAAATTGTTGTAAATCTTTCTAATCAATATGTTTTCAAGTAACGGTTTGGATCAAAAAAATCCGGGGCGTTACATTAAACACCCATTTTGTACCAATGATGTGTTTATTTCCCGAATTAGGAACAAGTTCCCATACTTTGCTTCTTTCGAATTGGTTAAGTTGTTCTTGCAAAGCAAGTATCCATTGATAATCTTTTGGTGCTTCACCAATTTTGGAGTGTTCGATTTGAGAAACGAATGCCATGTTCAAGCAAGCATCTTGTAGTTTAAGTCTTGTTGCAACTCATTTGTTGATATCACCAATGATGTTATCAATTGGGTGATCTCTATAGGTTCTCCATTCCTTAGGAAGATTATCATTTTCCTTTTCAATGTTGACTTCACTTTCTTGACTTGGTTGATCAATTTGATGTTCTTTACTTGTATCACTACTTTCAATGTCATCATCATAAGAAATAACTTTGTCCTCTTTCAAGGGGTTAGTTTCGTTAAAAGTTACATGCATTGATTCTTCAACGATTAAAGTTCTTTTATTGAAAATTTTAAATGCTTTACAAGATAATGCGTAGCCAATAAAAATACCTTCATCTTCTTTTTCATCAAATTTTCCAAGGTTATCTTTACCGTTGTTTAGCACAAAACACTTGCATCCAAAGATGTGGAAGTGAGAGATATTGGGCTTTCTTCCTTTGTAGAGTTCATAAGGAGTTTTCTTAAGAATCGGCCGAATGTTTACTCTATTTGAAACATAGCATGCTGTGTTTACGGCATCTGCCCAAAAGTGCTTTGGTAGGCTTGAATCGCTTAGCATAGTCCTTGCGAGTTCTACCAAGGATCTATTCTTTCTCTCAACAACCCCATTTTGTTGAGGTGTTCTAGGTGCAGAAAAATTGTGGAAAATTCCATTTTCTTCACAAAATTCTTCAAATGAGGTATTTTGAAATTCTCCTCCACGATCACTTCTAATTGATACAATTTTGGATGATTGTTCATTTTGGACTAGCTTGGCATAGTTTTTAAATGCTTTAAAAGCTTCGTTTTTACTTGCCAAAAACAAGGTCCATGTGAACCTTGAGTAATCATCAACAATTACTAGTCCATATGAATTTACACCAAGACTCTTGGTTCTTGATGGACCAAACAAATCCATATGTATTAATTGAAGTGGTCTTGTAGTTGATATAACATTTATAGGTTTGAAAGAAGTTTTTGTTTGTTTACCTTTTTGACAAGCGTCACATAATTTATCCTTTACAAATTTCATTTTTGGTAATCCAACAACAAGATCATGCTTGACCAATTTGTTTAAATGATCCATGTGGATATGTACAATTCTTTTATGCCATAGCCATGCATCATCGTTGTCGCTTACCAAAAGACATTTCATTTTTAAGGATAAATCGTCAAGATTAAGTATAAAAATGTTTTTGAAACGCTTACCGATGAATTGAATTGCATTTTGAATGATGCACTCATCTTTGTTGAATGCTATTTTGTATCCTTTGTCACATAGCTGGCTAATGCTTATGAGATTGTGCTTTAGACCTTCAACATATAAGACATCTTCAATTGAGGGGGAAGGGGTTGTTCCAACTTTTCCAATGCCTAAGATTTTTCCTTTGTTATTATCTCCACAGATTACATATCCTTTTGATTCAAGAGTCAAGGCTGAAAATTTTGTTATATCACCCGTCATGTGTTTGGAGCACCCACTATCTAAGTACCACATATTTGAGGTACTTTGTGTGCATACCTACAAAATTGAAATCAAGTTTTATTAGGTACCCAATGTGCTTTGGGTCCTTGATGGTTAGTACCTTTCTTTACCCACACGTAATGCCCTTTTGGAACACTAATGTTTCTCACATGACAGACATTAGGTGTGTGACCCTGAAGACCACAATAGGAACAAGTACAAGTAAATTTATTTTTAATAGCATATGTATAAGATTTATTTTGAGTAATTTTCTCCTTATAAGAATGACCTTTTTGTAAAATTGTAATTTTTCCTTGATTGAATTGATTACTTGCTTTGACAAAAATGGTCTTATTCAAGCTTGGTTTGTCAAATTTAGAGAATCCGAGACCACTTTTATCATTTGAGTATCTTTGCATGTTTAGAACATTCTCCAATCCCATTTGTCCTTTTTCATATCGTTCAATTACTCTATTTAATTGAACAATCTTGAATGAAAGGGAATCACATTTATTGCATGTAAAATTCTGTTCAGAATCTTTTTCCATAATGTCAAATTTTTCTTGAAGACTTGAGATTTGTCTCTTTTGTGTTGACACTAGTTTGAACAGGTTTTTACATTCAATAAGAAGTTCCTTAATGGCCTTTTGAGCATCATTGTATTCTATAATTAATTCACTATTAGTTTTATTATGATGAAGAGAGTCTTTGTTACTAACCTCTTCGTCGTCATCTGATTGATGCGATGCCATTAGTGCAACGTTAGCGCATTCTTCACTTTCTGTTTCTGAAGATGAACTTACTTCGTTATCTTCCCAAGCTATGTATGCCTTCTTGAAGTCTTTCATTTTACCGGCATTTTTCTTGATAAGGTTTGGACAATCTGCTTTGATATGTCCTTGTTTCCCGCATTCAAAACAAGTGAAGTTTTGGTTTGAAGTAGATTTATCTTTCTTTCTGAAATTATTCTTTTTGAAATTTCTGTCATTTTTAAGAAACTTACCAAATTTCTTAACGAGGAAAGTAATGTTTTCGTCTTCATCAGAAATTTTGTCTCTGACTTGTTCTTTTGATTCGGTCTTTAGAGCAATGTTTTTGATCTTCTTTTCTTGAGTTTCATTTTGCTCCAACCTTCCAAGTTCAATTTCGTTTTCTTGAAGTTTTCCAAATAATACAGAAAGTGACATCTTGGATAAGCTTTTCTTTTCTGATATTGCTGTCACCTTTGGTTGTCAAGCCCTTGTTAGTGATCTTAATACTTTCAGATTTAGTTAATCGTTGGTGAAAATCTTTCCAAGACCTGTCAAGTGATTTGTTAAGTGGGAAAATCTTTTCTACAAGTCTAAGATAGACTCTCCGGGCTGCATACGGAATAACTCATATTCTTGAGAAAGTGTATTAAGTTTAGATCTTTTTACCTCAACGGTGCCTTCATGGGTTACTTCCAATGTGTCCCATATTTCTTTATCTTAATTTCTTCTTTGTTGTTGATGATTGTTGTTGGAATGTAAGGACCATTTTCAACTGCATCCCATATGTCGTCTCCTTGTGCTTCAAGATACGCTTGCATACGTATCTTCCAAAAATCATAGTGCTCGCCAACGAAGCATGGTGGTTTATTACTAGTGCCGCCATCTCTGAAAATAGGTTGTGCGGAAGCCACAAGTTATTGATCGAGGAGTAAGTTACCTTGAACCTGCTCTGATACCAATTGTAAGTAAAAATATGCACCTAAGAGGGGGGGGGGTGAATTAGGTGTTTAGGAGTTTTCCTTGTTTTCAACGATTAAGTGATCAATTTTTGCATTTAAGGATAGTAAGTGATGAAAGTAAATGGCAATAAAGAAATGAACAGGAAGAATTATCCTGGTTCCCCTTATGACCAAGGGTACATCTAGTCCTCTTGCACACCACAAGAGATTTCTTCACTATTGTTAGAAAATGTACAAGTCCCACCCTAGGACCTTTGCTACAAACTTCTAACAAATCTTCTAGGATATCACACTACTATCTTAGATAAAACTATTTAAAGAAATTACTACTTTTTTTTTACAAACACTGTGATTTGATAAGAGTATAGGAATAAGAAAGAGGTAGAATGATAAGAATCTAAGATTGCTTCAAGAACTTTGAGAACCTCAGTTAAAGATATGAAAATGATATGCTAGTACTTGAATTTATGAAAAATGAGTTTGAGAAAAATTCAGAAAAGTTGTTCAAAGTCTTTAAAGTTGCGTAGTAGGATTGTTGTTGTTGAATCTGAAGTTATGGTGTATTTATAGTCCATAAACATCTCTTCAGATTCGTGGCTATTATCAAAGAGGTTTGAGGAACAATTGCAATGATTTATAACCATTTCAGAACTCAAAAATTGCATTGCTTCCAGTGTATTCGAATACATGATGTATGTATTCGAATACACCTCTTTGTAACGCTCAGAAAATTCAAAACTTTTCAATGTGTATTCGAATACAAGACAGTGTAGTCGAATACACTTGTATCAATTTTGCCATTGTTTTGCTGGTTGTATTCGACTATATCAGGTTGTAGTCGAATACAGATGAGAGGCTTTTGCAACTGACCTAGCAATTTTCATCTGTATTCGAATACACTTATGTTGTATTCGAATGCACCTTTGTAATTTGTCAAAAATATTAATTTTAACACTTTGTAAATGTAATTTTGACTTTTGAAAATACTTTTTATGCATATGTAAAGATGTGAGGTTCTCATTGTATTTGAGCTATGGGTTGTATCATTTTACCTTTACATAAAACATCTATTATGAGAAGATTATTAATTTATTAATAAGATTTTTGTAGACTTCTTCTTTTTGAACTTGTTGCTTTGATCATCATCACAGTTGGTCTTTTGTATCATCAAAAACATGTATTTTACATTCTCCCCCTTTTTGATTATGACAAAACCTTTGTTGTTGTGGAGAGATTGCATCATATTAGAAATACTCCCCCGTAATTTATGCGTACTTCCTTGTTGATAGTGAGTTGGATGATCAAATGAATACGTTTGTTGAGGACCTACATTTATGTTTACAGACAACAAAGTACCATATTTTCTCCCCCTTTTGACATGATCAAAAAGAAGAAGACAAGCAATAATATATAGAAAAAGCCAAGTAATGAAAAAAAAAGGCACATAATAATCCAGATAAAAGAGAAGGTTGCATAAGACTGTAGATAATGTCACATAATCCAAACAAATGACCAGACAACGCATAATGTCACATAATCCAAATAAAAAAGCCAAATATGCAACGAAAAGTTCAATGAAAACATCAAAACATCAAAAGGAAATAAACGGGACCTAGGAAACAAAATGTAAACCATTCCTAGAAAACTAAAGACGGATTAGTGGCGTCCAGGAAGGAGATGGAGATGATCAATTTTGTCTGATAAGATACACAGCTCGTGGATCATGCTGGTATGGTTGGTTGTGATGGTGGATTCAATAGCCTGAAAACGAGCATCGACGGAGGTGTTCAATCCAGTGAGACAAGTCTAGAGGGAGTCAAGTTTGGCCATAACCATGCGATTAGACACATGATCATCATCAGACGCAGTATCTTCATCATCATCATCTGCAGGGGCAACATTTGTTGCAGGGGCAGGAGTGCTGTCAGGAGCAGCAGCAGATGTTTGACCAAGGTCACTCATCGAGAAAGGCGTGGATGACTTATTTTAGGAGCAACAACTGATTTTCCATGATCTAGTTTTTGAATTTTGCCAAATTTTCCACGATCTAGTTTTTGAATTTTGCCAGATTTATTTTTACCACGAACATGCATATGTGGTGCGGCTGATTTCTGGCACATTTGCGGTTCGGCGGATTTTGATTGAATTTGAAAAAATGAGGTTAATCAGTTTGTTAGTTATTATAGTAAGCTAATCATTGATGTATATGTCAAACCTTTTATGGTGAAGTGAGTGACTCGTTGCGAGGAATCTTCTTATCATTCCCTTTAGACTTTGTAAGAATCTAAATAATTGTTAAATTAAAGTTAATAGCGGAAAAAATCAACAATTAAATATAATCAATCATAATCATATATCATACAATTAAATATACATATCAATTAAACATACCTTATCTAGGCCAACAAGATTTTTGGGCCATGCCACGTAACTACCTATTGCTTCTCCCAAAAACTTCATATCTCCATCGTTGTCGGGTATAAGCAATGGTGCATTTGGTTCAAAAGTAATCATAGGTGAAACTTTAACATGGTCGGCAGGGATCGGAGTGTTGTGTAATACTTCTCCCAATGTATTGTCCAATGTTCCTTTTCCAACCATGCGATGAGTAGGGGAGGATAAATACAACACGCAAGATGAGACACCCTAAATCAATGGTTAATACATAAGTTTGTGAAACAATTAGGTTGAATGAATTTCTTATTTTATTAAGTAATTAATTACCTCTGGAAGACTTTTACGACCAATGTTGCAACTATCGTTTTCACTTGCTCTGTTAGGATTTTCAGCTTATCTAGTACTTCCTCATTAGATGGATTTGTGCGTGTCTCATGTGAAAAATAGCTTTTTGGAGTTACACCAAATTCTTTACCCCTCACACGGCCAAAATATTCAGGAACATTAAATAATTTACCAACTATGTCCCTGCAACTAACTTGTTTATTCTCCTCTTGATGTTTAGAACATTGTTCTAGATTCTCCTAAAATACATGTATGATTAAAAAGATAAGTTCAATATCATTTTTAAAATACAACATTAAAAAATATTATAGTGATAAGATACTTACACATTGTTCTATCACTTGTTGAACATTTTCATTATCAACTATTCCATCTTTATTCAAACGAGCCCCCTTTCACAAAATATGATGACCTAATGGTTGATCGGATTGCGTCTCTTGTAGCTCTTCATTAAGACATAAACAAAAGCTATTCGTTAAAATCTTAAACAAAATATTAATTAGAAACTATAGTTTATAATGTACCACATTATATAAAAGTGATGTTTACTTACAATTTTTTGCTCTAAACGTGCATACCCCATACTTGATTTTTTGTATGGATGCATTGGATTTTTGTCCTCTCGCGATTTGTTGTACTTATACTTTATATAAAAAAATAACAATCATGTAAAAAAACACGCTATGAATATGAATAATAAAACACAAATGCTAATAAATTAATATTACCACAAAAGTGGGGTTTGCACGTTTAGCTACAAAAGCGCTCCATTCTTCATTTGATATGTAGTGTTTATATATTTTTGGAGCTTCAACATTCACATTTCCATCACGATCTCTTAAGTAGCAATTTGACAAATGAGATCTAAATCCTCTGTGTATTTTTTTCGGCAACTCTAAGCACGTTATTTTTTCTCACCTCATCAACATTAAAAGTCGACTGCAAACCAAATAAAGATATAATTTGAGTAAAAGTATTTCAATGGAAAAAATTATAAGTAACAAAAAAGTGGAGTAAAAATGTTACTTGTATATCATTCCATAATATATCTTTAGCATCCTTCAAAGCTTTATCTCTCCAATCGTCAATTGTAATTGGGATATTCTAACGAACAACTGCACCAATATAACTTACCATCATGGAACTGTTGGGCTCAATTGGCTGGCCACTTTCATTCCATCCCACCTAACAAACTCATAGAGTAAGTACATGCTTTCAAAAAAGATAAAAAATAAATTCTAAACAAAGTATAGTATTCCTCAAATTTAATTCCATTACTTCTTGCTTTGATGACCTTTTGCATAATAGTTGCTCCACGTTTAACTTCGTTTTCATAACTCTTAGTATTGACAACTTTCTCATTTTGACGATCTAAATCATTGTTGGAATCAATTTATCTACACATTTCACACATTATAATTATAAGTTCAGTATAACTTCAACAAGATCAACATGCAGTAGTCTAAGTAGCAGTATAAGTTCAACATGCAGTTTAGTGACAACAGCAAATTAATAAATATAATACCTGAAGAGTGCGTAGAAATACGTAGGGTTTGTAGGGTTACGGCTCCGCTTAAGTAGGAACAATGAGAAGAGTGCGCAGAAATACGAATGGAGAGGGTTTGTATGGAGAGGGTTCATAGGATAGTAGGGTTCGTATGGAGTACGTAATGAGGGTTCGTAGGGATAGTAACGAAGATGGAGATGGTTCGCAATAGGGTTCATAGGGACAGTAAGGTTCGTATGGAGTACGTAATGAGGAGGAAAATGAAGAGGATGAGATTTCGCAATGCCAAAAGTTCGTAGGGAAGAGTACGTAATAAAGAGGAAACTGAAGCAGCTTATTATTATCAGCGCTTTTTTGAAAAAACGCTGTAAAAGACATCCTTATTTTATTTTTTAAAAGCCTATTACAGCGCTTTTTTAAAAGCCTTTGAAAGCGCTTGTCCAAAAGCGCTGTAAACAAGCACTTATAGAACAAGCACTTTAAAAGACCTCCTTATTTTTTTAAAAAGCTTTTTACAGCGCTTGTCCAAAAGCGCTTTAAAAGACTTCCTTATTTTATTATATGCAAGCACTATGTGACCTTATTTTGGACAAGCGCTATGTGACCCTTTTACAACGCTTAATTAATAAACGCTTTAAAAGACATCCTTATTTTATTTTTTAAAAGCCTTTTACATCACTTGTCCAAAAAGCGCTTTAATAGACCTCCTTATTTTATTTTTTAAAATCCTTTTTATAGAGCTTATTGACAAAAGCGCTGTAAAATTACAAGTTTATGTTCAGTTCAGTTCGATTTAAATATGTTAAATTACAATTTAAGTTCAGTTTATGGTGATTTTTTCTTCTTCCAAATAATTAGTTAAATACCTATATATCAATGCTAAATTACATGATCAGCTCATATTGGGATTAGTTCAAGAAAAATGCCCAGTACTCAAACAAAGCTTTTTCAAGTTCAAGTTCAATATAAGCAGAAAATCAGTTATGGCAGGTCAAACACTTAAATTACATGAACTTAGTATAAAACACTAAGATCAAGCTAAATATAAGCAGAAAATGAATATAAGCAGAAAATCAAATACAGTTCAAGCTAAATACTAAAATGCTCAGTTCTGGCAGATCAAATACTTAAATTACATGAACTTAGTTCAGATTACATGGCTTATATAAAACACTTAAACACCTTAAGATGCCCTTCTTCTTTTCTTAGTGGGATTCACATTTGTTTGTCCCTTAACGATACGAAACGATGGATTAATCCAAATTCCCTGATCATGATCATTTCTAAGATATAAACCATCATCAATTGAATCAATTTCATGTGGTTGTGATGTTGCAAAGAAAAGATCATTACCAATATCTTCATCGTTATTGTTATTATCACTTATTTTGTTGGTTGATAGGACAACGGACCATTTATCATCAGCACGATCAGTGACATAAAACACTTGTTGAGCTTGCGACGCTAAAATAAAATGCTCATCTTTGTATCCCACCCTATTAAAATTGACAAGCAAGAACCCAGACTCATCAATCCGAACGCCATTATTATTATCGACCCACTTGCACCCAAATATGGGAACACGAAACATTGTGTAGTCTAACTCCTATATGTGTGACACCCTAAACCCCAAAATAATATATAATAATTTATAATAGAATTTTTAACTTTAACTCGCAGCGGGTGAAGCAAATACGTTTTCAAGGGAATAAAAACAATTATAGTTAATTTAAAATATCACGTTTCTCAACAATCAAAAGGAACACTTTAAACTTTTTCCTCCTATAAAATAGTGCAATCTCCATAAAATTTGATTTAACTAGAATTTCTTAATTCAATTCCAAAAATTTACTAGTTATAAGGTTTCATACATAAAGTTGTTTCTAGTTAAACAAATAAAAATACAACTTATGACTCTCTTTCCCGGTATCACCTATCAGAGCGGGGCTTCTCCCAAATTTGAACTTCAAGACTCATTAACCTGTAATAACTGCGATTTCGCAAACGCAGGGCCAAACCAGTCAAACACAAACAACGAAGGAGGTGAGTGTTGAAATCATGTTGATAGTATAATACAAGTAAGAAGAACACGCAATTAATCATCAATAAACCGTATCATTACACAAACATTCTTCAAAGAAAAACATCACGTTATATAGTCAAAACTACTCAAGGAAAGTCAATACATTTCACTATAACATCAAATCATCGCAGAAATTAGTATTATTGCACACGACACATATTAATCACAACAAAACAATCACAAGAAAATGCAATGCTATGCATGAGCTTAGACTCTACTTCACAATGTGGTACCATTCTAACTCTGAAGTACTTGGTTAGGAGGCCATGATACTATGCCACCATTCCGGTGGACGGACAATTCAAATTGGCCCTGTCCTCATAGATCCCCTCAACTCAACCCGAGACACATATACGCGACAGTCGAGGTAAACGTGTGTTGCATGGTAGCTCCCGACATTTGGAGTGCTACTTCCAAGTCACCTAGGAATTCCCCACCCGAATACCTCCAAGGTCTAACAATCTTGCCTTAAGGCTCAACAGTAGACCGCCACGGTCAGGCTCAATTCAGTTGTACTTCCCCGAAATCGCTAGGCTTGTCAGGCCCTACCTATATGATGACAAAATAATCTCCACTTCACAAATTCTCAATATTTATTTTCTCCCCTCGTTGGCCTATGATACTCCATTAAGACCGTCATCTCAAACACAAATTGGAATCACAATTATTTCATCAGGGGTTACTTCAATATTTTCATCACAAATTCATAACATTAGTATTATAAATCACATATCATCATCATTACATAACTCATCAAAAATTTATGAAATCACGATTATTATTCATACATCATCATCATCACATAAAATTATCACAATGCACACATCTTTTATTATCACATAACAAAAACTCATCTAATCCAACATATGCACCAAATTCATTCGACATCCAATATCACAATAATATCAAATATCACACATTTAACAAAAATAAGTCAAATATCACAATAATATCAAATAACACACATTCAATGGGATTAAATCAATCAACACCTTATAAATATTTCTATTCCACATTTTAATCTCACAATTCCCATATTTGCACATTAATTAATTTATCACTCAAGGGGCTATTGCCGTACGTAGCAAGCCCCGGATGAATCGTTGGGAAATACGGTTTTCCCGTTCATCTCACAATATATTACACTCATAATTCAAACGCTCTCTCACCCCTTACCTTATTTCGATGCTTTCACACACGAATATGATTCCACGAACAAACAACCTTTATTCTCCGACTCTTTGTCCTTCAATCGATCTAACTCGACAATTTATGGGTAAACATTAAAAATAAATTATGAGAAGACACTCTAAAATTAATTTCGAAATTCGGTCAAGGAATTTTACCATAAATCAGAAAACCAATAAGTGGATAACATAGCCACTTTTCACACGATCGTTTTGGCGTTGGTTTCACTCAAATCGGACTTACGATGATGAAGAACGGTGCAAAATAACGAATTCTACAAACGGAGAAGTCGGGTATTTTAGAGAGAAATTGGGGTTGTTAAAAATCTAGAAAATTGTGCTTAATTGACTAACTCAATAAATTAAATAACATACTGAAATTTGAACGAAAACGGAGGAAGTTTTTCTGGACAGTTGTCGATCGCCGGAACCAATTTCTTTTCTTTTCTCTTAGTATTGGCCGCTGCCTTCTCTCCCTCTTTCTATCTTTCTACTGTAGCGCTTTAATATTAGGGTATATTTGATTTTTTTTTTTTTTTTTTAACATATTAGTTATTGTTAACCTAACTCATTGAACTCCATTTTATTTTATTTTTTCACAAGGTCCAACTAATTAAATATTTATTTTAATTTATTTATTTGCCACTAAAATAATAATATCTTTCAAAATATCAAATTAAAAGATTATTATATTATGAGAATAGTTAAAATGACAATAAAAAAATATAACACCAATATTTTATATAAGCCACTAAATCAATGGAATATATATAAAATAGGCACAACTTGACAAGCACACATATAAAGAAAATAAGCACAAAATTATTAATATTTCAAAACCCATATTTTATAAAATAAAATAATTAAAGTAGTTAATCTTTTAAAATACATTAATAACCAAGATTCATATTCAAAATAATTACTATAATTATACTTATTTTATAAAATATTCACATTAAAATACTACCATAATTAGAGAATAGTCAAAATTATAAAATAAATAAATATAACATCAACACTCTATATTAATTATTATATCATAATAAATATATATAAAATCACTATGTCATAACAAGTATATAAAAATGAAGGAAATCAAACACAATATATCACTACTATTCCGAGATAATTATTTATAAAATAAATAACTAAAAATAGAAAATAGTTATAGATAATTGAAATATAACTACGTGCATACTTAATATCAGTCAAACGCACAGAAAAATATTACATTAATTTGGTATAAGTATATACACGTAAAATCTTCTAAAATCTTATTCTTTAAAATATTACACTGAAATACTATTTAGAAAAATATATAAAATATAATATTTGTTATTTAGATTATTCATGTAGTCTAATATGTATAATAGTAACACATCATCTAAAGCACCCATATAACGCAAACTAATCACGAAATTTATCACATGTATTCTAAAATAACTTTAACACCAAATTAATTATTTAAAATTATATTTCATTATTAAAATAGTTTATTATAAAATTTGGGGTGTTACAATTCTCCCCTCGTTAAAGAAATTTCGTCCTCGAAATTTGTGGTGAGTGAACTAATATCTAACTTACCACCCTCGAGATTCAAACTTAGTCTATAAACATATTTAAGACATTCACTATTCATTCAATTAAGCACAATATGTTAAAACCAATTAACTTAGCTTGATAGGCTAACATGACACTATAAATCAATTAAACACATATCACATTTTTCACTCAATAATGAAAGAAAATATCATAGAGTTACTCACTATAATTTACATATAACACATAACATATAGATTTAGTTAATAATAACTTAGTTCATTTAGTTGGTTTAAATGAAACACCTTCCAAGTATATTGTCAATCCCAACTATTTCTTTCAAACAAAATATTACAAATTTTACTCCTTAAAATAAAGTTTAGATCCTATCACCAAACATTCAACAATTTTAACTTAAGTCTGACACGAAGAGCAATTTTTAAAATATTAAACACATCTAACAACTTAACAACTTATTGACATTATAATAGATTTACAATCAATCACTTTATAAAACATACTTCATATATAATCAAGGAGAAAGAAAAAAAATCAATGATAGAGATACTATTTCACAATAACATAAATTTAATAATTAAATTCATTCAATTCACATAAACGAGGAACATGTTTTTCAACTATTTAAAGAATAAAATTAAAAGGTACTTATAACAAAATAATGAGTTATCGTTGCCTCTTTTATCGACGATGAGTCATCGGGGTAGCTAGTCCCTCCTACTCATGTAGTCAACTACTTAAGATAACTATAACTACAGTCATTCAAATTCAAACATGGGTAATTAAAAGTATTTTTAACGTGGTTCAGGAGTGCGAAGGCGGCGCCACAACTCCTACTCCTTACTTCAAGTTAAAAACTTACTTAATTACACAATCACAATAATTTATTTGTAATTTACAACTAGTTACAACAACAAAAGAAATGAAACTTACATCAACATATAATCAATAATCCGATTGTAGAAATATAGAATTATTTCACTTTTAGATGCTCTCTCGACTACTCTAACGCTATACACTAATTCCCAACAACTAGAACACTTAAAACACAAACAATTTAATATTTACTTAATCACATACACATTCACATAGTTAATCCAAAAATTAGCACCATCATTTTACGTTCATCTCATAACTCAAATGATGATTCAAATACATGTAACATACTTTCATAGAAGGCTAACTGCTCCAAATTGATCACGCTCAAATTTTCTTTTGAATTAATCATCACTTAAAAGTTACAACAAACTAAAACATAAATTTCCAAGTAGCAAATAAGATAAATAATTATTTACTAGAAGACACAACACGCTGCAAAACCAAATTGAATCATGTAGTACATAAACCACTTTAAAGGTTACACATTCAGCACACAAAAATCATTGGGAATTCAAACCATTTCCTTAAATCACTTTTCAATAAATCACGTCTAAATAAAAACAATTAAAACAAATCATATTTTTAAATACAATTAAAAATAAAATAAATCACAGGTATTTTTAAAATCTATAAGATTTCTAAAATCACTCGTACTTTAATCGTCAAAAACACATTTCTAAATAATTAATCATTATAAAATTATTATTTTCAATTTCATATTTTGAAAGAAGATTTAAATTATATATATAGACAGATAAAAAGTTTTCAATAAATTAACACTTCCAAAATAGTTCTAATTTATTTTCTCAAAATTTACAAATAATAAAAAAAAAGCAAAAACAAAATTATATATTTATATGCATTAAATTAGTGTACATGACACAATGCATAAGGCATACTTGGTTATGATAATGAATTACAGTAATTGACAAATCTACAAAATAACAGTCTCCTCTCACACCAACTACTCAACATGTGTATAGATAGATCCTCAGTTTCAATCAAGGCACAAAATTGGTCTAAAGCATAACACACCATCAATTTTAAAGATTTTTGAAGGCATGTTCTAATCTTAAAAATTGGGTCCTAAAAATTTTTTTTGCGATTTTAGAGTTAAAAAAAAAATTGGTAAAATAAATTGTAGTCTTTGGACACATAATCTACATGATACACTCTACACATACCAATCCACATGATACATACCATTTTGTTAGGTTAATTCATGTAACAAGAAAAGATGTACAAACAACATGTCAGTTTCTCATATTAAACTCAATATACATTTCAACAATGATAACACAATAACTATAATTCTACAAAAAAAAAAAAAAACATTCTAATCATAAAATACATCGATTA
>JBBPBP010009780.1:25967455-25981577 GCA_037974735.1 Cicer chorassanicum | reverse complement strand
CTTAATATCAGTCAAACGCACAGAAAAATATTACATTAATTTGGTATAAGTATATACACGTAAAATCTTCTAAAATCTTATTCTTTAAAATATTACACTGAAATACTATTTAGAAAAATATATAAAATATAATATTTGTTATTTAGATTATTCATGTAGTCTAATATGTATAATAGTAACACATCATCTAAAGCACCCATATAACGCAAACTAATCACGAAATTTATCACATGTATTCTAAAATAACTTTAACACCAAATTAATTATTTAAAATTATATTTCATTATTAAAATAGTTTATTATAAAATTTGGGGTGTTACAATTCTCCCCTCGTAAAAGAAATTTCGTCCTCGAAATTTGTGGTGAGTGAACTAGTATCTAACTTACCACCCTAAAGATTCAAACTTATTCTATAAGCGTTTTTAAGGCACTCACTAGTCATTCAAGCACAATATGTCAAAACCAATTAACTTAGCATGATAGGCTAACATGACACTATAAATCAATTAAACACATATCACATTTTTCACTCAATAATGAAAGAAAATATCATAGAGTTACTCACTATAATTTACATATAACACATAACATATAGATTTAGTTAATAATAACTTAGTTCATTTAGTTGGTTTAAATGAAACACCTTCCAAGTATATTGTCAATCCCAACTATTTCTTTCAAACAAAATATTACAAATTTTACTCCTTAAAATAAAGTTTAGATCCTATCACCAAATATTCAACAATTTTAACTTAAGTCTGACACGGAGAGCAATTTTTAAAATATTAAACACATCTAACAACTTAACAACTTATTGACATTATAATAGATTTACAATCAATCACTTTATAAAACATACTTCATATATAATCAAGGAGAAAGAAAAAAAAAATCAATGATAGAGATACTATTTCACAATAACATAAATTTAATAATTAAATTCATTCAATTCACATAAGCGAGGAACATGTTTTTCAACTATTTAAAGAATAAAATTAAAAGGTACTTATAACAAAATAATGAGTTATCGTTGCCTCTTTTATCGACGATGAGTCATCGGGGTAGCTAGTCCCTCCTACTCATGTAGTCAACTACTTAAGGTAACTATAACTACAGTCATTCGAATTCAAACATGGGTAATTAAAAGTATTTTTAACGTGGTTCAGGAGTGCGAAGGCGGCGCCACAACTCCTACTCCTTACTTCAAGTTAAAAACTTACTTAATTACACAATCACAATAATTTATTTGTAATTTACAACTAGTTACAACAACAAAAGAAATGAAACTTACATCAACATATAATCAATAATCCGATTGTAGAAATATAGAATTATTTCACTTTTAGATGCTCTCGACTACTCTAACGCTATACACTAATTCCCAACAACTAGAACACTTAAAACACAAACAATTCAATATTTACATAATCACATACACATTCACATAGATCATCCAAAACTTAGCACCATCATTTTACGTTCATCTCATAACTCAAATGATGATTCAAACACATGTAACATACTCTCATAGAAGACTAATTGCTCCAAATTGATCACACTCAAATTTTCTTTTGAATTAATCATCACTTAAGAGTTACAACAAACTAAAACATAGATTTCCAAGTAGCAAATACGATAAATAATTATTTACTAGAAGACACAACACGCTACCAAACCAAATTGAATCAAGTAGTACATAAACCACTTTAAAGGCTACACATTTAGCACAAAAAAATAATAATTGAGAATTCAAACCATTTCCTTAAATCCCTTTTCAATAAATCACGTCTAAATAAAAACAATTAAAACAAATCATATTTCTAAATACAATTAAAAATAAAATAAATCACATGTATTTTTAAAATCTATAAGATTTCTAAAATCACTCGTACTTTAATCGTCAAAAACACATTTCTAAATAATTAATCATTATAAAAATTATTATTTTCAATTTTATATTTTGAAAGAAGATTTAAATTATATATATATATATATATATAGATAGATAGATAAAAAGTTTTCCAATAAATTAACACTTCCAAAATGGTTCTAATTTATTTTCTCAAAATTTACAAAAAAATAAAATTATATATTTATATACATTAAATTAGTGTACATGACACAATGCATCGGGCATACTTGGTTATGATAATGAATTACACTAATTGACGAATCTACAAAATAACAGTCTCCCCTCACACCAACTACTCAACATGTCTATAGATAGATCATCAGTTTCAATCAAGGCACAAAATTGGTCTAAAGCATAACACACCATCAATTTTAAAGATTTTTGAAGGCATGTTCTAATCTTAAAAATTGGGTAATAATAATAAAAATTGCAGTTTTATAGTTAAAAAAAAATTGGTAAAATAAATTGTAGTCTCTGGACACATAATCTACATGATACACTCTACACATACCAATCCACATGATACATACCATTTTGTTAGGTTAATTCATGTAACAAGAAAAGATGTACAAACAACATGTCACTTTCTCATATTAAACTCAATATACATTTCAACAATGATAACAAAATAACTATAATTCTACAAAAAAAACACTCTACTCATAAAATACATCGATTATAGAATATAAAATTTAGATAATTTTTCAAAAAGAGTTTGACTATTGAGATAATTCTTTTAAAAACTTTGTTTTTCTTCTCTTTCTCAATTAGTAGAAACTTTATCATTTGACCCCCTTTCTTTTTAATTAGTACTATTATATATCACTAATGAGTTCTTAAAATCTAAAACTCTAACATCAAGTTAAACTCTAATTAGTTCATAATATCATAATCAATAAATCAATAATTTCAACCAAATATCCCAACACGCTCACATTTCAATATTCACACCATCCTCTAACCAACATAACAACAACTCTTTTTAATTTTCTTAAAAACAAGACATAATAAAACATGCTGTAAATTTTAATCTATTTTAAACATTGAATAAAATCAGCAGTATAGAATTATTGTTATTTTATAAATCAACAAAAATTCAACTCAATATAATTTCTTTAAAATAATCAAGAGTAATTCAAATAAAAGTTATTTTCATCTTACAAAATAAGTAAATTTTAACTC
Organism: Cicer chorassanicum; assembly: GCA_037974735.1. Lineage (NCBI taxonomy): Eukaryota > Viridiplantae > Streptophyta > Magnoliopsida > Fabales > Fabaceae > Cicer > Cicer chorassanicum. The sequence continues at coordinate 25,978,483 of JBBPBP010009780.1, read as the reverse complement.
CTTCAAAATGTCATTTAAAAAAAATTCTAAGTTCTACCGACCTCTAATATTCAAGAATTACTATTGCTAATAATATGAATTTCATACTATTTAAAATCATGACGATCATTCTAAATTATTTTCAAAACCAATATCAAAACTCTACTCATATAGATACAACCATCAACACTATCAAGTGATTTAAAGTTAACATTCACAATTTAAAATCGATTATTTTCTTCATGCAAGCCAACACAAAATCAAAATAAGAATTTTTTTTTTAGTCAAAATTAAAACTGTAAACAGAAAAGACATAATTCCTATCTAACTCAAAGTTTAGAACGAAACATCCTTTTTTTTTTTTTCTCTAAATTGAGTTTCAACAAAAATAGTAATAATTTGTACCTAGTAAAAGTCAATACTTGAAGTTTTAAAGATATAATTCATACGGAAATCAATGTTTCAATCAATTAGTTATTAAATCAAACACTTTAAACAGGTTCATATCCAGACTAAATATTTTAAATTGATTAAGGGTGAACATGGAACTTTAAAACAAATAACTGGTGAGGTATGACATTTGATAACTAGGTTACGTGAATGAGATTAATAACTTGAAACATCCAGGTGGTCAATCAAAAGTACTATTTCCAACTATTCACATAAAACAAAAGTGCCAAAATAATAGTTCAGTAGATAAGAAACAAGCAACAAGTCATTCAACAAGTAACCAACAAAATCTTGTCAACAATTAAAATTAACTCAAATCTTAACAAGTAATTTCATGGTTATATTTCCTCACTTAAGTAGGACCTTAGAATCCATAACACAATTAGAGTAAGCAAAAAAAAAAATACACTTAATCAGTAATCTCAAAAACATGTATAATAATACAAAAGCATATAACACTTAACACAATAATATAACGGGGAACAAAAAAAACATGTTAGTGAAAATAATTATTACTCAAGTGAACACAATTGACACGACTGACATTCGACTAACACTGAGTCGACATTCCACCCACTCGGCCTGATTGGACAGACCTGCTCTGATACCACTAATGTGACACCCTAAACCCCAAAATAATATATAATAATTTATAATAGAATTTTTAACTTTAACTCGCAGCGGGTGAAGCAAATACGTTTTCAAGGGAATAAAAACAATTATAGTTAATTTAAAATATCACGTTTCTCACCAATCAAAAGGAACACTTTAAACTTTTTCCTCCTATAAAATAGTGCAATCTCCATAAAATTTGATTTAACTAGAATTTCTTAATTCAATTCCAAAAATTTACTAGTTATAAGGTTTCATACAAAAAGTTGTTTCTAGTTAAACAAATAAAAATACAACTTATGACTCTCTTTCCCGGTATCACCTATCAGAGCGGGGCTTCTCCCAAATTTGAACTTCAAGACTCATTAACCTGTAATAACTGCGATTTCGCAAACGCAGGGCCAAACCAGTCAAACACAAACAACGAAGGAGGTGAGTTTTGAAATCATGTTGATAGTATAATACAAGTAAGAAGAACACGCAATTAATCATCAATAAACCGTATCATTACACAAACATTCTTCAAAGAAAAACATCACGTTATATAGTCAAAACTACTCAAGGAAAGTCAATACATTTCACTATAACATCAAATCATCGCAGAAATTAGTATTATTGCACACGACACATATTAATCACAACAAAACAATCACAAGAAAATGCAATGCTATGCATGAGCTTAGACTCTACTTCACAATGTGGTACCATTCTAACTCTGAAGTACTTGGTTAGGAGGCAATGATACTATGCCACCATTCCGGTGGACGGACAATTCAAATTGGCCCTGTCCTCATAGATCCCCTCAACTCAACCCGAGACACATATACGCGACAGTCGAGATAAACGTGTGTTGCATGGTAGCTCCCGACATTTGGAGTGCTACCTCCAAGTCACCTAGGAATTCCCCACCCGAATACCTCCAAGGTCTAACAATCTTGCCTTAAGGCTCAACAGTAGACCGCCACGGTCAGGCTCAATTCAGTTGTACTTCCCCGAAATCGCTAGGCTTGTCAGGCCCTACCTATATGATGACAAAATAATCTCCACTTCACAAATTCTCAATATTTATTTTCTCCCCTCGTTGGCCTATGATACTCCATTAAGACCGTCATCTCAAACACAAATTGGAATCACAATTATTTCATCAGGGGTTACTTCAATATTTTCATCACAAATTCATAACATTAGTATTATAAATTACATATCATCATCATTACATAACTCATCAAAAATTTATGAAATCACGATTATTATTCATACATCATCATCATCACATAAAATTATCACAATGCACACATCTTTTATTATCACATAACAAAAACTCATCTAATCCAACATATGCACCAAATTCATTCGACATCCAATATCACAATAATATCAAATATCACACATTTAACAAAAATAAGTCAAATATCACAATAATATCAAATAACACACATTCAATGGGATTAAATCAATCAACACCTTATAAATATTTCTATTCCACATTTTAATCTCACAATTCCCATATTTGCACATTAATTAATTTATCACTCAAGGGGCTATTGCCGTACGTAGCAAGCCCCGGATGAATCGTTGGGAAATACGGTTTTCCCGTTCATCTCACAATATATTACACTCATAATTCAAACGCTCTCTCACCCCTTACCTTATTTCGATGCTTTCACACACGAATACGATTCCACGAACAAACAACCTTTATTCTCCGACTCTTTGTCCTTCAATCGATCTAACTCGACAATTTATGGGTAAACATTAAAAATAAATTATGAGAAGACACTCTAAAATTAATTTCGAAATTCGGTCAAGGAATTTTACCATAAATCAGAAAACCAATAAGTGGATAACATAGCCACTTTTCACACGATCGTTTTGGCGTTGGTTTCACTCAAATCGGACTTACGGTGATGAAGAACGGTGCAAAATAACGAATTCTACAAACGGAGAAGTCGGGTAATTTAGAGAGAAATTGAGGTTGTTAAAAATCTAGAAAATTGTGCTTAATTGACTAACTCAATAAATTAAATAACATACTGAAATTTGAACGAAAACGGATGAAGTTTTTCTGGACAGTTGTCGATCACCGGAACCGATTTTTTTTCTTTTCTCTTAGTATTGGCCGCTGCCTTCTCTCCCTCTTTCTATCTTTCTACTGTGGCGCTTTCATATTAGGGTATATTTGATTTTTTATTTATTTTTTTAACATATTAGTTATTGTTAACCTAACTCATTGAACTCCATTTTATTTTATTTTTTCACAAGGTCCAACTAATTAAATATTTATTTTAATTTATTTATTTGCCACTAAAATAATAATATCTTTCAAAATATCAAATTAAAAGATTATTATATTATGAGAATAGTTAAAATGACAATAAAAAAATATAACATCAATATTTTATATAAGCCACTAAATCAATGGAATATATATAAAATAGGCACAACTTGACAAGCACACATATAAAGAAAATAAGCACAAAATTATTAATATTTCAAAACCCATATTTTATAAAATAAAATAATTAAAGTATTTAATCTTTTAAAATACATTAATAACCAAGATTCATATTCAAAATAATTACTATAATTATACTTATTTTATAAAATATTCACATTAAAATACTACCATCATTAGAGAATAGTCAAAATTATAAAATAAATAAATATAACATCAACACTTTATATTAATTATTATATCATAATAAATATATATAAAATCACTATGTCATAACAAGTATATAAAAATGAAGGAAATCAAACACAATATATCACTACTATTCCGAGATAATTATTTATAAAATAAATAACTAAAAATAGAAAATAGTTATAGATAATTGAAATATAACTACGTGCATGCTTAATATCAGTCAAACGCACAGAAAAATATTACATTAATTTGGTATAAGTATATACACGTAAAATCTTCTAAAATCTTATTCTTTAAAATATTACACTGAAATACTATTTAGAAAAATATATAAAATATAATATTTGTTATTTAGATTATTCATGTAGTCTAATATGTATAATAGTAACACATCATCTAAAGCACCCATATAACGCAAACTAATCACGAAATTTATCACATGTATTCTAAAATAACTTTAACACCAAATTAATTATTTAAAATTATATTTCATTATTAAAATAGTTTATTATAAAATTTGGGGTGTTACAATATGTGCTCGATAACCCCAAAATATGATAGATTTGCATATATTGGGGTTTTGTCTTTTGCACTTGAGATATGCATCGCTTCAGTTACGAGAGTGACTCTGTTATTTTGCATAGTGGTTTGATCATCTTGTTCTTTGGTTTAAAATGTGTAGTCGTTAATTACATAACTGGTGTAAGAAAAGACATGTAAACTCGGACCATTTGCTAGCCACCTCAATCTCTGTGAAATTGAATCGGGGTCTATATCAAACTTTGAGTTAATGTGATTTTTTAGCCATGTTATAAAACTTCGATTGTGCTCTCGTGTTATCCAATTTTGATTCCTATTCATGTTCAAACTAGATAACTGATCCATGTGTATTGTAACATACAGTTGAACCTCATCATCATTGTGCAGAACATATAATTGTGCCTGCTCCCATTTTGTCCTTGATATAGTCATTACTCTCTTTCCAATTATCCTTTCTCCTGATATTCTTCCCGAATGACGAGACATGGGAATCCCTATGGATTCAACATTGGACATATATTTAGTACAAAATTCAGTAGCTTCTTCGACAATGTAATGTTCAACAATACAACCTTCTGGTTGACTTCTACTTTTTACGTACCCTTTTAATATTTTCATATATCGTTCTATCGGATACATCCATCTCATATAAGCTGGCCCCCAAAGTTTTGTCTCCTTAACAAGATGAACAGTAAGGTGAACCATTATATCAAAAAACGAGGGTGGGAAATACATTTCAAGCTCACACAAAGTAACAACAATTTCCCTATGCAATGTTGATAATTTCTGAGGATCGATCACTTTACTACAAATTTCCCTGAAGAAGAAACATAATGAATTTTAGGTAAAATTGAACGTATACCTATTGGTAGCAAATGCTCCATTAGAACATGACAATCATGGGTCTTCAAACCTTTTAACTTGAGGTCTTTCATACAAACTAAATTTTTAATGTTTGAAGAGTATCCTTCTGGAACTGTAACTTCTTGTAGAAATTTACATAAAACAATTTTTTCCTTTCTAGATAGAGTATGAGCGGCTAGAGGTAGATATGTGCGATTTCCTTTCTTTAGTGGGACCCAATTCATTTCTTATTCCTAATAACACTATCAAATACATTTTTTTCAATATGCATTACATCGAGGAAATGTCTTATATACAATGACTTCCAATATGGCAATTCAAAGAAAATTGAATTTTTCTTCCACCCATTTTTGACAAGCTCTCCCGCAAAAGGTTTTCCAAATTTATTGGTCAAACCTTGTACTTTTTTAAATATTTGATATCTAGTGGGTGCTAAAGGAGCAGTATCTTCTTTTGATTTTTCATTGAATGCATTTTTCCACCCACAATACTGATGACTATAAGGTAAAAATCTATGATGTCCAAGAAATACGTTCTTCTTAGAATGTTTCAACCGCATACAATTTGTACTCTCTTCACATATAGGACGTGTGCACTGACATTTAATGCTATATCCTGATAAATTACCATATGCTGGAAAATCGTTAATTATGCCGAACAACATAGCCCTCAAATTGAAACATTCTTTCTTATACCCATCATAAACTTCCACACTTGTCTCCCACATATTTTTTAAATATTCAATTAAAGGAGTCAAGTATACATCGATATCATTCCCCGGTTGCTTGGGTCTAGAAATTAATAGAGACAACATCATAAACTTACGCTTCATGCATAACCATGGAGGTAGGTTATAAATCAACAAAATCACAGGCCACGTGCTGTGTAAGATGCTTTGAAGACCATGTGGATTCATTCCATCAGTAGAAAGTGCAAGTCGTAGATTTCTTGACTCTCTCCCGAAATCAAGATACTTGTGAACAAATTTTTTTGCCCATTGTGGAGAATCGACAAGGTGTCAAAACTTTCCATCTCTAATTCTTTCATCTACATGTCATGTCAAGTGTTTTGAATCTTCTTCACTACGATAGATGCCCCTAAATCTTGGTATTATAGGAAAGTACCACACGACTTTTGCAGGAGTAGATTCTTCTTCTTTCGTTTTGAAATAAAATACAATCGTTAGCACAAGCATGAATCCTTTCTTAGCTCATGCCAATAAAGCACAAGATTCATTTAGCCTCACAGGTTTGACTGAGAAGTTCATTATCATTTGATATCATATCTTTTCGAAGGATTAATAAGTCTGTGAATGTATAGCTTTGGTCGATTATCATTTGTAAATTTACTACAACTGTTATATAATGGTTTACCTGCATCACTCCACAAACTCTCAAACATTTTAGGACAATCCCGAAGATCTTCTTTAACTACTTTTGCAAACTTCTCAACTCGATCTTGGTCATATGTATTTGTGTCAGAATCATTTGATGCATATGTCATACCATTCTCCAAATTAATGTTCTGTCTTTTTTTCTCACCATGTCTTGTCCAACATGTATAGCTTTGGTCGATTCCATGTCATATTAAATGTCCTACCAACTGATCTACTATAACACATTTTCTAAAATAACATTTTAAACAAGGACAAATGATTCAATTTAGGTCTTTTGCATTCTTCACTGCAACCTCAACAAACTCTTTCACTCCATTTTTATATTCTTTTGACGATCGATTAACAGACATCGATTTTCAATCCATTGTTTCTATATCTACAAAATTGATTATAACAGAAAGTTACTTAAAAGTTAGAATGGTATTTCATTGTATAATAATTACATGTTTTTCTGTCTACTTTATGATAAATTTACAATTAGGCAAAATAATTACAGTTCAAAATAATTACATTGTCCTAAAGTTAGAATGATATATGTAGGGAGTTATATTGATCACATGCCATTTTTTGAATTGGCAGAACTTTGTTATAATCCAAATTGAAACATTTTTTCTAAAAAAAGCAAAATATATTAAAAGTTAAGCATAACGCTAAAACTTTATCCGTAATTTTTATATTACATATCAATACTACATCAATCAAATCATTCATGTGAACCTAGTACTAACGAATTTTAATATATATCTCGGTACACCAATATAATCCTTCAAACTTGATAGTATTCTTTCAGAATTTTTGAAAAATGTGAAACTATTTCAAGGTTCAATTAATTAAAAGTATATATAAAAATACGAAAAATATGATATCACAGACTTATTAATCCTTCTAAAGATATGATATCAAATGATAATGAACTTCTCAGTCAAACCTGTGAGGCTAAATGAATCTTGTGCTTTATTGGCATGAGCTATGAAAGGATTCATGCTTGTGCTAACGATTGTATTTTATTTCAAAACGAAAGAAGAAAGAATCTACTCTAGTGAAAGTTGTGTGATATCTTTCTATAATATCAAGATTTAGGCGCATTTATCGTTATGAAGGAAATTCAAAACACTTGACATGACATGTAGATGAAAGGATTATAACTGGAAAGTTTCGACACCCTGCAGATTCTCTACAATGGACGAAAATTGATCACGAGTATCTTGACTTCGGAAGAGAGTCATGAAATATACGACTTGCACTTTCTACTGATGGAATGAATCTACATGGTCTTCAAAGTATCTCGTTGATGGCCTGTGAATTTGTTGATTTATAACCTACCTCCATGGTTATGTATGAAGCGTAAGTTTATGATGTTGTCTGTGTTAATTTCTGAACTCAAATAACCAGGGAATGATATTGAAGTATACTTGACTCCTTTAATTTAAGATTTTAAGAATATATGGGAGACAGGTGTGGAAGTTTATGATGGGTATAAGAAAAAACGTTTCAGTCTGAGGGCTATATCGTTTGGTATAATTAATGATTTTCCAGTATGTGGTAATTTATCATGATATAACATTAAAGGTTAGTGTGCATGTTGTAACGCCCCGGATTTTTAATGCAAAACGTTACTTAAAAAAAATACTTATTGTTTAGAAAAGTTTACAATTTTTTTTTTTGAATACTTAACATTTATTCATTTAAATAATTAGTAACAACCAACTTATTTAATATCATTAACAAAATATTTATTCAAAATTTAAAACAAGATAAATGCAATTATTCCTAACGGAAGGGAACCACTTCCGTATTTCTAGTATTCTAGTACATTTTAAAAGTTTGTGACAAAAGATTAAAAAGAACTTAGAAATATTGCGACAACTCTATTATTACAAAATTGTCTCAAAGAACCCATTTTCACCCCACGTTCGCCACACATCAATACTCATTAACTACTCTTGAATCTCCTCGAACTCATTAGTACCTAAAATGTTGTTGTAAGGGTCAGTTTTATTCCATCATTCACATCAAACCAAAGCTAAACATATAGAAGAACAACACAAAACATATAAAAGTAAAAACTTCCAATTTAAAAGAAAAAATGTGCAAACCGGTAAATTGTATACCAAAACATATGCACAATGCATGCTCCTAAAACTAATGATCCGGATATAAACCTGCCACTAAGGCAACTTCCAAACAGAAAGGTCACCCATACCAATGGAGAAATCAAACTTGCCACTAAGGCAATTCCCACGAAGATGCATATGCCATGACATGATGATATAGTATCAAACAGATATATTCCCACACAGCCCACTAAGAATTTTGTCATATGCATTCAAAATTACTTTTTAAAAATCATCTCTTATTCATATATCACTAAGAACACATACAACACATCCTTATCATGATTATCACATATTCATAGACAAATAATCATAAAAATTATGACTTTCACCACATACACATAAAAATAGAAACTTTATATCATATAGGCCATAAAAATTACACTTTCACATATATAACAAGAAAATTCAAACTCCAACTCATATACATAATAAAAGTTAAAACTTTATCACATATAAGATAAAAATTCAAACTTTATTTCATATTCATCGTAAAACTACAATTTTATCACACATAGCATAAAATTTCATAATTTACTCCATAGAAGTCATATATTACAATTCAATGTCAACAAAAATTGGAGTTTTATTATTTTAATCCATTAGTCTACATTTATTCATTTTAAAATAGAAGTAATCGCGATTATTTATTTCATGTCATCCAACCAACGGCCTAACTCTAATTTGTGTGGGAAAAAGCCCTTACCTTGACCGCTTTTCTTCCTAGTATAAAGCTTTAAGCCCCCGAAGTTGTTCACAAGGAAAGAGGTTCCAAGCTTGGATACACGAAGAAAATGAGGTGTGATGGTGGCTAGGGTTTCAGTGTTCCTTTTTGTTTATTATTAGTGAGTATACAGAAATTGTGGACTTAGGGAAATTTAAACTGGAAATTGTTGGTTAGATAATGTTGGGCCTAAATGAAGAATAAGAGGGATAAAATGTCACTCTTTTTTTTTTGTTAACCTTGATCATAAAAACCAACCACAAACACATAGTCCAAATTTATACTCATTCAAGTGGGTTGGGTCACACTAAACCTCAAACCCTTAGCCCAATTTCTTCTTGCACTAGAAAAACACATCTACATATAATATATATCTACTTATATATATGTATATATTTAAACTCCCCATTGAATAAATAATTCTTACTAATAACTTTATCAACTACAATAAATCGAACAAGGCAAATAAATATCACACATAATTTAATATTGAATAATATTGATAGGTTCTAATTATTTTTAAATAAATAATTTAGAGGATGTTACACATGTCCTATATGCGAAGATAATACATATGAGATGCAGTTGAAACATTGTAAAAAGAATGTTTTTCTTGGACATATTATATTTTTACCTTTTAGTCATCCTTATAGTGGGTGGAAAAATACATTAAATGGAAAATCAGAGAAACGTATTGCTCCTTTAGCATCGACTAGAGATCAAATATTTGAGATGCTACAAGGTTTAACCAATAAATTTGACAAACCTTTTGTGGGAGAGCTAGTAAAAAATGAGTGGAAGAATAAGTCAATTTTATTCGAAAATTGAAGTCATTGTATATAAGACATTTCCTCGACGTGATCGTCAATATCGACCTTGTAGTCATTGTATATAATATTACACACAAAGCTTATCTAAGTGATCTGACGATCTCTAATTTCCTCACTTAGATAAGCTTTGTGTGTAATATTATATATTGTTTGGATATATTTAAATAAACATAATGAAACGAAATGAAGTTAAATGTAGCGAAACAAAACAATTTTTTATTCAATTGTTTGTATACTTACCAAGAATACCAAAATTCTTATTGTACTATTTGAAAAGTTGACGAAATAAAATAAAGTTTTTTGATGGGCTCGTGTAAGTAGAAAACAGAAAATATCTATTCTAGTTCTATCATCAGCTATGGGTTCGAAAGTTTGGTGGAGGAAGATAGGAAATCTAATGACAAGGAGATCTTGGGTTTTACTCACCCTCCAGTAAAATTTAACAATTAACATTAGTTATTTAAAAAAAAAGTTGGCAGTTTTGATTTTCGATTTTATAGGTATCAATAATTCTATATTATCGTATTATATGAAACGTTATTTAAATCATCTCTATTTTTTTGTTAAAGAATTAGAGAGAAGAGCCAAAATTGTTGACTTTTAAAATAACGGTTAAATTTCGTGAATCAATAAAAATAGGAGAACTAAATATATCATATTTCGTTTTTAGTCATTTTAAAATTTTTCTTCAAACAATGGTCTCTCAAATATTTTTCGTGAATAATTTTGGTCCCTATTTTTGAAACAATTCATATGCATTGTTAGAATTTCTAAATAATTTTTCAACGCATGTTTAGAATATTATAAAAATCTCTTCCACAAACATTTAATTTTTTTTTAACAAATAATGAATTAAATATAATATTTTAAGC